>CM060922.1:353509455-353521955 GCA_030737875.1 Allium sativum | reverse complement strand
GCACATAAAGATAAGTGTTAGTAGTCAGCTGTATGTCCTTAAGAAACAACTCAAGGAACTAATGAATATACGCACACCAACTTTTGCAGATAAGCTTAATACAGGAAGATATGCCGTGGCATAAAAGCAAATTTGAATACAAAAAGGAGAGTTTCTCAATGATTTATTTGATATAGATATCTAACAAGATAAATTAATATTTAACTAACTTCTATCCAAAGAAAAGGAATTACAGGTACTGGTTATACTAGCGAAGACAATTGATTGGCTATGGAAGGCGAGATCTAATCAAATTACAGCCTTCGCTTTTACTTTCATATACGTGATACAGTGAAGATTACGCCTATTGGAGTTACAAACATGAATCACAGAACCCAAGAATATACCGGAAGGGTTCATTAGGTATGGGACTCCAAAATGTAAAATATAGAGAATAACAATCCCATTAACTATTTCTGAAATAACAAAATATCTTAAATCGCAAAAAGTGAGATAGCAAAAGGTTGTGTACCTGCATCCACACTTGCCAGTTGTTCATAGTCAACAAATTGAATAGTGTGACCATTCCACTAGGATAGTCATTAAAATTGAAAAGTGTGTATCTAACACTTCCAGTTAAGTACTGTCAAAATAAAATATATAACGACAAAATACGGTGCAATGAAGGATACTCGGCATCAAACAGTTCAGTTGCTTCCAAATCAGGGTTATCAGGGTTGACGATTCCTCCAAATAGCTACAAGTTTTAACACCATTTTGTAAGCATTTACATAAATTTAGGAGTATACTTAGCTATCTGTCACAACCCAAGCCCAAGAGTGCAATTTAAGAATGGTTAACATCTACCATTTAAAAGAACTATAAAGTAGTTAGACACCTTAAGGTATATACCTAAACAGAACTTTGAAATGTTTATAGCATTATGGTCAAACAGTCAGCAACCTACAAAAAAAAAACTCATCATTTTCTGATTCTATTTTTCTCATATTGGTTTAATAAGGCAGTGACATAGTAAAGAGCATCCTGCATCTATGACCAAAAAGAATATTTTTTTCACAGGCAAAGTTATGTTTCATGTTATGTACTGTAAATATGTGTTATTTGAGAGCAAATAGGAAGAAGCACGACAAGAAGTACAAAGTAACATACCTGTACACCAAGTGAGCAATACATGCAAAGCACGCAGAATATGATGCCGAGGTATGGCATCAAACTAGGAATTAAGTTTAAGAACGTAGCAACAAAAGCTCTATATCGCTTTACATGGAGTAGTAGTCTTAATATCCTTAGCATTCTTGCAATTAGAAGGTACCGAATCCTGTTATGAGTCAAGAAAGGAACAATAAATAAGGTGGAAGGAAACCAATCTGCAACCTCTTGTAAGCTATTTTGTTTATTTTACTCCTAAACTAACTGGGAGGGCATGTTTTTTAATTCTAACAAAGCAGATGGTTTGCATGGAATGCACCATTGGATTTAGACCTATTTATAACCTGTATCATGCTGCAACAATATATATTATCTCTACAACTAACTGCAAAAAAACTCAAGTATGCCAGTTCGTTTAATTCTACCGGATCATGTGGTTGAAATCAGGGAGGATTAGAGGTGTAGCCAATCCTCTCTCTCTCTCTCTCTCTCTCTCTCTCTCTCTCTCTCTCTCTCTCTCACACTCTCACACACTCACACACACACACACACACTCTGTATGTACTTCAATGAAGTGATCTTTATGCATATATCCATTAGAGAGCGGTATTCAACATATAGCTTGCATAAAAGGGTTTCTGCAAGTAATTTAATATAGCATAACAATACCATTCTCCATTCGAAAGGAAAGGAAACTCGGATGAGAAGAAGAATGTTGTAGCCTCTCCAATAACTGTGTAAATTTAGTTCAAAAATTAAATTGTTCAAGTAACTTCTACAATAACGAAAAAAATAATATCAGGAAAGGAAAAAACAAAACAAGAAATCATTCTATAATCTCTGTTGTCGATTCCCTCGAGTAATTTTAGGGGATGTTTTCTCCACACGGAGCAGGAAATTTAACTGTTATTGGGAAAACCGCTAGAATAAACCAAAATTCGATTTGGGTACACATTAAGTAGAGGATTGAAGACCAGAACAAGCGAATGAGTTCCTTTGCACAAAGTAAAATAGATGGTGTCAAAATAAGGTATTATTGTGCACAAAATAAGGTATGCTGCACTTTGCGAAAGTGTATACCAGAATCTTCTTCACTCAAATCACAAAGAGAAACTTTGATTGAAAACAAGACGGATCAAAACACAATAATACAAGATATCCCACCCAATCACCATCTTTATTGATTCACCAAATTTTTTGTTTACACTTAATGGAACAAAGCCAAAATGAACAAACCACAAATTGAATCAACAACCAATTGAGAAAGGGAAAGAATATCTAGATGGCTAATATTGTTGGAGAGGAAGAACCATGCAGAACGACGATAAACCCTAGATTTAATCTTAAGATTAAGATCCTCTAGTTCCTATTCAATTCGACTCATATGAACTTCAAACCTGAAAGCAACTTATATAAGTGAGTAGAAGACCTAGGCAGGTATCCAATTTACCCCTATAAAATATCACAAATATATTCTAGAGCAACACTCGGTCAAACAGATATATCTGTCTTAGACGTTTGGTAGAAAAGACCAGACATATAAGCTGAGTCTTTTAGTGACATTGCTCAGATCTTTGGTACACTCCACCAGACGTCCGACCTGAAGTACTCAGAATTTTCCTTATTCCATATATTCCTCCTTCGAGCTCCAATTTGCGAACCATCTCCTCCATCACGAAGCTACTTCTAAAAATAACACAAACAACCAACTTCAATAGACATGTGATTTAATATCACAAATCAAAACACTCCACCTTGATATAAAATAATATCAAAAACTCTAACAACCACAAACGTGTCATCACTGGCTCTTTCAAAATCCACATTTCTCAACTAATGCTACATTACAAACCTCACTCACCGTCTGCAAGTAATGCATCTCCCACATGAGGTGCATCTTACAAAATCGGTCTAAAAAACGTTTATAATACCACAAAGATTTCTATCTTATCTTTGCGGATTTTCCAACTCGACGACGACTGTCACTTGACCTAAGCTCATTATCCGATCACTATCGTTCCCTCGAGCATTACCAACATGAAGAACCCTGTTTGAAATATGATTCTCCATCCTAGAACCATAAGTTGTGACCACATTAACCTCTCCACCTTGTTGTGGACTAGGTCCTTCAAACGTCACTCGCTTCTTACAGTTGACTACAGAATCAACCAATCTATAAAGGTTTCCATCTTCCAAAACTCCTCTCATTATTACACGACCACCTTTCTTCACTCTCAAAACTTCACCTTAAGTCTCATAAGTGTAACCACGATGATCCAACTGACCGAGAGAAATAAGATTATGTGAACAAGTGGGCACATATCTAACTCTAGAGACTTCTCTAACCACACCGTCAGGCATACGAAAACAAATAGATCCAATACCACAAATCGGAAGCTCAATCTCATTGGTCATCCAAATCATGACGACATTCTTCTCATAAGAAGAGAAGTAATTCACATCTCTACAAATGTGAGAACTGGCTTCCGAATCCATCTTCCAAGGCTTAGTATCACTAAAGAGAACAACACTAAAAGTGCCACTATCGGTAACTTCAATAAAACAAGCCTTTGCACCATCACTACTATCACCATCCGCAGCCTTCTTCTTATCCCTTTATAAGCATAATACTTGCTACATATGTGACCTTTCTAATTACAATAATGAAAAATGATAGCACTTTACCATTAGCTTCTTTCTTCCTCCAAATTATATCTTTCTTTGAGTCGCTTGTCATCGTAGCCTCATTTTGAACTGATTTCAAACCCGACCATTTTCTCCTAAGCTCCTCATTCAAAAGGCCACTTCGAACGATTTCCAGGAAGACGGTTCCATTAGCATTGGAATTACTCAATGAAACTACCGAATTTTCCCAACTTTCTAAAAGCGAACTCATCAATAAAAAAGCATGTAACTCATCATCAAAACTGACCTTTACGTTTGTCAATTGATTTATTACAACTTGAAATTCGTTTAAATGCTCCATAATGGACTTTTCTTCAGTTAATCTTAGATGCACCAACTTTCAAACCAAAAAAGCCCTACTAGTAGCACTTTTGACTCATACAAATATACCAACTCATCCCACAAATCCTTCAAGGATTCACAACTTGCAATATGATGGAAAAATGAAACATCAAGGTACTGACAAATCAAAGCAATCGCCTTCTTATCAATCTTCTTCTATTTTCCCTGATCTACATCAGAGTGTTTCTTTTCATCTCTATCAATCAGATCATTGAGGCACAAAATTTCCTCCATCTTAGGCTTTTGTATCCCCCAATTTCTCCTATTAAAATTAGCATCTTCAAAAATGAAATCATATCTGACATAAAAACAATTTTTTTACGCTAAAATTACTCTAAGCTTTGCAATGATCTGCTCTGATACCAACCGTTGTGCCTAGAATATAGTATGCAGCGCTTTACAGAAGCGTATACTAGGATGTTATTCACCCAAATCACAAAGAGATAACTTTGATTTAAAACAAGATGGATCAAAACACAGTAATATAAGATATTCCACCCAACCACCATCTTTATTGTTTCACCAAAACTTATGTTTATACTTAATGGAACAAAGCCAAAATAAACAAACCACAAAATTGAATCAATAACCAAATTGAGAAAGGAAAAGAATATTTATATGATTAATATTGTTGGAGTGGAAGAATCATAAAGAATGACAGGAAATCCTTGATGTAATAATCTGAAAATTTAAATGGTTTTTATAACATGTTTAAGTGAAATTTTACTTAAGAATTTAAAATTTAATTTATTTTTAATTTTACAAAGTGTGTTAATTGATTCTTGAATGTAAAATAAAATCCGTACGTTTAATTTTAATAACAAAAATCAGATCGATTGTTATCTTACAACTTATTGTTTTGAAACTGACATGAAATCAATAAATAGCGAAATATTGAAATAATGATTCTTAAAACAAATATTTTCTACATAAAATTATCTTGGTAATTTTATAATAAAAACGTCAAAATTCGCTTGCTCCAGTTAAATCAATTTATACAATCGATTTACGGGAGCGACAACCGATATAACACAATTAACGTTAAAAAAAAAAATTGAATTAAATTCTGAAATTTTACATTTAAGACACGTTTAACTAGACATAGCGGAGGAATAAATTTCGTAGCAAAATAAGGAAGTTTTGTTCGATAACATTTCAACGCGAGTCAGTTCAAATATTGAACGAACAAAATTATTTCTGGAACCTGAATGTCCCAGCGTGAGAAAATATATTTTGCACATTATGAAGTCAACTCGTAATTCGTTTCGCGAAATTCAGACGTTTCTAGGTTCATTGGAAATTTTTCGTGCGAATCAGCAGCGCACTATCATTAAAAATTGGAGTTTTGATAGAAGAGTCATGACACTAATACCTGGGTACCATTATGTCTGTCTCAGTGCATTGATCATCATAGTATATTCATCTGTACATTTTGGTGTCTGGCGGACGTTCGAATCAATAAAACAACATGTCATATCGGTATCCAACATCTTGTTTATTTAATTATTTAATTCGAGACTCATTCACTTTTCGTTAGCACATCCATGCATATTCTCATTTTAGCTCTTTAGCCATATTTACTTCTTCCAATATCTAAGCTACGGGTCGTGCATAAACAACAATGAAAAAAAACATTTAACAAGCATACGTGTTCTAACATTTATCGGATGCTGCATTAGTTCATCAAAACAAGTGTGCTGACGCTCTTTCATGATCACAAATAAATTTAAAATTTTGACTTCTATCAAATAGTTTGAAAATGTCAGATTTTAATAGCATGTTTTCTTTTTTGCGGAGATGCAGAAGAATAGGTTGCCAAGTTCTATTTTTTTTAACATGACTGGCATTTTGCATCTCTACCTCTTCATGTCTCCTTTTCTTTTTCCACAAAAGCTATCTCCATGTTCGTTCTTCTCTTCACACTTTTAACGCAACTATTGAGAAAAAAATGCATTGGCAATGCATGCATGCAGTAAAAGGAAAAGAGAACTTGGAGCAGTCGCCAGTAGCCGCTCACATTCTCCCTACCTTATTTTTTGTTCAAGTTAGATCGAAGCTTCATCCTGAATCACTTCCATCCCACACCATAGCCTCAAGGACGGAACCAGGAATTGGCTTAGCGGGGGGCCGATTCGAAGAGGGGACCAAAAAAATTTTTTTATACCAGTTTACCCTGAATTAATCTTAATTTCAACCTATAATGTATTATATTATCAAGTTTTAGACAAAAATATTGTGTAAATACTAATAAAAATACTTTAAAAATGGTCATTTTTGTATTAACAGGGTAAAAAAATCTAATAGTTTAAAATCAAAGGGGGGGCCATGGCCCCTACTTACCCCCCCCCACCCGGTTCCGTCCCTGCATAGCCTGACCAAACCACCATCCCCTCTCTCGACCTTAGCCTTAACCTACTCCACCTCAACTTGCCACCCGACGCAGCCAAGCACCCAATCGCCACGTTATGAAGCCTGGAATTTGGAAGTATGTAAAAGGTGTAGTGTAATTTATTGCTTGATATGGTTGTTGAAATTTAAGTCAAGTGGTAGTAGAAGTAATGTTTGTGAACAAGAGGAGGTTTCAGTTTATCCAGTGTACAAGGATTCAGTACATGACTTTGGGTTCTTCCGTTATCATCCAAAAACAATCAAATTTCTATGTCATAACAAGATTCCATTTGCACCTGAAGTTGCTTGGGTTGGACTTGAGATTCAGGTGGTTGGAAATGATAGCGGCGAGGGATGCACACAACCCATATCCAATCCGACCCAACCCACCAACCCGAGCCAACCCACATAAACCGAACCCAATCCATCCTAGTTCGGATCAGATATGGGTTACAATTTGTAACCCATACTATATATGGGTGGGGTTTGATATTTTGTTCAACCCAACCCAACCTTATGTTAAAAGACTAATTTAATTTCAGCCCACTTAAAATTAGAATAGTATAATCCTAGAATAATGTTTATCTATTCTATAGTAAATATACAAAAAAGCATATTTAATATCAATCTAAGCTAAGAATTTGACAAATATATTTTAAAGAGCATTTTAATGTATCTTAAAATGAAACACATGTTCTACTATGTAGTAAATTGATTTCATATGATGTGTTTTACAATGAAATTTTAATAAATATGTCTTATAATGAATCAATTATTTTAAATGAATAATGCTAGCAAAAATCTGATATACTATGCTGAATATTTTAATATTATTTTTAAAAAGTTCCCTCATATTCTCATTTTTTATTATATTCAAGCAACTCAACCCAACCCTACTAAACTCGACCTAACCCATACTTCAACCCAACCCATATCCAACCTCATATAGGGTCGGATATGAGTTTAACTACCTTAAACCCATACCTATGCGGGTCGGATGTTGTATTTGGTCCAACCCGACCCAACCCATACTTTGTGCAGCCTTAGAGAGAAGGTGTCAAATTTTGGCAGGCATGGCTCGCCTTGACAGGGATGATCCATTTTGTAAGCAGGATGTGTATAATGATTTTAGAACATTCTACATGCAGCGCGAGCAGATTTGGTTCGGGTTACCACCGTTCAATTTAATATTGAATGCTCAGATTTCGTCTTTTTATTTCATGTCTGTTTGTATCATCATCTCAAAATTGTGCCATGAAAAATGAGTTTGTCTCACACTTGATTGATATTTTTATAAAATAAAATTCGACACATTTGAATTGATTAATTGAAATGTTATGATTGCTTATAGAAAACCGTATTATATGACACGTATATTGTGCACATATGACACACATTATTGACATACGATATACGATACGAATTTGCACAAGTGGTATCTGTTTGTACATGTATGTTTTGAATTGTTTATTTTTGTTGCTCTCACATTGCTAGTTCCAGTAGATATAGGAAAATCACTATGGGTTCAAATGATATATACCTGAATTACTATACCATTTTGATTCTTAATTGAGGGTGAGCGTTGAAATGATATATACTCGAAAATTTAATTACGGGTTGCAACGATACATACTTGATTCACTTGATCATAGGGTAGAAAATTAAATGCAAACACTGTTGGTCAATAAAAATGACTTTACTGAATTTATGAATTTAAATTGAATTTATGAATATAAAGTTAATTTGATTTGAATGGAATTTGAAATCTGATTTAAATGATAAATTAAATTTCAAAATGTGGGTATTTGGTTCAAATGGATTATTATACTTAAATTGTTTCAGATTATTATTTATATCAAATATTTTACTCAAACTAATTTTTTCTTATTAATGATTTTCTTAACTATTATGTTGATAACTATTTAATTTCAACTATTTTATTAATTAAATTTTTATAGGTATTTTAATAAACTATTATCTATATTTTTAATTATTATAACTTTTATAACTATTTTAATAAAAACCTTTTTATAAAACTATTTTATATTAAATTTAAATTTTATATACATTTTCAACTATTTTAAATTTAAACTATTTTTAAATATAATTTACTATTTTAAATATAGTTTATTCCCAATCCGAGCTATCAAATCCAAATTGTTTTACGGTAACTATTTCAATCAATAATGATATTTGTGAAGTAGAAATCTAAATCGAAATCTTAGTTTGATAATGAACCGTTCAATAATGTGAAATTGAAATTTTAAAATGAATTCAATGCTTAACTGTTTAAGTAAATAATTATTAAGAAATCAATCTTTGAAGTTAAATTGATTTACGACACATGAATATAATTTTAAAATTTAAAGAACACGGTGTGAAATAAGCGTTTGGATGTTAAAGAGACTAAGATCAGATATTGTCGTACTCTCTGCCAGTACCGAGACCACTTTAACAATTGTGTACGTGATGGAAAATCTAGAATGAAGCAGGATAGTTTGGCGAACGCTACTGGAATGAAGTAAGATAACGATGAAAAATATCCTTCATCTTGGGGTCATAATTGAAATGACTAAAACAAAAGTCATGACCATGCCAATGAAAGGTCGCTCTTTCGATCGGACACACTTCTTCGATACCATATCTGTTACTTTATGATTTGATTGGTAGACACACGCGATTTTTGGAGTATTTTTAGATGTGGGCGGTAGTAGCTGCTATGCGTTACCACCAGCCCAGTCCCACAATCCGGTAGAATCCAATCGTTAGGTATTCCTTGGTGCCTTGTCATATTATCTTGATCGAGCCCCTAGATTTTTATTTGCGTTGTAAATATGAAGTGCTCCCTAATAGCCAATAGGTTTGGTGGAATTTACAATACTATATAGACTGCAATGTTTATAAATAATGTAATGGTAAAAATGCAATCCCGTTTATTTTATTTTGAATAGTATATTTACCGTATGCACTATTATAATAGTGTATTGTATTATATATATATCTAGTTTCACGGATCCTTAGAGGATGAGAATCTCAAACATTCTTTAAGTTACTAATGCATTTCATTTGTACAGTTCACTTAGATCGATTTATTTTCATGAGAAAATTAGTCCTGATCCAAGTGTTTTGTTTTTGCATTTTGCTCGAGTCCGACCGAGTATTACAATTTGAGATTTCACCTTCTGGAGCTGGAGGTTTGATGAAGAACATATTTCTATCTACTTATTCCTTTCAATTATTTCCTCTATTTTTGTTATTGGTTTAGCTCAGTCAGTTGCTTATGTATTAGTGAAACCCTTCGTATTTAGACTTATGTTGTATCTGATTCTATAACTATGTTATTATGTACTATTTTGAGATTTTGTATATAGTAGCTTCATGAACTACTATTATATTTTATTTATTCGCTGCGAGATATTATGTTTTCTGTGTCTGTGATTTTATGATGATTCTTATACTTAACCTCATAACAATAACAATCTGCTGTTTCGAACAATTTGAGCTGGTTTTATTATAGACTTAAAACGCTCGAAATGGCTGGTCGTTACACTTCACCTAGAGATTATCTTAAATTTAAGTTCCTCGGATTCTTGTTCAATTCAGTTTATATGAACTTCAAACCTGAAAGCAACTTATATAGGAGAGTAGAATACCCAGGCAAATATCTAAATAACCCCTTCAAAATATCACAAAATATTCTGAAGAAACAATCGGTCAAACAGATATATCTGATCCAGATGTATGGTAGAAAAGACTAGACATCTAAGCTGAGTCTTTGGAATTTTCAAAGACATTGCTTAGACGTCTGGTATACTATACCAGAGAGTTGAAGCCCTCAAAATTTTCCTGACACCATATCTTCCCTCTCTATGTGACGACCCAAACTCTCGATCCCTGGAAGAAAGGATAATCATCGAAACGTAACACATGAACACAACATCAGAAGATTAACATTACAATACTTAATGTACATTAGATTAAAACGGCGGAATTATCATATAGTTTACCACATTACACAGGATCATACTAATTATACATAATGGTTAAAATAGTACACATCAGAAATGAAAGACAATCAACATAATAAAGTCTGGGACAATCCAAAAGAAACGTCCAAATCATGCTCCAGATCAAAGTCCAAAACCAGTTTCCATACACATCCCAAAAAGATACATACTAATACCTGGGAACCAGGCTGCTCGTGTGAAAATATGGGCACTCGAGTTTGCAAGGGAAAAACAAACTACAAGTCGGTCATGGGACTGGTATGAAAAACCTATAGTTATTCCTAACTTATTTTGAAAATAAGGCATATCACAGGACCACGCCGCATAACACGAAACATGTTTGCTCCACGCGAATGCCAGTGCATAAAAATAACACAATGTTTTTAGAAAAATGAAGCCATTACAAGACTCAAGTTCCATCACACAATGCAACACAAACCGAAGGATAGAGTTTTACTGATAATGGCCAAACATGCTTGATACGAGAAAATCTAAATCATTTGATATTATTGTTAGTGTCTAAGTGTTGAAAACAATTTCGAAAATAAATGTACCAATCTTAGATGGAATAATACCCCATCCTATTATGTTGCCATATAGGTTACAACTGAAAACGCAAAGCTCATATTGGAAATTGGATTCCATTAATGAACCTAGGCAAAGGATCTTCCTTATCTGATTTGGACCATCTCTAGCAAGATGTTCAGGATTCACACGCATATGCATCAAAAATAAACCTATTTACATAAGGATTAGATTCGATTATGAACCAAAAATCCTTATTTCAAAACAATCTCCAAAACTTGTTATATAAGCTTTTACATAAAATAACCAAATTCTACTTAACTAGTTTTATCCTTTAAAACCATATACAATTGGTTTACACCCTTTCCAAATCATTTATAATAATTTAAAATGATTTTTCCTTATTTTTATTCATATAAAAATAGTTCATATTAATAAAATGTTTTTTCCAATTTTGATTTGGACATTTCTCAAAATCTAACCATTAGATTTCAAAACTCTTAATATCATTTCAAAGCTCTTTTAATTACGAACCCAACGCTTCTAGTTTCGGGAAAATTCGATGGTTGGATCTTCTGAAATACCAGTTTAAAGCTACAGGTCGAAATTCGCGAACTACCGTTGCGAGGAGAGTTCTATTCTGACCATAACTCGACGTAGATAATAAATTATGCCAAATGGTTTCAAAATCATTTTATTTATTATATAAAAATATATAGTAATTTTCATAAGTTATATTTTATTTTTCCCACTTCAAAATCAAATATTTCAATATTTAAGTATTAAAACGATTAAAATTATATTATTATTCAAACTTCATTATTTTTAATCCAAATTTTTCTGACACTCATCATAAAAATAAATAAGAAAGTTTTGTAAATGAAGTTCTTTTAAAACTCATCTTGGATATCCTGATCGAACTTCACTTTTATCGGTTACTATTCATTTTGAAAATAAAACTTGAACACGCCAAAACTAAATGAAAATTAATTCAAATCAAATTGTTCAAGTTTTGAATATTCATTGACATTATAATCTTGGTGACCATCCAAAATCGGGAGTCAAATTCAAAGTTTTATTTTTAGCCTATTATTATATTAATAAAATATTCATTGAAATTCATTTTAATTGATGGAGACTTAACCAACGAAGCAATAATCACATCTTTTGGTCATTTCAGTCAATGTATTATATATCACTAAATCAATCATCAAACAACATCCAATCCAAATATACAATGGAATTCACCGTATAAGCCTTAAATCAATAACGCTTATACGAGTTTGTCAATCAACAGATTAATTGTAAATCAAACAATGGGATATGTATATATAAATCAGTTATTATCCCAATACTCAAGTGATGTTTATATCACACTCAACAGCCAGTAATTTGTAAATTACT
>CM060922.1:353074455-353504455 GCA_030737875.1 Allium sativum | reverse complement strand
CGATTCCTCCAAATAGCTACAAGTTTTAACACCATTTTGTAAGCATTTACATAAATTTAGGAGTATACTTAGCTATCTGTCACAACCCAAGCCCAAGAGTGCAATTTAAGAATGGTTAACATCTACCATTTAAAAGAACTATAAAGTAGTTAGACACCTTAAGGTATATACCTAAACAGAACTTTGAAATGTTTATAGCATTATGGTCAAACAGTCAGCAACCTACAAAAAAAAAACTCATCATTTTCTGATTCTATTTTTCTCATATTGGTTTAATAAGGCAGTGACATAGTAAAGAGCATCCTGCATCTATGACCAAAAAGAATATTTTTTTCACAGGCAAAGTTATGTTTCATGTTATGTACTGTAAATATGTGTTATTTGAGAGCAAATAGGAAGAAGCACGACAAGAAGTACAAAGTAACATACCTGTACACCAAGTGAGCAATACATGCAAAGCACGCAGAATATGATGCCGAGGTATGGCATCAAACTAGGAATTAAGTTTAAGAACGTAGCAACAAAAGCTCTATATCGCTTTACATGGAGTAGTAGTCTTAATATCCTTAGCATTCTTGCAATTAGAAGGTACCGAATCCTGTTATGAGTCAAGAAAGGAACAATAAATAAGGTGGAAGGAAACCAATCTGCAACCTCTTGTAAGCTATTTTGTTTATTTTACTCCTAAACTAACTGGGAGGGCATGTTTTTTAATTCTAACAAAGCAGATGGTTTGCATGGAATGCACCATTGGATTTAGACCTATTTATAACCTGTATCATGCTGCAACAATATATATTATCTCTACAACTAACTGCAAAAAAACTCAAGTATGCCAGTTCGTTTAATTCTACCGGATCATGTGGTTGAAATCAGGGAGGATTAGAGGTGTAGCCAATCCTTTCCCTATATATAACACACTCTCTCTCTCTCTCTCTCTCTCTCTCTCTCTCTCTCTCTCTCTCACACACACACACACACACACACACACACTCTGTATGTACTTCAATGAAGTGATCTTTATGCATATATCCATTAGAGAGCGGTATTCAACATATAGCTTGCATAAAAGGGTTTCTGCAAGTAATTTAATATAGCATAACAATACCATTCTCCATTCGAAAGGAAAGGAAACTCGGATGAGAAGAAGAATGTTGTAGCCTCTCCAATAACTGTGTAAATTTAGTTCAAAAATTAAATTGTTCAAGTAACTTCTACAATAACGAAAAAAATAATATCAGGAAAGGAAAAAACAAAACAAGAAATCATTCTATAATCTCTGTTGTCGATTCCCTCGAGTAATTTTAGGGGATGTTTTCTCCACACGGAGCAGGAAATTATCATGCACAAGAAAGAAAAATCATATTCACACATGCGTATTTTAAAAAATAATCGCACATGCACATTTTCAAAACATGCATGTACAAAGACATTTGCATAACGAAAAAGAGACTTTTCATAAGTTTCGGATGAGGCCTAAACTTGAAATAAGTTTTTTCGGATACTTAGCATGAGAATTTGCCCTCTAAAAACAACGAAATTTTGACATAAAAGGATGTCAAAAGGTCCTCATTGAGTTTCAATATACTAGGCAAGAAAAATGTGTTATGGGGACTACCATGGAATAATGCACGGTAGCTGGGGTAAGCAATTTAAAAACCGAGTGGAGCATTTATCTCACCTATTATCCATGTGACTATAAAAAAAACTGAGTGGAGAATTTATCTCACCTATTATCCATGTGACTATAAAATCAAAACGATTTTGACCATCCATCCAATAAGCATCAAAACCAAGAGAAAAAACTTTCAAAGCCATTTCGATAACATATATCCAACCTACAAAACAGAAAAATCAGTCATATAAAAATACATACAGATTAAGCAAAACAACTGGTGTCTTTTTTTTTCTTTTTTTTTTTTTTTTTTTTTTTTTTTTTTGGTAAAAAGAGCAACTCTTTACCCAAGCAGAACATTCACTTTGATGTATTGAGTAGCTCAGACCTCTAGAATATCAATCTAAAGCATCATAACTGGTGCATGATGTATTCTACTAATTATAATGAACAGAGTTGACCATGTGCTGCAACATTGCATATGTGTATGCCTGTATGGATGTGTGTATATGTGTAAATCTATGACACCTCTATTATGTAGCACTACTTTAGTGCTTCTATCATATTGTGAATTGTACTATTATAATTGCTACAAAATTTGTAAATATTCCATCGACATCAAGAATATCAACTCCAGAAATGCGAGTTGGGGCAATTTAAAATATCCCGACCTCATCAAAGTTATAAATAATATTAAACATCAAAATTTACTTTATCGTTGAATCGAAGTAACAATTTCTTCGATACAAAATTATTCAGATGAGCTCAAATTTTATAGAGACGATCCTAAAGAGTGATGTCAACATATTCACATCATTTTGCGCCATTTGGAGTAATGCAACTTGAAATACAAGTGGATGCTAAATGGGAACAATAACCCCCCTCTCTCCCTCCTGCTCCACCACCAACCCCCCCCCCCCTCTCTCCCTCCTGCTCCACCACCAACCCCCCCCCCCCCCTCTCCACCCTCTTTCCCTCCCTCCTTCAAGGTATCATAGAAACCACCCCTTCTTTCCACCCTCTCTCTCTCTCTACGTCAGATAAATCACAATCTAAGATCTTTATTCAGCTGATTATGCGACCGACCAACCGTGCAATCCCTCAAGGTATGTACATGCATGTGTACAAAGTGCAATATCGCTCTCTTTCAAGAATGTTTTCGCTTATCCCACATCACATGAGTTTCCAGAAAACTTTTTTTTCAAGATACAATGGAGTGAAATTTATGCAAGTTGTGATCACTTGCATAAATCATAAGAACACTCGAAATGAGCAGATGATGTGACAATTTTTTGTTCTTTTTAAGGTAGAAAGAAAGTTATGTTTTTGAGGGATGAATACCACATCCCCCCCCCCCCCTTTTTTTCTTGCCTCGGAACCCCCTAACAATGACCATCTTTTTAGATAATTTCATGAGAAAACTTGCAACGGTGTTGTCCATTGAAAGTAATAAATCAACGGGAAGAATAACAAAATTATTTAATAATCTTTCATATTTATTCTCTTCCTCCCTATTACATTGTCATTAATGTTGTTAGCGATTTCCTCAGGATCTCTAAACAATTAGATTTTAAAAGAGATAAGAAGTAAAGAAAAATAATGACAGAAAAAAATCCTTCAAATAAAACTTTTATTAATAATTCCAAAAGATTACAAGAAAACCCTAAAAATAGAGAACCAATCTCAATACTCAATGAAATAACTCTCACAACACAGATTTATAGCAACTATCAACCAATAGAATTGTATAGATAAATTTGCTAATATATCTCTTATAATTAGTCAAACAAATAATATATATGACTATATATTTATTTATTTGTTTCCTAAAAATAAGATCTGAGAGAGAAATAAATGCATAATTATCCTTTCCTAAATCAAATGTAATATTTCCTAAAATATTAATTAGTCAACTAATCAATAAACCAAATATTGTGTTGCATATCTTTAACACTCCACCTCAACACAATATCCTTTACGTGCTTCCACCAAAAGCAAACTCATTCAACCTTCGAACCATCTAATTGTGCATGCTTCCACTGAATATGCATATCATCAATAAATCAGAATTTCTTGTAATACTACAAAGATCTCCAAGTAGACCTTTTGGTTTTTCGTTGCATGCTCCACCTTAATTCAGACAGTCCAAATCCAATTTGAGAACTCAAAACATTCTCCATCGTTTTTTCAAGCAATATATATATATATATATATATATATATATATATATATATATGGGTGTTATTATCTCTCCGTTTTGCACGTAGAAACTCCTTATTACCCCTCCAAGCCCTTGTGACTCCACCTCTAGTCGAAAAGTTGCAGCCTTTTTGTCTATCATATTAAAGCAAGATTCTTCTTAATTTCTTGGATGTACTTAACTCCTGTTAGCTTCACCACCCTTCTATCATTCATCTTTAACCTGACTGAATCTATGCCTTTAACATGCAAGGCTCCACCATCGGCAGATTCCACTTTATCAATTTGTTCTTCATAATCAATAAATACTTCCCTTTGATTGCATATGTGAAAATAAGCGCCTGAATCAAGTAACCAATCTTTACTTTTGTCTTTATCCACACATAGGACATTATCAACAAGATCTTCATCAAAATTTATTTCTTTATTGCTGCTTTCGTCAACCTTGATTTTGTCTTACTCTAATGTTTTTATTCTTTCTTTATCCTTTTTGAGTTTGTTGCAAAATTTTAGTTGATGACTAGCAAATGAAATCTCTTTCTATGTTTGAGTTATTTGATCGTATTTCCGTATTTGAATGACTACATTTCCTAGCAAGATTGACATCTTCAAATGGATTTCTACTTTCTCTTTCTACCTTTTCATTTTCTTCTACTAGGTTCATCATCTGTATCTCCTCATTAAGCAAGCTACTAACCACGACCTTATTGAAACAACATCATCTGAATTTGAGTTATTCAATGCAACCACAAGTGCTTTCCAACTCTCCAGTAATCAACTCATCATCATCAAAGTTTGTGTCTCGTCATCTACCTTGTAATTTACGGCTTCCAATTGGTTCAAAATTGCCTGAAATTTTTTAAGATGCTCTCCAATTGACTCACCTTCCTTAAACTTCAGATTCACCAATCTTCTCATAAAAAGAGACTTGTTTGTTGCAGAGTTCTTTGCATATATTCCTTCTAACTTTTTTTCAGATCACATAAACGAATGTTTCATTAACAACAATATGAAATACTGATTCTCCAAAAAACACCTAATAGCCGCTGCAGCCTTCCTATCCAAAATTTCCCACTTTGTCTCAGTTATGCTGTTTGGCTTCTCCCCATTATTTTCCAAGGGTTGGTGAAGATCATTAAGATAGAGATAGTCTTCCATCTTCATTTTCCATAACCTCAATTTCTTCCATTAAGTTTCTCAACAATTATCTTTTCTATAACTTAACTCTCTTCAAAAAAAATTGTGTAGTAGGCTCTGATACCAACTGCTAGGGATTTTTCTAGGATCTCTACACAATTAGAATTTAGAAAAGATAAGAAGTAAAGAAAAATAATGACAGAAAAAAGTCCTCCAAATAAAACCTTTATTACTAATTCTAAAAGATTACAAGAAAACCCTAAAAATAGAGAGCCAATCTCGATCCTCAATGAAATCACTCTCACAACATTCATATTTACAGCAACTATCAACAAATAGAGTTGTATAGATAAATTTGTTAATATATATCTCATAATTAGTCAAATAAATATATATGACCATATATTTATTTGTTTGTTTCCTAAAAATAGGATCTGAGAGAGAAATAAATGCATACTTATCTCTTCCTAAATCAAATCTAATATTTTCTAAAATATTAATTAGCCAACTAATCAATAAATCAAATATTGTGTTGCATATCTTTAACAAATGTTGTGCAACTTTTCATCGTTGTCAAAAATCTTAAAATCCTACGATTTGAATACCGTTTCATATCGAATCTCTTTCTTTACGATTCGATTTATATTCTAATTTAAAACTAGCTAATACCACATTTTTGAATAATCATTCGATCCAAATTGATACAATCAATTTTTTTTTTGAATCTATAAATTATAGTCATCTCCGGTCCCAAAAAAAAATGAAACAAGAGACAAAATGATGTTTTAGGTCTAGATTTCAAACATCAAAGTCATTATCAAAGTGTGGGCAAACATTAAAATACAGGTTTTTTAAATTCATGATTACGATTTAAATCCCATTTCGATTCTGAATTCAAAATTTACAATTTACGATCTGAATCTCATTTTGAAACCTTACAAATTTTAATTAAATCGTTTTAATTTCAAAACTATTATGGAATACACAGGCGCGTAAACAATAAAACGATCTTGTTAATTAATTATTAACCGTCAATTCAGTGAACAATGATCACCAAAAAATAATAACAGTAGTACATACACATTTAACGTGGTTTAGCTAAATTGTCCACATCCAATTAACCCAACAACTATTCTTTATTTTATTGAAGAGAATACAAACCTATAATTTTATTATTTGCGGTTGTTACACTATAAAAACGTCTGTGGTGTACGGTTCACCTTAAAAACCAAAGGGGTATGTTGGTAAACAGTCAAACTCCTATAATATTTATAATTATTAATTGTTATAATAATAAGTGTTTGCGGTCATTTTAAACCGGCCGGCTTTGCCAAAAAAAAAGCGAGATTATAAAATTATATAGCAAAGTGAAAAGACTAGCCTATAATTACAAATTGAATAATTAATTTCTTTAAAGATTCGTTTGCGCTCAAACCCTGCTAATCTGATTTGACTGCATAAATTAGATTTTACTGAAGAAGAGGATAATAGTAAATGCTCTCACACACACAAATATCAAGATGAACTTCCTTCATTTAAATAGTCTAAAGACTGAAGGAATTACTTAAATACCAAGTAAATTACTTGTCCACTTGTCTTGAGACATTTCCAAATATTCATGAGATATTAATGATCTTAGCACATATATTTTTTCTCAATTGATTGATTCTCCATGTATAAACTTTTCTTTCTTCATATTACAAAATCAATAAATTCATAACTAGACTTCTGTCCTACTTTATAGGTCCATTGACTAATTAATTGATTTAGTAATCAATTTTGTTTCCTTACAACAAAATACTATTTTATATCTTTTTCTTTTTTTCTTTCCACATATATCATAATTGATTGGTAAGATCAATTAGCTAAATTCGTTTCTTCTTTGATAAACATTTGAATCATCCAAATTTAGTACTCCATGTTGATCCAAAAATAAAAATATTTCATCACTTATCTCAACAAACTGTTGGGTCCATGGTTATCACGGCGGTAAGTCGAGTCGAGTCGATAGAGGTCCAATTAGTCAACTAGTGGACTAGTCGTAGACTAGTCAGACTAGTCGATAAATAGATATATACATATATAATTTGAAATTTCTAACTAATACATATGGATAAAATTCAAATATGTACTGGCATACCTCATTGACCGCAATATGAAGTGATTTTTCCGCTTGCACGTGGTTGCAAAATGGTAAATGATATTTATTCCCTCGAACCTGGTTGCTCAACATAAATACAAGGACAAGAAAACATCATAGAACTTTTCTTGCCCAAAACACAAAAAGAAAAATAATAGAAAATACATCACCAAAATAAGCCCAAGGCCCATGACAAAATCCATACGGCAGCAAGCCCGTATTACACAACCCCAAAACAAAGCAGGAAATACGCAGTGTAGAAAAGGAAAGAAGCAGATGAAGTCACTTCGTAATAAAACCCTAACTGCAATCCTTTAGTGGCGGCGGCTCCTGTAACGAGTTCCAGAAAGACTTCCAAAACTCAAATCGAGGCTTCCAGGGTAGATCGAGTTCGAGTCCATCATCTTAGGGTTCCAAATCGACATCGACACTTCGATTTAGGGTTTCGATTTCCAGGGTTTCGATTTCCAGGGTTTCGATTTCAGTCGACGTTTGGCAAGTCGACGTTTCAAGTCGAGCCTTCAACCTCGACTAGCCGACTAGTCGACAACTAGTCGCGACTAGTCGAGCGCCGTAATAACCATGGTTGGGTCGACATCATATGGCGCCAAATTCAAGATGAACAAGTTTGGGCATTGTTGCCTACACATTCCAAGCACAAGATGAAGAATCATCAGTACAAATGTGCTTATAAATAGAACCATCTAAATCAGAAGGCCTTGTCTGCGACTGAGCTCCACCTAGAATTTAAACCTCTGAAATCTTCTCATTAACCAATCTCACCAAATATGGAAATAACCCAATGATTTCAAATATGTTTGGAAATTTTGAGTCCTCCTAATGTCATCACTTTAATAAAGGTTCCACATTCAATAAAAATTTCTCATCAAATATCACATATTTATTAGCCACAATTCTCACTGCAACCAATATTTCATCACTTTCATGTCTCTCATTATTTAAATAAGTTTAACAGCTAAACATTTCAAGGAATAAACAGACTTATCCTCCATATCTTCTTAGGATTCTTTTCTACGACAATGAAAGGAGTGTGGTTGATGAAAAATACCGTCATAGATATCACTTATGCCAAAATTCCTTTCCTAGATCAGTAGTCGTTCTTAAACTCATATCTCTCTCCCTTTTAAATGCAGCACATGCTCTCTGCTACTTCATAACAATGTGACTCGATATAAATTGAAAAAACTATAACCATATGCTTGGACCAACAATAGTTAATGAATCGTTGTTATATAAACTCACTACTATTTTCAACTTTAAGAACTTTCAAGCACTTATTTGACTGCTCCTCTACTTAGGTCTTCCACTAACAAAATTTGGTAAATATTTTGTTTTTGGCTTTTAAAAAAATAGACTCATACCTTACGTGAGAATCCGCCCATAAATAAGATGAAGTAATTGGTTTTCCACATAACGATGCAATTAGGGTGGACCCCTACACATAAGAATGGACAAACTCTCGAAATTATGTAGTTTTAGATCTTCCAACATCAAATGTGACATACTTCTTCCCAAAAGAACAATATTTAATACTTGACTCTCCTCATCGGCAAGGCCTAGATGAAGATGTCATAATTGAGTAAAATCAAGAGCATTAAAATCGGTAAATACTACTGACTCATCCAACACCGTCTCTCGACAAAGCACATAGATATCAACTCGTACATCTTATTACTACAAGAAATTCTTTGCCACTCTCAGTTTATCTACATCTACTATTATCCTCTAACCAAGTCTACTCAAAGCTCCAAGCCTCCAACTGACAACATACTCATAAGCAACATCGGAACATGTGCATATTGATAGCCATAACAACACCATTGAACATTCTAAAACTCACATTTTTTATGCCCACAATATGACAAGGTGTGCCATTTTCCATATGAACTGCTCTACCGTTAATATTTTTATAACTAACAATACAGCTCCTACCTGGCGTCATATGACAAGAAGTTTAAGAATCAATCGTCCAACTTGTACTCTCTAAATGTTAAATACTGGTTTAAAATAATGATATATCACAATCACTACTATCTACATCCAATCTAATTGTTGTCGAAGCTGAATTTTCTCCTTTTGTCACTTCTTTGTAAGAGTTGGTCATTTCCTTATAAAATGTCATTTCTTCTTACAGTAATAACAAAAAAAAAAACCTTCTAAAGCCAATGAAGTATGACATATGCATATCTTTACTACATCTAAGATGCCTCTGGCTGTTACCATTTATTCTAAATGAATCAAGTTGTTGCTGAGGACTTCCGTCATTAGTCTTTGCGTTGCATACACTGAAAATTCATTTTCTAGCAAATTTGATGATGCCGTAAATTTTCATACAACAACCAAAAGAATTTTCCATTGATAACAAATTTAGAATAAAACAATTAACTATGATACCAATCTGTTATGTAAATTTTACTTAAGTTGTCATAATTCCAAAACTGCTGCGGAATACTTAAGCGTGGAAGCTATAAAAGGATCTAGTTTGTCGATTAATTACCAAGCGTCAATTCAATGAATAATAACCACCGAATAAAGAAAAAAAGGGTAACGAACACGCAGATTTAATGTGGTTCGGTTTGATTATTATGTCGAATCAATCAAATAATTATTCTCTATTTTAGTGAAGAGAATATAAAAGATATTACAAAATTATATAGCAAAGCGGAGAGACTAACTTCCAATTACAAATTGTTCAATCAATTTCTCCAAAGATTTTTTTGTGCTCCAACCTCTTGGTTTGATTCGACTACATAAATTAGAGTTTACTAAAGAAAAAAAATAACGGCAGGGAATGCTCGCTCACATGTATTAATATGAAGATGGGTTTCCTTCATTTAAATAGATTTAAAATCGAAGAAATCAATTGAAGATTAAATTAATTGCTCAATTGCCTTGAGAACCTCCAAATATTCATTACTTTATTTCAATGCAAATAGATATTGATGATATTGGCTTCCATAATTTTTCTCAATTGATTGGATCTCCATATATAAAAATTTCTCTTCTCATATTGCAGAATCAATAAATTCATGAATATACTTATTTCCTCATTTATAATTCTACTGATCAATTAATTGATTTAGTAATCAATTTGTTCCCTTCCAATAAAATATCATCTTATGTCTTTCTATTTTCTTTTCACATATAACTTAATTGATTGATAAGACATTTAGCTAAATTCTTTTCCTCTTGGATAAATATTTGAATCACCCGAATTTAACAATTAGACCCACCCATTGTTGTGTTACTTCAATGGTTAATATGAGAGTGTTGCGAAACAGCTAAATATAACACACACATGCACATATAAATGATAAAACTTGAGGAACGATAAATCAGTTTAGCAGACAACACCCTGCATATGCCATGACATAAAGCGAATCTTAAAAAAATATTAATCTGCATGGACATTTTTCCAACCTTGGTATAGTACTGCAATAAAGAACACAAGATTACCATCATTCGCGTTGCTTTATTGAACAATGAAATAATTTTTGCAGTAGGATAAGCTACTAATGTTGTCTATGAGATGAGAAAATGGATGAAAGCCATTAGTCATGATTCATATTAGGATTTGAGTATAGATCAGAAATGTTGATTTAAAAGACCATCTACCCCAAGTTGACTTTTCACTCAACAAAAAATGCAAGTAAATTTGACCTAAAAAGCATTAAATAAAATCATTTCTGTGATTAATCATATTGATACATTATGCCCGGGTTACTGGTTGACAAAAAACCTCTGAATTTTGAAATACGGAGATAAAGAGTGTTATATTTTCATTAGTTAATGCTGGAAACATCTTGAAGTTGCATAGTGAAAATAATGAAGCATGTAACAAAATAGAAGAAATATATCAAGCCAAACCATAATCGGGATATGTTTACCAAAGAAAAATTCGACTGTCTGCCAAACACCTTGCCCGGAACTGTTCTCTATATCAAGCTACAATATAAGATGCAGGCATGTCATATCACTTGCACAATACATGAAGCAAGATAATGGAAGAAACAGACATTTCACCTATGTAGAACAAACTTTTGTATAGGGCAAATCAAAAGAATTACAAATAAGGGGTATTGACAACTGCCTTATGCTAGTAACTGACCAAAATGTGAAGATAAGTGGAAGTTTTTATATATTGTTGTTGTTATTAAAATACTCTCCACATATGATAAAAGTTGGAAATAAAAATTAAAGAAATTGGGGGTTCCGTGAAAAGTTAGAGTCAATTACTGCGATTAATTAAGCTAGACTACAGAAAGTGTCCTGTATGCTAAATAATTTAGTGAATTTCAGACCTTATAGGTGTAAAAATTACTTGATTCATAAGTATGCTTTGACATACTTGAACTAATTAGAAAAGAAACAAACTGAAGCTGGATAGGAAAATCAGTTTATTATATTATATTGGACAAAATTTTGAAATAGCCTCCTGGAAATAGCTGATATGAAAATTTAGTCTGTTTCACAACCAATTGTGAAACTAGGTCTGTTTTGGTTTCCTTCAAGTAAGTATGAGCATTCCAAAAATGCTCATGAACAAATTCCTTCATGCGCATTTTTGGAATGCTCATGAAGGAATTCCTTCATGAATGCTCATGAAGGAATTTGTTCATGAGCATTTTTGAAATGCTCATAAGCAATTCTGCACTATTTCAGCACGGTCAGCTTTAATCTTTCATCAATGTCCTCCATCCTTAAACCCGAAATCTGATGTTGCAACATTATTTCCTTTTCATCAACTCTATCCACCAATCAAACATAGATTTTTTTTATCTTCAATCTTATACTTGATTGGAGATCAAAACCCTGAAGATTGGGGAGGGGGTTTCATTTATGAAACCATATATTTGTGGAATAACATACTCAAAAAAATGATAGTTGAACAAACACCTCATATTTCATTTGCCTAGTATCTAGTGATTTTGGGGTTAAATTAATGTTTTTGTTGTATAAAACATTGAAATGTAATGAATTTAAAGATGCTAATGATCTTTGATCATGCTTGTTTTGGAATGTAAGAGTATCTATAATGTGTTCGTTTATGTTCGGAATATCAAACATTACATTTTTGTTTCTATATAAATGCATACTTGAATATCTGGAATGTGTTTAAGTTGGTTATAATGTGTTGATGTTGGATATGGGGTAAGAAGCAGCTAACTCGCTTTTAGATCCACCTTAAAAAAAACAGTAAGCTGTTTTCTCCCTACCCATATGATAAAACACATTAAATAAAATCATTAGATAATTCAGATGCGAAACCAAAGTACTTTAGATAAAATGCATTACATAATTCGAACTTACATACATAGATTACATCTACCATGTTCAGATGTCTTCGTTACAATTGAAAACATCGAATATGTATATTCATCATCGTCTACAGCACTAGCAGACAAACCAACGTCTCTTATCCATTTTGTTACTAGTTTTATATCAAACTCACTTTGAGATATTTTTGCCACATCACAAACATTCTTCTTTAGCATTTTTGAACATATAATATTTCTTAATTTTGGATTTTTTTCTTTTTCCACCGACATATTTAAGTTTTTGTCTTCTCCAATCGCTAATTGGCCATCATAACAATAAATAATTGGAACGTTTGTCATTATCTACAAAATTATGACATTGCAATACATCAATGATGAACAATTGGGGACATGGCAAAAGAATGAAAAATGACAAAAAATATTGCCTTTTTGATCTCAATCAAGTAGAAGATTGAAGTAGTTGTGAGTTACGTGGAAGTTTGAAGATAATAAATATGTGTGTTTGATTGGTGGATGGAGTTGGTGATTCGGGATTATGGTTGAAACTTGAGATTTTGGTTTGTTTTGAGGATCGAGGAGAATAAGGAAAGACTGAAGCTGGATGTGCCGAAATAGTGCAGAAATGGTTATGAGCATTCCAAAAATGCTCACGAACAAATTCGAGCATTCCAAAAGTGCGCAAGAAGGAATTCTTTCACAAGCATTCCAAAAATGCGCATGAAGAAATTTGTTCATGAGCATTTTTGGAATGCGCATACGTATTTGACAGGCAACCGAAACAGGTCTAGTTTCATAGTAAGTTTTGAAACATGCCTAGTTTTCATATAAGCTATTTGTAGGAGCCTATTTCAAAATTTTGTCTTATTATATTTTATTGAAAATAACCGTCAATCACATTCCATGTTTTATACTATAATAAATTATAAGCAAGCAAGTTTGTAACGTAATTTCAGACTCTTGGAATAGAATTACCGTACGGATTAACAGGTAAACTCAATATCTGGAAATTGAAAAGTAAATCCACTAGAAAAGCCGTTTGTATGCAAGATGATCTAAGTAAATGTCACTGTTATAGAATCAAGACCTAATGTATAAATACTGATACAAATTATACCGAACACAGGAACAAACACGAAATAAATCTTACTGTTGTTTCAATGATTACAGTACCAAAATTCAGTAGAAGCACAAAAGCTATGATATATCCAAAAGTTGGACCCTTCACAAATTCTTTCAATTTCTCGCACTGATGTGAGTGGTAAAATGTTGGGTATCGCTCAAAAATAGATGGCTGCATATGTATGTGTAATGTTACATCAGCAGAATTATGATAATGCTATAATAAAAATTCATTTTGACTGACTTACAGAAGCCTCCTTTTGAAATCTTAGTGCTATAGCATTACATAGATCCATAAATTCATCAGCATTAATCTGTTGAAAAAACCCATATTAGGCCCTCCCCATCGTAATGAGATTTGATATAGATTGTAACAGATGTCTGTGTCTACTAATTATAGGCAAAAGAGGAATGTGATGACCGTGGAGATCTAGTGAAGGATACAAAGGGGAATAAGAATGAATATAAATATATGTGTATCATGTATGCCAATGTGAATGAGAAAATTATAAACCAAAATTAATACTACAAAATGGGCTCGTAGGATAAGTTATTAAATAAGTAGAAGAACGGCGAAATTTAGTATTTTTCTCCAAAACTACAAATTAGGTAAAACAGAAGAAGTGAGAATGATGTAAAACTAAATTATTGAAAACTCTGGTTACAACACCATATATATGTTCAACATACTGCGTAATTCATTGATATGTTTCATTCAATTTTGAATGGAAATAGATAAGTTGAAAACTTCTGTTTCACATAAATTATTTTACAAAAATACTGCAAACAAACAATTTAACATAAATAAAACGAAATGAGCAGCAAACAGATAGTTTTATCGTACATGATATTTTAACAAGAGAAGAGTTGGACCTTAAAATCACCACTATGATCAAGCTCATCAAATATCAACTCAAAATCTTCACGTGAAGTTTTTGGCAAGGTCCTAAGCAATGCAGAAACTAAATTCAGCTGAGAAATAATGATATATGGACATATGAAGAATAAGAACATAAAACATTAAATATCATAACGAAATTATAAATAGACATAGAGCAATTACTTGTAAAACACAGATATATGTTTTAAAACATTGATACGTTTTTTTTCACCAGTCCACATAAATTTGCTAGTTCTCACAAATCGTTACTAGGAATTTGACACATACCAGAACAACAAATCCCGTTAAAGCAAAGTTTGTCCACTGAATTAACAAAAAGAAATGAACTACTTTTCTCAAGGAAAAAAAGGGAATCATATCTAGTATTTGAAAAATGTTTTATGAACGTTGAATTTGATATACTAAAACTGCAACTCAAATTTTCGAAAAATATTGCCAATGCTAGCATTAACTTGTTTGTTCAAACTAACTAATAGTAAAACAAACCATAAACAATTATTTCCCAAATTATCAGTATGATGAATGTTTAACCATGAACTACTAATATTTTCAAAGAAAATATTGATAGTTCAAATATTTATGGTGCAAGAACTTAAAATTAAAAATAACTTGGAAAAACAGAGGCAAAAATGTCATGACCTGAAAAATAAGGATCTGAACAAAATTTCCACTATTGGAAAAAAAAAAACTATACAAACACCAAAACAATGATGGTACCGACAGCCCAAAAATTCAACCACTTTTGAAGACTTATTTAAACTTCAGATCAATATGAAAACAGTTTGTGAAGTAGCACTTTCTAGTCATGTGGCTGAAAGTGATCAAAATACAGATTAATATTTTTGTTATTAGCTTTAAAAAAATGTCATGTATTGATAAAAATAAGTCCACAAATGAACAGTGGATTCAACATTATGTTTAATTTATCTATCACAATAAGCTAAACTTAAATAACGTCTTCACGCATACAATTTGACTGTTTTGTGTAACTTCGTAAGCTAATAAATGAGAAAATTTGGGTCAAATTTCATCTACCACAATTCTGTAAGGAGACTACAGAACAAGAAACCTAAACGGGCCCCTCCAAATTTGCTCCACTAGGGACACATCCAATTTCAGTGTGGGTGTGGGAAAAAAAAAATATGTTCCCTCCAACAATTTGTCAAAATTTGAGAACTTCATCCTTTTCAGTGCATCACTTTTGAAAGCTCTAGTCGACATTCTTCAAAAATCACTTGCATGACCACCCTTTTTTGAATTGAAACCCCATGATTAGTCTTACACACAACCAAAGAGGTACAGTAGACAAAGAAAAATGAAGGTGTACAAATCAATCCTTCTATGTATTTTGAGAAAAGACCCCTCTTAAATTTAGCCGCATTTGGGAATAATCAGACTAGTTTTATGAAAAAGAAAAACAACAAATATCATTGTACAAAAACTAACTCTTAAATTCATTTCCTTGGTAATAAGGAAATCATATGAAAATTTATGTACTTTGAGATGCCATTTTGGACATTTTCATTGATGAAACAGAAATGAGAAATAAACTAAAACTTTGATATTTTAAATCAGATTTTCAATTTTAGTTCAAAATTTTGACAGGTTGTACCATTCTAAAATTTGTCAAAAGTTAAAATATTCTTACCTGTACTTGTTAATTTCTTCAAACAGACGTATGCATTGCTCCTTGTTAAGAAAACCATGACTCTGATGAACCAAAGAAGGAAAAAAAATGACAACTAGATGAATTACCAAGGTAAGATGTACATGTATGGAACATAAAAAGTAGAAACATGTATGCTTGAGGTCTCCTCGCTTATCATGTGAAAATCCGATCATTTTCAGCCAACTTTCAAGTACAACCATACAATAATGGTATGTAACCAATATTTCTGAATTTCGCCAAACAATATTGCATCCTACACTAGGCCCGTCAATTGATCTGTTCAAGTTTAAAATTGACGAGTTTGGTCTGCAATTATTTAGGTTGAGTTGAAGAATTGCATTAATCCCGTAAGATACTAGGATTGAATCTGATAATTATAAAGCCTGCCCATTTAAACCCAACCGGCGACCCAAACAAAATATGTTAACAGAATTAAGATATATAAATTGATACTTGTATAATGAGATAATAATATTTATTGATTTATTATTCCTAAACTATTGTACACATTATTTTTTCCTCCCCTTTTTCTGAGAACATCTGTCAAATTTTGTCTGTGATACATAAGCCACACTGTTTTACTAAGGTTCGAAATTTTGGTTTCCATCTAGATTTTGATCTTTTGTAAAATTAGGAATTTCCATCTAATTTGTAAATTTACGGCTATTGTTCAAGTTTCAATTTCGCCTTTAATTATTTATTTTTCATATTAGTTACACATATATTTGTTTAATTAACCGAAACAAGATGCGTAGTTTCTCTCTAATTAAAAATTAAGATATAAGCGAACAATATTGATTATTTACAGATGTTATAATACTATGAAATACATATTTATTACTTCGTATTTAACTATTTTTAGGCACATTTTTATATATTTTGTGATTTTGCACGTTTCCAAGGCTAAAATTTCATATTTTGAATATTCATATATTTGAATTTCAAATTAATTCTTTTTTCATTTTTCTTCCATAAAAAATAAATTTAGGTTTTTTTTTATTTATTGATTGGGAGTTTAGGTTTGGTTATGTTCCAGTCTTTACTAAAACCGAAACGAAACGACCAAAATTTCGGTGTATCGATAAAAAAACTCAAGCCTTGGTTTTACTACTTAAATACTTTGACATGTTAGTTTCAAGTTATAAAAATTAAGAAGTGTTTAATTATTAGTATCTTACTGCTAAATGGTACTGAAAATTAGTTAAGAGTGGATAGCTATTGTTATTAAAAATATATTTTTATACATATTTTACTATTACAATCCCAAAGCAAACATCAACTCCATTTGACGCTCAAGAATATATATATATATATATATATATATATATATGTGTGTGTGTGTGTGTGTGTGTGTGTGTGTGTGCATATATATATATATGTACATGTATATATATATATATATATGTATATGTATGTATATATATATGTATGTACGTATATATGCCAAGCTTGATCAAAATATGCAATCTACTTTGATCCAGCACGTGAAAGTCAAATCTTTCTTGAGCCTTAGCACGTGACATCATAAATGGCGCATGTCTTTTTGAAATAGTGTGATTTTTTTTAAAGAAATAACATTGATCACAAATCAATGAAATAAGAGTGATATATTATTGGTTGTGATATTTTGGTATGTTATTTTGTATTGCGCTTTCTGTTTATATTTATCATAATTACTCACCACATTTTGATCTTAGCCGACTACAGAACCATAGTTTAAATGATATATCAGTATGTTTTGAATGCAAAGAGAAATTTTCATACCATAAGAACAATGTTCATATAAATTGTTGAAATCAACAATTTAGTTGTATCTCATATAAATATTCTATTGTGAACAAAGGTGATAGATTAGAAAAGAAAAAAAAATAGTTTGTTTAGACCTTCACGATATACGAAATGATGATAAATCTCTTCATACAAGATAGCACAATACATGATTAAAAATTGAAAATAGTTTACTTGTTTCAAACCAATTACTAAATGAAGTAGCCTTGTAGTGTATAGAGAATTCAGTGATTAATCTATCTGTCCTCTATGACATGCAAAACATAATGAAAACCCAATTATAAAACAAATATTATTTTTATGTCTTTTTGGATCATGAAAAAAAATGTAGAACTAAAATTAATAAGGACATCTTTTAGACACGAGCCAGCAAAGATCAAGTGCAAAATAGACTTCATTCGAAACTTATTGTACAATAGGTTAGGTTTTCATCAGACCAGAAAATGAGCTTACATGTACACTTTTTTGTGGCGATGAAAGCCAACCCTATTTCTATAATGATTTTGGAATGAAAAGTATTGCTGTGATTGGTTTTTTTGGGTTCATGTGTGTGATTTGCCCAAGAAATGATTGAAAAAGAAAAGGACGCATTTTATTGTGTTGTGTCCTCGTCGTCCTGCGCACAATTTGTGCAAGTTTAGATGCATTTTTGTGTGCATAGCGCCAAAGAGACAAAAAATTATAATTACATCATTGTGCCGTGGAGTGTGTACCTTTAACATAGTTCGCTACACCTGATTGGTAGGCATACACAATAGGATCTTTCCATCTATTAGTATATATTTAAGCATAAAAAGAAGTAGAAATTTTACTTACATAATTATCTATTAGACTGAAGGCCTTCCCCAAGATATTAGTCCTCATGGAGTCCATTTTGCCAACTTGTTTGGCAAGCTATTCGGGGAAAAAAATTAAGAGGGGAAATAAAGAAATCAGGTTGATGCTAACAAACAGCAGCATTATGGCTATTTACATGTTATATACAGTCATACGTTCTCTGCAAATGTACAAGTCCAAGAGGCAAATACCTGGGCTTTAAAACTGTCATAAACAACAGCAAGTATAAGATTTGTAAGAAAGTAAACTCCCAACAGAACATAGATAACAAAAAACAGCGAAGACCAACGAGAATTCCTGTTCAAAGAAGGTATTACGTCAATTATGAGAAGGAACATCAAAAGTGAATGTTATATTTTTCTATTGGAAAGAACGTAGAAGTTAATATTTGGCCAATGCTTCCAACTTACTTCCAGTATCAAGAATAGGTCAAGTAGCAGATGATTTCAAAGCTTTTTACTTATAATTAGAATACCTATACGGGCCATACCCATACACAGATATACTTCTTTTTAATATATTAAATGTATTTGTACTCATTTTCTAATGACAAAGGACCTGTTTAAGACCTATGTCAGGTGTTGGACAAGAGCCACTTAATATATGTTTGCTCCTTTTGGTCCGTCAATAAAGGACCAAGTTCACACACACACACACACATATACACATGCAATCATGAACGTGCATGTGTGTGCACATGCACATGCACACACATGCAGATTAATGCATGCATACACATACATATATGTATGCATGTATTATGCATGTTATGTTTATGTATGTGTGTGTGCATGAATTTATATGCATATACGTGTGTATTACGTATACGAATATTATGACGTGTGATGCAAGTGCATATAAAACGATGGACAAAAAACACTCATGAACATAAAAGGATATTTGGAATGTGTCAAATTTTAGTAGAAACATCATTATAGTAAATCAATTTGTTGCCAAGGACTATTTAAGAAAACTGCAAATTTATCATGTAAGCATATTGTTATGCATGAATGCCCTACAAAACATGAGTTCTTAAATTTAAAAGAAAATTATCATATATTATTTCTGAATATCTTAGGTTTTTTTTTTTTAACATGTATAGCTATTAAATTTTATAATAATATCCTAGTTGATAAAGTTAGATTGATTGTAATCTCATTCTATGTTATACATTTTTCTCTCTTTCCATTCCAATTGTATTTCTATTTTAATACTACTCATGTTATATTTTAGGATTTTTTTTTCGATTTGACCTCCTTTAGAAAATTAATCACTGAATTAACCTGTTTTTAAAACTTATTACGGACGTAGCCTGGTTTTGACCACGGTGGCAGGATCAGTTATATTTAACTGGCGCCATTCGAGATAGCGCAAAGTGACGCAATTTCAGATAGCACCCATATGTTTTTGAAATAAAATAAAATACATGGGCGCTATTTGAGATGGCGCACGCTGGCGCTATCTCGAATAGCGCCCCGACGCTATATACAGAGAGCTGAACTCTCTTCTTCCTCACTTCTTCATTATTTTCACTTAACTAAAACGAACCCATTATTGTGGCTGTACACAACTTATATCCAGTCCGACCCAACCCACCAACCCGACCCAACCCACGTAAACTCAACCCAACCCATCCTAGTTCGGGTCAGATATGAGTTACAATTTGTAACCCATACTCTCTTCTTCCTCACTTCTTCATTATTTTCACTTAACTAAAATGAACCCATTATTGTGGCTGTACACAACTTATATCCAGTCCGACCCAACCCACGTAAACTCAACCAAATTCATCCTAGTTCGGGTCAGATATGGGTTACATTTTGTAACTCATAATATATACGGGTCGGGTTTGATATTTTGTTCAGCCCAACCTTTTATTAAAAAACTAATTTAATATCTGCCCACTTAAAATTAGAATAGTATATTCCTAGACTAATGTTTATGTATTCTATAGTAAATATATTAAAAAAACATATTTCATGTCAATCTAAACTAGATAGAATTTGGCAAATATATTTAAAAAGCATTTTAATGTATTTTAAAATGAAACACTTGTTCTACTATGTAGTAAATTAATTTCATATGATGTGTTTTACAATGAAATTTTAATAATATATGTCTTTTATAATGGATCAGTTATTTTTAATGCATTATGCTAACTAAAATCTGATATGTTATGTTGAATATTTTAATATTATTTTTAAAAAAATTCCCTCGTATTATTATTTTTATTATATTCAAGCAACTCAACCCAACCCTACTAACCTGACCCAACTCATACTTCAACCCGATCCATATCCAACCTCATATAGGGACGGATACGGGTTGAACTACTTTAAACCTATACCTACCCGGGTCGGATGAAGTATTTAGTCTAATCCAACTCAACTCATACTTTGTGCAGCCCTACCCATTGTCTTCTAAACCCTAAATCACCCTCCACCCTATGCACACTCAAGTTTCAGTCTTTTTTATTAGAAATCGGTACCATGGCTAGCTCGTCGGCAAAGAAGCTCCAGAAGGTATGAAATCACAAAATTTTGACTAATTCTTAGAAATCTAGGGTTTTTTATATTTGGGGAAAACTGTGAATAAACTAGTATTGGGTTTCGTATGATTAATGCAGTTGAAATATATAGTTTTCAACACTTATGTAGGTTTGTTGGATATGTTATTTCAGTACTATATAATGAAAATATGATTTGTGTAGATTAATCGTGATATCAAATGTCTTGCATTGTATATTATGGAAGGAAACTTTTTGGGATCATACATTAGTAGAAACACCAATAATAAGTTGTTTAGATAATACTTTCCTGCGTGGGATATAGAAAGCTACAATGAGGATTTTGTGTAAAATTCATAACTGGAGGACAAGCATAGAACATTTGTTGTTGTCCATACTGTGGTATGTTCGAAAGAGGAATACTATTTGGGGATGGAATCGGTTGAGATGGACACAACGGTACTGCTTCCACCGATGTTGAAGCAGCAGGTGGTTCTACCGCTAACTTAATCGTTTTCACAAGGAATAACTTTATAGATTTACAAGCGGCAAAAAACATTAACTCAACATCTACAATTTTAATTGCCTTAGAACCAGAATCAGTTGGTCAGTTGCAAACTAAGTCAATATCAAATTGCTCTTGATTAATCTTTGTTGATTTGTAATCGACGTTTTTAATTGCTTCAAGTTACAACCTTTAAGAACTTTTACCGGTTTCTAAGATCCACCTTCATATTTATCACACTTACGATCATCAATGATCAATTCACCATCGAAATAGCATATGATTATAATAAAATTAAGAGTCGTTCTGCTTTACAACCAAAAATATGATTATATTACTCAAAGTTAAGATCAAAAAAAAATATAGGGTTTTAAAATTCATACCTTGAAATATTTCAAATAACGAAGAGTTGGATAAAGTTGACGCAAATCTAAAGTTGTTGATGATTTGAGCTAAAAAGGCAAGGATTTAATTTCAGAAACTAATTGGAGATTCTGGGTTTCTTTTTTTGGTTTTTTGAAAGAGTGGTAAAGTGAGAAAAGGTTTGTTGGGTGTTGTTAAGCACGTTAAGGCGACATTTGAAAAACCGCCAGTATGCGCAATCTCAAAAACCGCAAGAAGGGAAACATTTTTAATTTCTATTTGTACTGGCGCTATTTAAGATAACACATACAAGCGTCATCTCAAATAGCTCCCATGTATTTATTTTGTTTCAAGAACATATGGGCGCTATCTAAAATTGCGCCACTTTGCGCTACCTCGAATGACACCAGTTATAAATAACTGCTCCTGCCACCGTGGCCAAAACCAGGCTACGTCCGTAATAAGTTTTAAAACCAGGCTAATACAGTGATTAGTTTTCTAAAGGAGGCCAAATAAAAAAAAATCATATATTTTATTGTCCTTCACTTTTTTTTAATGTACTTTACGAAAACCTGACGGACTGGTCGACTCCTGAGGAGACTTAAGTTATGTCAGTCAGCTTCAACTCATGACACCTAATCTTTTTTACTATTTTTTGCGAGAAGTGTGTGCAAGGCAGAATTCAAATGTGGAATTGCTACTGAACTAGGCATTCATTTCCATTGAGTCAAACCTACGGACTACTTCGCTCTTTTTAAATTTATTAGTTTTACAATATTATTAATTGAATTAAACGCAATGACGGAACTTCACGTTCATATAAAAAAATGCAACACTAAATGTATGACGATAATTAACTAAAATATGTAAATTACTGGTAAAAATAATGATATAAGAAATAATTTTAAATGACTTCAAAAAAAATTCAAGTTTAATAATTTCAAAAAACAAGGTACTTAAAGTTGAAATTTGTGGAATTTCAATATTAGTACACATACATCTTCGAAATAATTTTAACTTCCGAAATTTATGTACACTACTAAAAAAAATTCTACGTCAAAAATTAAAGGTTATAATGATGAATTAGCCACGAGTGATTTGCTATAAGAAAATTACTGTTTATGACGATAGGACGATAAATACATACAGTATTAAGTTTACCTATGTAAACGAAATCCGGAAGAATAAATATTTATGACATTTGTGTAGTATTGAGATAAAGACAGTGAACTAAATAAATAAAATACTATATATGCATATTGCATGTAATGTATATCTATGCATGTATGTGTAAAACAAAAGTGTAAAGAGCATATATTTAGAAAGAAATATTGTATTTCATTAAGATTATAAAATAAATAAATAAATCAAGATAAAATGGAAAAAATACAATTTTTGTTAGAGATGAGATTCAATCTTATAACCTTATTAAAATGCATTTTTTCAAAAGAGGATTCAAACATGAGACCTCATGAAAAATATAAAGGTACTTTGTGAAGAGTGACAGTCGAAGTCATGAACTTATATACAAACACAAAGGCATTTTTGAATGTTCGCGTCTAGACTAGAAAATGTGCCATCGAAGGTATTGCAGCTATTAGTAAATATGTATGTATATGTGTGTGCATTTGAATCCTTATGTGTTTGGTCTACCATGTGCTTCTATATGTATGTATATATACACATACATACATATAATAAATATATACAAGAACGAAGGCCCGGGGGGGGGGGTGCCCCTCCTTGATTTCAAAATATTATTACATTTTTTTTTTAGGTTCAACCCCTCTTAATGTAAAAATTACTACATTTAAGCCATTTTTATCAATATTTATAATGTTTTTGTCTAAAACTTGATAATATAAGACATTTTAGGTTGAAATTAAAACAAATTCAGGGTGAATCGGTATAAAAAAAAAAAAAAAATTGCCCCCCCCCCCCCCCCCCCCCGGTAACCAGTTTCCTGGCTTCGTCCCTGCATATATATATATGTATGTATATGTGTATATATATATATATATGTATATGTATATATGGATCATATGAAGAAGTGTATGTATGCATGCATGCATGCACACGACCGCACACATGTTGTGAGCTGAATAGGATAGATTTGATATTGTTGTATGGTCAATCTTAAGATTATTGTGAGTGGGCAAAGTACTTGCATAATGACGTTAGGCATACAAAGTAAAACAAAATCATCACTTTCAAATCACGTGTATTAACTATAGCAACCGTCGGTCAAAGAACCTTGCTTTAAGAACCGTACAAGGCCAAACAGGAAACCAACTAGCTTACAAATGTTTTTGTTTGATCTTTTTTGTTTCAATCAGAAAAAGATGGGAGTCATTTTGAACACTTATTGGCAGATTTAGTCGTTTCACTTATGGATATTCAACACATCCATTTTATATGGAAATTTCAAAGCGATTGGAAAAAACAATTTGATGTGGTTAATATTGGATACATTATATATATATATATATATATATATATATATATATATATATATATATATATATATAAAAGAAGAATTAAGATACATTCTACAACAATGCCTACCAAATAAAGAACATATTATACTGTTTATTTAATTGCCAACACATAGTATGTTACCTGGTACGTGGAACGATCCGGTATGTGAAACCAAAAACAGGAACAGCAAACGTTGCATGCTACATAACGCAATACGAAGGAGGTAGGCTTAACCGGAATGCCTAGCTAGAACGGAATACGCTTAGCCGAAATATGGAACATTTTATTTTATAATAGGAGTGATATTTAAGCAAAACACGCTTTTTTGTCTCAGGAGTTCAAACCAGTGACCTTTAGACCTCAGCCTAAACGGCCGCACCTCTAAACGCTTAAGCTAGAGGTCCTTGACAAATGTGGAACAGTTTTAAAAATACTCTTTACATACAACATTGTACAATCTTGTATGACAGTGTTATCCACTATAAATGGATGGGCACAAAGAAGAATCATTCTTGTATAAATATTACTACTAACTTTCAATTTTCAACAAGTTATAATTTAACCTATATTAACGAAAGTTAAACAAAATGACAAAAAGTTCAAACATTGTTACATAAATGCTAACATCATGTCCATTTTCTAGATTATTTTTTATAGTTTAAATAGGCTAATTATAAGAAAGCTACATTATGGTTTTCTTGGTCGTTTCATTATTCCTTGTTTCATAAACCTTGAAGTTGGAATGTTTCCATGATACAACATATCTTCTTAGATACAGTACTGTTATCAATGTTTTTTCCTTTTTTTGGATCCCATGTTTTGATGTACTAGTTATTTATGAAAAAAATATACATAGAAAGAGAGTATGTGAAAGATGGTTATGTGAGGGGAAAAAAGAATATATAAGCGGAAATGGAGAGTACATAAATGCATGTAAGAAAATAAACAATGATACAACCCTTACAGCATCAAACTCTGATACATACGAATTCTGCTTTTGACATGTATACTGAACGCCAAAAGTTAACGTATACAATTGATGTCTTTGATGCATCAACTTCTGGTTTGTAGTATACGTGTCAAAATCTAAGTGAGACTACGTCAAATTTTGAATCAAAAAGTCAACATCAAAGTTCTATTCATGTATGTTGGCTATTTTACTTTACCATGATAATTAAGGGTCAAAATAAAGTAGAAAATAAGACTTTTATTCTTCTCAATGCTGGTATGAATCGTTCTTCATTATTTGACAGCATTTCTAAAATTAAACCATTATTAATTGGGTTTTAAATTTTCAATACGAAATCATTATTACTTTATACGTATTGATACAATATACTCAAAATCGTCAAACTAAACATTGGAACATTAGAATCAACATTTTGAAACATCAAGTCAAACATTTTGAAACACTAAATTCAACATTTCAAAACGTCAAAATTGATGTACCAAAACGTGTGCAAATATGGTTTCAAAATATTGGCATATTGTGTTTCGGGAAGCTTATATCAGAATGAAACACCACAACTGAAGTGTGAATTGTGGTGACGTAGCATTGAATACGTGAGTGTTGAATTTACTAAACATACATACATACTTACACACACATATAGTGTGCATTCATGATTACTGATAATGAAAAGAGAAAATAATAAAACCCCTAAAGTAATTAGAGTATTACATGTTTCCGTTGTTATCTTCAAAATTAAATTTTATTTTACTTATTCTTATATATATACATATATATATGTATGTATGTATGTATGTGTGTATATATATATGTATGTGTATGTATATATGTATGTATGTATACACACACATCATCATCATCCCAACTCATCGCACTTAACCTTATTTCTAAATCATTCATGGACTTCCTATTAAGTTTGGATTCATTCTGCAATTTTATTATCACTTTGGTTCTCTATAATTTTATCAATATTTCTTCCATGGTATACGCCCCAACCGCATCGGAGTTTGAAAATCCAATCAACATTTAATTCATGCTTTGTGGTAAGGTCGAATAAGCTATCCAAAATGATTTGTGTGGTTTTAAGAATGACCAAATAACAATTCAAAGTGGTCACAAGAACATGTATTTAAATTTAATATGTACAAAATATGGGCACCTTATACACACACACACACACACACACACACACACACACACACACATACACACACAAAAAATACAAACTCATTTTATAAAAAATATAAATGGATAAAACAAACAACACAACTGATATTGCAGTCGGTTGTTACCAACGACGAGAAATCATATATGAAAAGTACAAAAAAATGCCCATTATAAAAGCATAGTTGTCAAGACAAAAAAGGCCCAGGCCCTTGCCTAACATTTTTTGCGTCTAGGCTTTTTTGGGCATTTTATGCATCACTTTTCTGTTTAATAGGAAACAAAACTGCGACTAAAAATGCGCTAAAACTCAATTTTTGACTTCAAAAAATTGCATATAAATACAATAGTGGGAATAAAACGTCAAACGATCATCATAAATCTAACTAAGAAGCCACAAAGTCATTCTAGTCGAGTCCACAAACAACAAAAATACTTGAAATATAGAAATTGCATAGGATTTTTCTGTTCAGTATTGAAAGAAAGGTGTTTTTTTATTCTTTGATACTGAAGTGGAGATGAATAAACACTTATAGTTGCTGGTTATTGGATTTCAAAATATAACTAGGCTTCATGTTGGGCCAAATTCTGAAACTAGTTTTTTTCCTTAATAATGTTGCACAAAGTGTGTTTTTCAGCGCTTCAAAGCCCTATCACTTTAGCACATTTGGGATTTTTAGCATCTTATGCATCACAAGCACTTTGAAAGATTAAAAAGCCCTAGGTTGACGTCTAGACGACGGCTTTAATAACTATGAATAAAAGGATGTATAATAGAACCGAATAAAATTCACAATATAATTGATATTCACTATTTTAGAATTCCTACTAGGCATTCAATTAGCCACTGCTTAGGTGCTTGGACAAGGTTACCATTTAGGTGTCCATGTGGTCTATGCCTAGGTGCTCGACGAGGCTTACTTCTCACTTCAGCATGTAAAGCTGGTCATGAATGCATAATCATGCTTCACTGTTGGACCAATACATAATTATATGGAATTTTAAATTAAAATATTATCTTGCATCCGTCTTCTTCATATTGTTATATTTTATACATTAGTAAAATGAATATTTTAAAAAATAACTAAAATTTTATTTACGAATTTATCGAAAACGCCTTAAACTCCAAATAATATTTGATTAGTCTCTACCTAAATGATTAATCCCTAGTTCAACCCACTGCCTAATGTCTAGCTAACAATTTTCATAACCTTACAGGTATTGCTGTCTGACAGAAATGCTATGAACTCAAGTACAAAAAATGTAATTGATCCAAATTTAGAGATTGCTAATAAAGACTCTAAAATGTTTATGTAAGATGCACAAAGCTTGTATGAAGTTTGTCCTAAATTCTAATAACGATTAATGATGTGGATCATCAATTGTGATTATCTCACATAATAAATTAAAAAGTTTGTACATATTCTAATACTAGTCAAATGTATTTTATTTTAATAACAATAACTACTAAGACATTTTTCCCAAACAATTTAGGGTCGGCTAAAGATGGAGTCAAAAACCAAATGACAATGTCAATTTAAAAGTAATGATAACAATAATGAATTTAAAGGTGAAAACAAAAATAAAGATAAAGTAAAACAATTAAACAAATGATAATAAATTAAATAAAGATTGAAAGACATGATATCGTAACAATGATACTAATAGTACTAGAGACCGAAGTCCAAACACTACGTCTTAGACTCTTATACACTAATCCTATAATTTAAAACTTATAATACTACCTCTAAACCAACCATATGCTCATGATTTTGGTATACGGATGGTTAATTTCCAGGCACTCATATTCGATACCAGCTCTTCGTATGTATTTCAATCCCTCAAGTCTCTTTTTATTACTAGCCTCTATCTATCTTTAAGTATTCGGCACGGCCTATAATTTCAGTGCATACAGGTGCCTCAGGAGGCTTCCGTTGGAGATTTTCAAATTATTATATGCGGTGTTGGACTAGCTTCTCTTCAATTGATGATACTCCTAGTTTATCATATGTACCACCATTTCTAAATCGATCTCGTCGTATATGACCACTGCTCGCAGCATATGCATCTCCGCCACAATCATTTACTGAACGTGTTGACTTTTAATAGACCAACATTTTGCACCATACAACATTGCAGACCTGATCGTTATTCTATAGAATTTTCCTTTAATGTTTATGGTACTTTTTTATCATAGAGAACGTCAAATGCTAGTCGTTATTTCACCTATCTCGCTCAAATTCTAAAACCAACATTTTTATCAATTTCACCATCACACTGCAACATTGATCTTAAATATAAAGAATTCCTTTTTAGGCACTATTGTTCGTCCAGTGTGACATCTCCTTCCTTTGACCTGACACCGCCGAACTCACACTTCATATATTATCCCGCTCTCATCAATTAGCACAACATCATTAGCAAAGAACACCCACCAAAGAATCTCAAATTGTACACTACGTAATTTCATCTATCATGGGCAAAAATGTAAAGACTCAAAGCTGACCCTTGATGTGATCCTATGTTAACGAGAAAGTTGTCGGTTTCATCATTGCATGTTTTGAACCAATGTATTAAAAAACGTGCCTGAGGCGCACCTCGAAGTGAGGCGTTGGCAAAAACGCCTTGAGGCGCATCTCAAGAGGCGTTTTACCTCTGATGCTTAAGCCTCAACCAATTGAGGCGTAAAAAATGCAAAAAAAGGTAAAAAGCGCAAAAAAAGGTAAAAAACTCTGGTTTAGGAGACTTCTTTTTGTTTTTTTACTGTCTTTTTTTTTTGTTGTGTTTCATTGAAAAGCTATTTTAATCGTTTCCTCATTTCTATTGTTGGCTAGGTTAATTTAAAATGAACAAATATGATATTACATGGAAGTGGGTCAAAGATTTACAGAATTCTTCAAATTCAAAAAAATTTCTCTCTGGATTTTGTGATCATATATGCACCGAAGGAAGATATCATTTGATCTTTTGCAATTTATATTAAATGTGCAAGAATGATTGTATTTTGTTTGAATTGTTTTGAATGCTTTATGCTTTTTTACTTACTATTTGACGCTTAATGTTACTCCATAGTAAAAATTAAGTATATGTGTTGCGCTTTTCTTTTACCCGAAAGACTTACGCCTCAACGTTTCGAGGTTTACGCTTCGCCTCACGGACCTGAAAACGCCTCACGTACGCCTTTTGCGTTTTAAAACATTGCTTTGAACTAATCACAACATCATTGTACATATCTTTAATAAAGGAAATGTATTTTGTTGGTATTCTCTCCTTTTCCAGAGCGCACCACATAATCTTTCTCAATACTTTGTCATAATCTTTCTCTAAATCAATAAATCCATATGTAGACCCTTCTTTTGATCACTAGATATATACATATGTTGTCTTATCAAGAAAATTGTCTCTGTAATCGACCTCTGAAGCATGAAACTAAATTGGTTTTTTGAAACGGTTGATATCCTTCCTAATCGATGTTCAATGACTGTCTCCCAAAGCTTCATTATATGACTCATAAGCATAATTTCTTTATAGTTCATGCAACCATTGTTGTCAAAAAAATCTTAAAATCCTACGATTTAGATTCTGTTTTAAATCAAATCTCTCCATTTACTATTCGATTTATATTCCTATTGAAAACAAGCTAATACTACATATTAGAAATATCATTCAGTTCAAATTAATGTATTCAATATACTTATTTGGGTCTACAGTTCCAATTTTGATCATTTAAAAACAAATTAAAATTGGAACAAAAGAGAAAATGATGTTTTAGGTTTAGATGTAGAAGTTTAAACATCAAATTAACTTCAAAGTGTGTGCAAACTTTAAAATGTATGTTTTCTGAATCCATGATTTACGATTTAAATCATGTTTCGATTCATAGTTTGAATTTTACGATTTACTATTTGAATCTCATTTTGAAAACCTTGCGTGCAACTTTGAATATCTTCTTTATTCTTGAAGATTGAAACTAATATGCTTTTACTTCACTCATCTGACATCTTATTTGATTTGAAGTTATTATTGAATAATTTAGTTAGCCAAGATCCTTGCATCTCCAAGGTATCTTCACACCTCAACGGGATGTTATCAGGCCTTAATGACTTGTCTGCTTTCATCCGTTTTAGCACCTCCTTTACCGTAAACTTTTGAATTCTTCGAACGAAATGTCTGTTGGCGCCATCAAAAGAGTCGTCCAACTTGATCATAGTGTTATCATTCTCTTCGTTGATTAGTTTCTCAAAGTATTCCCTCTATTTATTTTTCATCTCATCGTCTTTCACCAAAAGTCTATTACTCTCATCCTTGATGCATTTAACTTGGTTGAAGTCTCTCGTTTTCTTTTCATAGAGCTTAGCTATTATGTAAATGTTTTTTCACCCTTTTTCATACTTAGTTTTTGATATAAATCTTTATATGCCCGACCCCTAGTTTCATTCGCCGCCCTCCTTACGTTTTTTCATTGCCTCTGTACTTTTGCATGTTGTCCTCGCTTCTCTGATAATGCAAGCATTCCTCCTCCACTTTAACAGCTTTTCGCACATCACTGATCCAATACAACGAATCATACTTTTTATCCCAAAAATACCAGTAGTCACTTCATAAATGCGCGTTTCCATCTCATCCTACATGCAATTTGTTTCTCCTTCCATATTTCATGCTTCTACCATCACTCTATCCTTAATCACCCGTAAGGCATCTCGTTTGAGCTTCCATCGTTTCGACCTATAATCTTGACTCATTTACCCTTAAACATCTGAAGGTGAAAATCAGATATCAAAACCTGATGTTATGACACATTCTCTTAGTATGACTTTGTCATCTGCACAAACCCATTTGTTATCTCTTCTCGTAAGAACAAAATCAATCTGACTAGTGTGGGTCACTACTAAAAGTAATTAAATGCAATTGTCTCTTTCTAAACAATATTAACTATCATGAAATCATAAGAAAGCGAAATTCAATAGTTTTTCTTGGTTCTTATTGTCACATCCAAAACTACCATGCGTTTTCTCAAGTTCCCCCTGGTTATATCTGCATGGCCGTTGAAATCTCCTCATATGAAAAAATTTCTCGCTACTAGGCATATCTCTAACCGCGACATCTAGATCTTTCCAAAAATACCTCTTGACGGCTTCACTTACGCTTATTTGTGGGTCATATGCACTAAAGACGTTCAAGACTATATCACCAACTACTAGCTTGACTAGGATGATTATGTCCTCTTGCCTTCTGACGTCGACCACTTTGTTTTTAACGTTCTTGACAACTAGGCATCGTGTTTTTGTTGCGTTCTTTTCATGTGTATCATAACTTGAAGTTTGTGCTCTCAACCTCCTTCACTTTCTGACCCGTCCATTTGGTCCCCAAAAGGCATAAGATATTTACAGTCTCCTAGTCATAGCATCAACCGACTCCCTTAACTTTCCTGTTAAGGACCCTATATTCCAACTACCTAACTGAATTCTACTTTCATCAACTAGCTTTGTTGTACCTCGCACCGCACCCGATGAGTAAAGTGTAAAGACCCTTGCTCATTTATCACTACATTGAGGCATCGATGTAGCGCACCATAGCCCATTTTTTGCATATTTATCCCCATACTCGAGCATCGATATGGTGCACCACTGAGTGAGTGATGACCCAACCCTTGCTTGTTTATCACCATACCCTAACCTTGATATGGATCATTGCAAAGAGGGTTACGACTCAACCAAATATAATAAGGTTCCATTTTCATAAGACTTATTTTAATAAACACTGATTAAAAAATTAAATTCGATCAAACTATACTTATAAATGGATGATAATCAATAATATCATGTACGTGGACTATAATAAAAATACAACTTACAAATATATCATTAAAACAAAGCCTCAATGGGGAATCTGAACATGCATAATTACATTTCAAGGTATTTTAGCATAGGCCTATCAATGGATGCATGAAAATATAATATCCATCTAAATTCATGTATAAAATCATTGATTAAGTTCTTACAGATAATATTTTATATTGTGTGAGCTAATGGTTAATGTTTTATCAAGGTAATAACTACCATGTGTACATAAACATGATTTTTCTACTCAAACTATTTTGTATCATCATTTTTTGGTTATTTAAAATTTCAACAATTATATGGAAACAAATTTATATTGAACAACAATTAGCTTTTCTATTTGTCCACTATGACTGGGTTGATAAAGATCCGATATACATCCATATGCTAGATTTTATATATATATATATATATATATATATATATATATATATATATAATATGTATATATATCCATTTTCTATGCCTAAATATATATCCACTGTTACATATTTTGGACTCGAAACATAATAGCTTTGAAACCAGCAAGAGAAACTTAAAAAAGCTAATCCACCATTAAAAAATGGTCAAGTACAAGACACCAAACATTAGATTAATTGAGGCAATGATATGAATAGGTAGAGGAAAGGACAGAGTTTGGAAGACGTGTGACAACGATGAATGGAAGAGGCAATGACGGTAAACTATGGAGGAAGTGGTTGAGGATGGTGATGACTGATGAGATGATGAGGGAGGCAGCAATGATAAGAGGGAAGTCGAAGGATAGATATGATCAGCAATAAAGACGAAGGTAAACAAAGATGTATTTGAATTTGAGGAAGAAGTTTAAAAACCAGCATGGGACTTTTTTGTCTGGACATTGTTATTTGAATTTGATAAGAGTAAAGTCAAGGCATTTGTCTACACGTTAAAAACCCATAAAAGCTAGCTTAGGGCTTTTTCGCTTGTTGAGACAGTGCTTACGCTTGAGCCAGTATAAAGGCGAGGTAAGCGCTGAAATACTCGCCTAAAATACTAAAAAAGCGTTATTTTATCGATTTGAGAGATACAAACTAGTGATATTTTGGCTAAAGTCCATATTTTGGCTAAAGTCCCTATTAAGTTTTAAAATATCCTTGCCAAAAAAGACATGTAAATTAAGTCCCTAGAATTAAGTTAACTAATAATTGTATAAATTTATGCAATTATTCAGTGAATAATTGCAGACATTTATGCAATTATATCAAAAATTTGTAGAAATTTCCGCAATTTTTCATAGAAAAATTGCAGACAATTACGCATTTTTTGACATAATTGCATAAATATTTGTAATTATTCACTGAATAACTACATAATCTTGTGCAATTTTCAGTAATTAAATTCTAGGGACCTAATTTACAATCGTTTTTTAGGAAGAAGTTTTTGTGCATTAAGTTTGATTTTAAGAACCTAATCGTAATATTCGCTATAAATTATTGAGGTTTCAAACCCAAAATTAAGAGCCTGAATTTGACCTCATTTAATGCAAGACCAATGTCGATTTTCATCCCATATTCATTTAACTCTCCAAAAATTGATTTTAATAGCAATTTTGAAGTGTGGTTTCTATGCTAGGCGTAGAAAAGGCTAGGCATCGGCCTTGCGTTTTTTAGGGTTTTTTCATCTTGACAGCTTTGTTTGCATTTAGCATTTATGAACAATAATGCTATTTGTGCATAGCATTCTAGAATCTTGAATTTTGTAATAGAGAAATATTAAATGGAACCTTTTGGTTTGTAGATTTTGGTTTCTATGTAATGAATTTAATGTAATCGATCAGTACGATGATTATAATCAATCAAGTACTATAGAGCATTCTCAAAACAGTTCATAATATTATATTTATATCCCCATTTGTAAATATTACTGAGAAAAATGGGTTTCTTATAAAGTGATTTCATGTATCATTTCAACAACAATTTTCATACAGGATTTGTACATTATTAACATCTTTAACATTGTGCATATATTAATGTTTTCTATTTCTTATTTTTTGTGAGATGCTACTTCTATATAGCACTTTGTACTTCTTGTTACTGAAGTTGTATGATGTTATTTTCACATAGCATTCCATGTGTACACACACACACATACACCCTACTTGTTACTAAAGTTGTATAATGTTATTTTCACATAGCATTTCGTGGACATGTATGTATGTGTGTATATGCAAATGTATGTATGCGCGCGCATGTATGTGTTTGTGTGTGTGTGCATATATCATTTTGGTATAATGCCTACCTTTCATACAACATTTTGAAGTTGATGTTCAGATTGTTGGAAGCGAGGACCAAGGGAAAAGGAAAAAACAGGGAAGTGCAGTGAATAGAATGTGCAGGAGATGTGATGAGGAGCAGCAAGCAGTTGCAATTGATTGTAGTGGAGACAGGGAAAAAGAACGAGAAGGCAAATGGGATAAAGGAACGGTGAGGTGGCACCAAAGGGGGAAGGGATTGGTTTTTCTAAGGGTTTGGGGGGGGGGGGGGGGGGGGGGGGAGGGGGTAATGAGGAACATGCAACTGTGTTCAGGAAAATGTTGATTTAGGTGAGAAAGTAATTCATTTATTCATCCTGGAGATACAAAACTATATTCACCCGTAGTAGTTCCCTTTAACGACAAAGAATGCATGGGAAAGAAAAACATAACACTGGTGAAGAATGTATAAATTTATGTCCTTACCAATCTAACATCCCCCCCACCCCCCCCCCCCCCTTGGTGAAGAATGTATAAATTTATGTCCTTATCAATCCAACACAACCCCCCCCCCCCCCCCCCCACACACACACACACACAAAAACACCCACACACAGAAAGAAAAAAAGCACAACAGCACCACCACCACCAACGATTATTACCTTTTCGACTCCATGTTGTATTTTGTTTGTATAATTTCAAACAAATGGTTCTTGTATTTCTACAGCATGAAACAACCTTTTCAAATTCAAGAAATTCGAGTATCCATTATTGCAAAGTAAACAACAGGATCTTAGATTAGAACGCTGGTTGGGATTTGAAATGTGAGGAGTAAGAGTTACTAGAAGGTGTTAGACCTGAGGTTTCCAATGGAGGGACAATCAACTATTTTAAGACAGTTAAAAATTTCGTGTGAATACATTTTGTGACCTAACACAGGATTTGGATTGTACGGATAATTTTGCCAAAAAAGTACTAAGGTAAGTCGCTTACAAACATTGCAAGTCCCATTATCAAGTTTACACGTATGTAAAGTCCTCTTATAAACTGCACCCATCCTTATCCAAAACTAGGACCATAACCAAATCTCAACATACAAATTAGTGAAAAAAAATCTTACTGTGCTTGGCATTCAACTTACTTGTATGCAGGAATCCATACATCTGGGTTGTTTGAGGTGGTGAAAAGCACAAACATTTGATAAAGTGTGGCACCATAAGAATAAAATGTAACCTTCCCTTGTTGTGTGTCTTCAAATGTGACATATGCTAACCAACTGGCAAATAACAAAAAAAGTAGCCAAAGTGCCTGAATTGCAACAGAAGAGAAGAAAAATCAAATTATGTTCTATCTCGACATTAATGGGGAAAACAAAGCAATTAAACATATAAGTTTTACTAAACTATTTAAGCGATAAACTGCTGAGTTTCAAGAATACTATGAATAGAGTGTTTATGTCGCCAGAGAAAAGAAGACAAGGAAAGGAAATCTCTAATATAAACAAATGCGTGAAAATAAAGTATAAAAATGTGAAATCATTATTGACCTTTTCCAAAATAGTATTTTGTACTAAAACACTCTAATAGGAAGAGCAGTACAAATAAGTCTACATGCTCTTCTTGGGTTATCCCGGCATACTGTTGTAACAGGTTCAGTATCTGCAATCAGCTTCGGATATTAATATAATTTAGGAGACTTTTGTAAAACACTCCCTTTAAGTCCAAAATATACAGCTGTCTGTCCCCAGAAACATGTCATAAAACCAAAAAAAAAAAAAAAAAAAAAAATATGGGGAATTTGTGGAAAACTCAACAAATATGTTCAGAGAACTCTACAAACAGAGAATTTTGCTGATTTCTAAAATTTCTGGACCAGTTCTTATTTGCAACTTTTCAAAAAAAACAAAAAAAGGCTAACTAAATAGAGTTTTCAAAAAATTGCTTTGATCATAAAAACATACGGTTAATGTCTAGATTTAATTTCAGGGAAAAAAAAGGAATTTTGTTTTTTGCCAAAGTTAAAAATAAGGATGCATTGGAATCCCCGGTATATTAATTATAAGATAAGAAAGAAAACAGTAATATACTAAATAGAATAATTAATAGTAGAGAGAGACCCGTCGTTACTTCCTGGCCTCTATCACGTACCAATTAATATATTGGACTTGGTATCCCAGTATACGTAACACACCTCACTCTGTAATTCTGAGACTAATAAGAGGAAGATAATGCTAGCGGATTTCACAAAGAATCAATTTGAGTAGCTAGAATATAAAGTCAAGTGCTTAATAATATAATTAGAGGCAGATTTTTCTTAATTCCAGCACTACGGCTTTATACTACAGTTTTTATAGAATACATAACATAGGGTGTAATTTAAAACATGTTTTGGAGAATGATTTTTCATGTATCAAATCTGAAAATAAGAGAAGAAACCAAATTTTCACTATAATTTACTGGTGCCAACAGCAGGGCTGTTGCCATGTATGACAGAGTGAGGAATAGTGCAAATTCCACATGCAGCTATACGCAGAAGCAGGTTGACTTGTATCATGGTTTTTTAGCAGTGGTGGGATGGAAAATCAGTCATATGCGATCTATTATTTTTGTTTGATCTCAATGTTAGGGCTTCTTTGGTTTGACTTAAACGAGGTACTTTTTTTGCCTTTTTGAACGATCTCAATGTTGGGGCATCTTTGGTTTGACTTAAACTTTTGGCCTTTCTGAAGACCAAGATGAGTAAGTTTTGGCTTCCAAAACGAAAAAGAAATAAAAAAAAAAACCCAGCATATTTCAGTCCACCCAAAAGGACTATTAGTGGTTGCAATTCCAAGAATAGAACATACTAAATAAATGATAAGTGTATCTGATTGATGTAAAGAATTGTACGCTCATGTAACAATACACGCAAATGATGAAGAATGAAGAAAAAAAATCCAGAATGAGTGCAATGTTTGGGGTCTAGTAGGCCAATATGTTAAAATTTAGTGGTACAACCACCCAGACATGCATGATCGCATTCACAGACACACGTGCAAGCAAAAAGCATGTGTGTGTGTGTGTTCACACATGCATGCGCTTATTGGAGAAAGAAACTATATAAATTGCATTCTTACCAAAACGTTCAGGTACATCCCAACCATGCCAGCAAGTGTCACTATACATGTTCGTAGTTCCCTAAACCAAAGAAGCCATCTTAATAAGAGCTTGAATTATTGTACAGAAATGGGTACCCCTTACATCAAGAACTTGGAAGTCAAGATGCGGTTATATCCCACATTAAAGATTTATATAGGAGGATTAAGATATATTGAAAGTTGAATACAAAGATACACTATTTTCTGAACTGATAAAAATGTTCAAAAATCTGATACTTAATCAAAGTTGTATACTCTTTGATTTCGCATAAAGTTTCTACAGCTGATCTATATACCATAGTTTGTCTAACAATTACAAATTTGATACAGAAACTTATGGTTACTTTAGTTTAGTTTGCTTGCACGTACAGGTATTATTAATCCAACGAAAATGGTTTCTACATATGATGGTGGTGTTGATCTCATGAGGGTGAATGATTGACTAATTCGAAGTTGCTAGTTCTCAAACAGTTAGCGAGTAAATGTACAATGCTCAACAATGTTTTGCGATATACCAAGGCCGGTTAAACATATACATATATATATATATATATATATATATATATATATATATGTATGTATGTATGTATATGTATGTATGTATGTATGTATATGTATACATGGGGCCGGCTATTTGAACACAAAATTAAACACAAAAATTGAGACACAAAGCCTCCACCGTTGGATTTGTTCGTCTTTATGTGGAGAGTGTAATTCATGGGAGGATCCAGTGGTTGAGATTTATTATGTGCAATTTTGTGTCCTCATTTTGTGTCTAAATAGAGTTTCCCTATATATATATATATATATATATATATGTGTGTGTGTGTGTGTGTGTGTGTGTGTGTGTGTGTGTGCGCGTGCGTGCGTGTGCACGAACGTGTGTGTGTGTCTATATATAGAATGCCGTAAACAGTAGACGTGAGAAATATCAAACCTAATTGTCAAAGCTACAAATGCCACACGGATATATGGAGCGACTCTGAAGGGTAGATAAGCCATCACAATGGGCGATACATATAGCGCGTACACCAAAATATCACATGCCATGATCAGCAGAAGCATGACCTGTAAGTATAAAATGGCAGTATAGCTGAAAGTACAATTATTCAAAACAAAATAATTTAACAAACTCTATATCCTGATGGTAAAAGTAATGAGAAGAGGGTGAAAATGTGCAACCATGAAGGATATATTTATTCAGTGTGATTCATGTGGTATTACAGTAATTACCCTAGGATTTACTTTTGTACACGTTTTTATTGTGCAAAATCTACTGCTCCAAATAACAATCTGATGTGCGAAATTATAATTAATTTGCGCAACTCCAAAACTGCAACAGAATACTAAGACGTGGAAGCAATAAAAAAAAAAGAGGATCTAACTTGTCGATTAATTATTGACCGCAAATTCAATGAAAAATAATCATCAAAAAACGGAAGAGTAGATAACACGGAGATCTAGCGTGTTCGTCTATGTCTAACGTTCACGGACCCAACAACTATTCCTTATTTCACTAAAAGAAGATACAAAAAAGAATACAGGAGATATAATACAAGATTATAGGTTGCATAGTGGAGTGATGACCTATACTTACAAAAGGATTTTTCAAAAAACTTGTTTACGCTCTAAATCCTAATTTGATTATGACAACTAAAATTAGGGTATACTGAAGAAGAGAATAATGGAGGATGTTTCCTCTCTTATCACACACAAATACGAAGATGAAATCCTTCATTTTAAATAGACTTTAGAATGAAGAAATTATTTGGAGATTAGAAAATTAGCCGTCCAATAATCACGAACCATTTTCAAATATCCATGATTTGATATTTCTGCAAATGGATAATGCTAATATTGATTTCCATAATTTTCTTGCTTGTATCCATGACTTTAGAATGAAGAAATTATTTGGAGATTAGAAAATTAGCCGTCCAATAATCACGAACCATTTTCAAATATCCATGATTTGATATTTCTGCAAATGGATAATGCTAATATTGATTTCCATTTTCAAATTAGCCTGAGAAGTCCTCTCGCGCTTGAGTACGGGAGCCTTTGGCACTGAGTATCCACCTTATCAATCTCCATCAACAACCTTCTCTTTCTTCATATTGCAAAATCAATGAATTTATATATAGACTTCTTTCCTCATTCACAAATCATTTGAATAATCAATTGATTTATCAATCAATTGTTTCCTTCCAAAATATTTCCTCTCAGATCTTTTTGTTTTCTTCATTTCATTTATAGCTTAATTGGTTGATAAAATCATTAGCTAAATTCTCTTCTTTTTTGAAAATTACCCAATTTCAACAGTTTTCTTATATCATAACCAGATATGAAAGCTGCTTAATAGAAAAAGAAGGGAAAAAAATGCAAACCTTCAGTTTGTTGAGGTGACTTTTCCAGTAAAGTCGTGAACCTTCATAAGCAACTGGAAAAAGCGTGTGTACTATAACCAGAAGCAATGTGACTGCCTATAGGAAGAGTACGAAAACGTGTAAGTACGTACCTATATTTGCTTTCAATATAATAGCTGATTACATATAAACGTCTAAAAATGAGAACCATAGCAGTGTTACATAAAATTATAGCATGACCAGCTATTTAAGGAGTATACTGATAATTCCTGCACTTCGTTCACAACCAGAAACACTCGTAATGTTTTGATATTTAATTTTAATGAATACGGTTGAAGTAGCTAAATTAAGAAATTATGAAGGTAATAAGGAGAATATAAGACAGATTGGATGTCTTATCATAAAGCTCTTATATCGGTGTAAATACATCTCCCCCTCCCTCCCTCCCTCCCTCTCCCTCTACACACACACACACACACACACACACACATACAATAGTGTAATATAATCGATACAAAAAAGTGTGCCTTGTGCATCATTTTTTGTTACTTTCAGCACACAATTCAGCTGCTACAAACTGCTGCTAAAATCAAGTTTTGAACAATAATAAGCTGCATATATATGCAATTTTGAGAATAAAACATCATAATTTCAATACAGATCAAATAAAAAGTTGCAAAGACGTTTCAGCCTGTATGTGAGGTGCACTTTTCAACTTCCTACCTTTTGTGCGATGGGCTTTTTTGTGTTTTCCGTGAGCCTCAAGCATATTCTGCACCCTGAGCTGTTAAAAGATGCAGCGTACACATGCACGCGTGCACACATTAAGAATCCACATTCGTTTTCTTCGAATCCCCCTTAAATTTGATGATCTAGAGGTTTTTAATGCAATAATATTTCATACATATGATCTTACCATCAAGGTTATCCATACTAAATTTTACACCATTTCACAACTTTTCTCCAGTTCAAAAATTAGAAGTTAAATATGAGTGATTGAAAGGATTTATCCTAACCATGACTTCAAAATACAGTACAAATTTTTTGAAGAAGAACTTGATAGCAAATTAATCATATCTACAAAATTTTGTTTCATTTTGATAATTTTAACATAAAAAACGAAGGGGGTATTTTCAAAAATAAAAGGGAGATGCAAATGCTTCACCATATAGACACAAATATGTGTGTGGGAGGGCATGCATGTGTAATGTCATTCATAAGGACAAATTCCAGATATATGCTGCTCAAAATACTTATTGCAAAAATATGCTTAGTTTAAGCTTATTATGAAAATAAGTCTGATTTTTACTAAACCAGCATTTTTACATGCGCATGTTAACAGTCCACATGCACATTATACACATACATGCACACTTTAAAAGTGAGAATATATAAATTCAAACTTGTTTAAAATGAGATCTATTATTATCTCAATTCATAATCAAATAGTATATCTTTGGTTAAGCAAACGAAGATCCTAGCTTATTTGGTACCATAGCCATCTGAGGAAAGAACGGTTTGAACTGGTTTAAAGACCCTAAAAAGGAGGTACTATTTATTTCATACATTTAAAACATTTGTTCATTGTTCCTGTTACCATATCACTGTAGTAAATTTTCAAATCTAGTTTATCAAACTATTGTTAGTCTGGTTCTATTTGATAAAATCTAGTTACTCTTAACTTATTATTTGCCTTTGAAACTCGAGACTTTGTCCTTAAGTCGTGTAACCATGATATTCTTGTTATTGTCATAAGTTAATCGTTGACAATGACAGGATAAACAATACGAAAACGTTATCTAGGGCATTGTCTATTAGAAACGATAATAGTATAGATAACTTGAACAAAGAAATTCTCAGTAAGAATAAAGAAATAACTATAAATGAGATTTCCAAATGGTAGCTTTAAGACGGCCGTCTGGGCCCATCCACTCGCTTTTCGGCAAAGGGACTTGGACCTTACTCTTCGGCAACCAGCTATACAATTCCATCCCCTCAATCTTCGGTGGGAGAACTCACACCTTGTTCTTCGGCTCCGTCTCCCCGGATGGAAGCTCTAACATGACCTAATCAGTCATTACTCCTGGCTAAAAAAATAAAATTCAAGAGTTCAAACAAGTAAACAAAAATTCCTAGTTGACCATCCTTGACATCCAACTCAGAGTGTGCCTAGGGTTCTCTATGGTTTCCGTACATGCATAAACGGTCCGATGTTATTATCGTAATTATCAAAAGCAAGTAAGAGAAGAAAGCAGAACTGCGTCCACCCATCCCGATCTGATGGTTGCTCTGCTCGTGCCATCGCAATTGAATTTCTGGCATCGAACCACGTAGATGTCTGCAATTATTGGTGTTGTGCCCATCGACCTCATGGAACAAGCAGCATTTTCCATTCGGTCAGTGAGCTTCCTTCCGAATGGCCTTGAATAGAAGATGTGTCCCCAAGTGTCTTGGTTGATACTCTCTGAGGTATCCGCCAACTCAAAAAAGAAGAAAACTTTGACCCTCTCCTCAACCGCTTCAATTCTCTAGCATTATCGTCGTTGACTTTCCTTCTCACTTTACTCTTTTTCGACTCGGCTCTGAGTGATTGCGCGTTGTAACAACCACCCCGAGACTCACTCTAATAAAGAGCATTAACGAGTAATGTCTTCTATTAGAGTGGAGAATATGGTTGGTTAGGGGCGACCATCGTAATTTCGTATTAGTCAAGTATTGAATGTCGATTGGATGAATTAATTTTTCCTGTTCTTAATACAAGTGGATCGACGTACTGAACACTCCTAATAAGAAACTACGATGACTAAGGATCATTTCAGAACAGTATACGATATATTACAGTCACAAATCACAAAACAGTTACGTATAGATGCAATCACAAAAATACAACTTATACATGTGCTGCACTTCAATAAATAAACATCAACATGAACTGACTATGGAATAACATGGAAAAGTCTTCATAAGATAGCCCAAGCTATAACAACAAACCCACGAATCAGCAGTCACTGAACCTGTACCAACTCGGTCTGACCAGAGCATTAACACACACGGGTCAGTCTAATTTACATATTAGTATAATAAATGTGAAGTAAAATATCAACCAGACATTAATTCCTTTTCATACGAAAAGGAATTTCAAAACACGAGATTATACGAAAGCTTTAATACAAAAACTTCTTTTCCATCAAAAAGGAATATCGTACACACAGGTCAACGAAGTACATATTCATAGATCCATAAAATTATATTATGACTATGCGAGTGAGAACCATGAACATGGATTTAAACACTGCCTTAGCATTAATTACCCGAACTCCACGATTAGGGTAATCAATACTTGGCACGAAAGGAAGACTCTAAAATTATAGAAATCGCAAAATGAAACCACAAAACCACCATATTCATTGATTTACAGAATTACGGGATCACTAAAACACAGAATCATGGAATCACCGAAACGTAGAATCATTAAATCACCGAAACACAAAATTATGGAATCACTGAACTCTATTAAGAGTCTAAAACCACTAATAAAATCACCATTAATAATAATAATAATCACTATGGTGAAATCAGTGATAACCACAAAACATAGAAATACAGAGTTTGGATCCAAATCAGAGTAGCAAGCCAAAGCTATGTCAGCACGTGCTATTTCACAGAATGGCTTAAAGCCATAGTCAGTACTATTACTCATAGAGGGGTACCCTATATATCACAGATGACCCGAAGGTCTAACATAGATGGCTCGAAAGCCTAACACAGATGACCCGAAGGTCTAACATAGATGGCTCAAAAGAGTAACACAGATGACCCGAAGGTCTAGCACAAATGGCTTAAAAGCCTAACATAGATAACCCAAAGGTCTAGTACTAGCTTTTCCATATAATGTGTCACAGACCCTCAGATACTAACCCGAAAAGCAAAATCGTGCATCACATATCACATGTTATCACTTAACGATTCACACACTGTAAGTCAGCTTCACACCATAAAGACAGAAATCACAAAAACATTGAATAACATATAAGGTCACAAAGGTCACCGGAAAATACTGAGATTATTACTTCGATGGGACAGATATGGTATTAAATAAAACTGTATCCCACACGTCCCATGCCGCGGGGTATACGACTTTATTTGATCACCAACATGTCTTTTCGAAGTGCGCAATTGTGTACATCTTTTAATAAAAATCATACTTTAAGGAAATAGTTTGGAAAACATAGTTCATCGGAAGATCTTTGAAAATCGTATAGTTTGAAATTCCTTGTTTAAATAATATTATTGGAAAATTTATATAACTTTGTTCAACGATATTTATTTTCAAAACTACATTTCCTTATTCAAAGCATTTCAGAAACAATTTATAAAAGTCATGCACGTGTCACTAGAAACGCACAAGAAATAGTCACTAGAAATGCACATAAATAAGTCACCAATCATTGGAAATCATAGTATGTATTGCTTCTTCAATAATGAAGTGAATCGCAAGAAAACCACAAGAAATCATGGAATTAACTCTTGGTTGATGGTGCATGAATTGACATTTTAATTCAATCAAAAACAGCCCAAAATGCAATGAAACAAGGGCATATGGCCCTGGAACATCACAGGAGGACACAGGAGAGCATTGGAAGTCATTCTGGGCATTTTTGCCCAGGTGGGTCGACCCTCTTGAGGTGTGGGTCGACCCAACTCCAATTTGGATTGACCCAAGCCACGAAATTGTGCTCAGGTCAAAATCAGCCAATCCTGACGAACTACCAACTTTGAGGCCGATTTCCGGCAACCAAAACAACTTGGATTTGCATGAAAATTGACATGCAACAACTAGAAAACAGTGTGAACACACAAGAAAAGAATTTCTCCATTTCATTAAGAATTGGAGAAGTTATTCGCCTCTGAACATGAGGTTTTAGCTAGATTTGCACTCAGAATTCCTGCCGAAACCACCACTTCCAAGCCATATTTCGGTAGTCTAACGACGTCGGACTGAGCTGAAATTTAAAATGCATGTTCACAAAACATTCTGCTTCAACATGCAAAAAGATTTACACCTAAAGGATCAAAGACCAGAAAGTTATAGCAACCCAAAATTGGACTTAGGCTGTGATTTCAGCTCAAAAACAACTTGAACAACATTAAATTGAAAACTACGATTTTATCGCAGATAGTGTAGCTCCCCTCTCGAAAAGCTAACACAAAGATCTTTTAACACTGGTTAGTGCGTGGTGTTGCTTTCCGGAAGGTCTGGGGTTCGAGTCCCGCGGTAGTCACAGAAAGGCCACAGATGATCCCCATAAAATTTATAAACTAGAAAAATGTAAGCGTACACTCACCTTGCTTGAATTTAAGGAAAATTTCAAGCTTGTAGGAGGTGGATTTGAGCACCAAAGGCTTGGAAAACCAAGAAGCACCAACATGCAGTAGCCATGGAATTATACAGTAACTTCAATCTTTGATTTCTCTTACTGAAGAAATATCTCAAGCTTGCATTTGTCTAAGCAATGAATAGAGGGTAGGTTACATGCTAATAATGCTAGAAATTGAAGCATGCATGGAGCATTTGAGGGAGGAAGTGGCAGTTGAGCCAATTCCTTTGTTGTGCTTTTTCAAAAAGAAGGAGAATGAGGATAAAAAGAAGAATATGTACCTTTTCTCCAGAAAACACCCAAAACAAAATAGAGGAAATAGGTCAAATACCCCCAACAAGCCCAAAACTAGGTTAAAGTAGGATAATTAACCCAAGTTTCACCATTTTAAATGTTAAACACATGTTAACAACGTCACTAAACACCACTAAGACACATAAAATCCTAATAAAATTGTGTTCAACATATAAAACACATATACACACTAATATAAGCTTCAAATTACATTAAAGAGTTTTTTAATACTTACCTTAACATTGTACACAAACATTATATGTTTATCACAATAATTATTCTACTTACAAAACACATTTATAAATTCATCAACACAATTAAAATTACCAATTAGGTTGTGTTTGATTTATAAAACACAACCTAACACCACAATAGCTTTTAAAACTAAAAACTCTTTAACTACTTAAATGTTAATTTAGACACAACACACGATTATAAACATGTTTATCAAATAACTCTCTTATCTTTAAAAACATATTTATTTATTTTTGGCGTAGCAAAACATATATATTTATTTTTCTACAACAAGATTTATAATCTCCTTTGATTTAACGAATTAAATCAACTAACTGTAATAAACATCTCCAAAACCCCAATATTGATTCATACTCGACATCTATATTTTAATTTGACAACAATCCAATTAAATCACTGATTGTTGTTGTTGATATTATAATGAAATCCACATATTTATTTATTAATAACAACCAACAAATCCAACATTACATTATCACTATTATTATTTTAAATCTTTCAACATAGTTTAAAATCACATTTCTCTATTTTATTTTGACAAAAATTACTTCTTATAATTAAAATATAGTTTAATCATCATTTCAACCAACAATTAATTTTGAAAAAAAAATCCCTTAAATATTGATTCTCAATCAATATTATATATTTTCAATATTCTCATTAATTAACAATTTATGATTTATATACATATATTGGAATAAATTATTTATTAATTAAAGAACATATTATTTATTTCAAAAACACTAATTTGAAAAGCCCCAAATTCCTCATTTTGTTTTAAATAATATACGAGTTGGGCTTCCGAACTTGTACTTTATTTCTTTAGATTTAAAATCTAGAAAACACACAATGGTCTGTTCAACTCGGATACCCAAAAATCTGAGTTGTTATACGCCTTCTACAACTTTTATCAAGAAAATCAGTCTCCTCGGTTTTTGCGTCCTCCTATTACAAATATCCTTTAACCTCGTGATAGGATTCAACGAGATCCAAGGGTGGATCTCTCTCAAAAACACCTTGAAGTTCGTCTTGCTTGCAACTCCAAAAACAACCACTGTCAAGAGATTAATAGATCTGATCTATTAACCGCAGCCGCAGCCGCAACCGCCGCCGCCGCGATAAAATTGATCAAGTAACCCCTAATGCTATCCACGACTCTGCTTTACGCTTCAAAACGACATCACGTTCTTTGACCTTGAAACATGCATTATGAATTATCTCAATAATCATTCCACAAGCTCAATCCATGAACGGATATACCCATTCTCCAATTGCTTAAACCGCACTACAGCTAAATCAGTCGAGCGGTGTGCGAAATAACGTTCCATAACTTTCTCCATAGCTCCAAGCACCTTCATATGTTAGATATCTCATCAAATGATCCGTCAGATCTGATTTCCAAATGAAATTTTCTTCTTTGTTAACATAAATAATCCACTAGCTTTACATAAGGCTTTATGCTAATCACAATTACTAGAAGATCCATTTTCAAATTATGTTTCCAAATTAATTTTTATTGTAACATATATTTCTAAATTTTTATTTTTCGAATCGGAACTTGTTATAAATAGTTTTTTAAGTGATTTATTTCAAATTTTTGTCCATGTCAAGATTATTTATCTTATTTTTCATTTTACATTTATTGGCATAATGACCTGGTGTTTTAATTGTGCACATGTACATTATACAAACACACACATGCGCACTTTAAAAGTGAGCATGTATAAATTCAGACCTGTTGACGGAGTCTATTTTCGCAATACGTTTTTTTAAGGGGCTTATATTCCAAAAAAAAAAACCATATTCATAAATAACTTATTTTTCCAACAACCAGGGAACAGGGATTCGCTTCTAATTTATTTTTCCTACAAAAAAATGTATTTCTTGAATTGAAATCATATGGGAGAATACAGAATAAGAATATTATTAAAATTAACCATGTTCTCATTAGCAAACGTAATAAGGAGTTTAATTGTTTTAGATATATTTGCAAAACTGTAGTATTTATTTATAAATATATTGGAAATCATGTTTATTTGAATTATTGTGTTTATCTGAAAATAGATGTCCCTGTTAAGGATTCATTTTGCCTCAAACTTCAAATGATATAGTAGCTTCATCCTCCTTGCAATACAAAAACCTCTGCATGTCTCGCACCAGGAATTGTGTTTCAAAACGGTCATATTTGTAATGTTCTGATTAAAATAATGAAACGACAGAATTTCTAATTGAATTGTCGGATAAAAATATTCTAAAACAAATGAATGTAAGTGAATAAGATTGTTTATCTTCTCAGCCAACTTCAAGCATATCGACAAATCATGCAATTAGCAAGGTACTACAATAGATTTTCTATGAACACAATGGATTTACCTCATAAATGAGAGATCCAACACTGCTTAAATAAGGCAATTCTCCAAGGAAAAAGTAATCTCTCTCATCGCAGGAATGTAAACCAGACTTGGCACACCATAGTGGCTTCTGCTTTTTTAGTAAATTGTTACATGGTGTTTCAACTATTTAAATATAAAACCAGCAGTAACAAATGGAAAAATTGCTGATCTGATTCAAAGCTAACCTCAAGGAAATTGAGAAGTACAAGGGCAAACAAATTCAAGGACCACAGCAAATCGAAGCGGACATACAAAAAGTAGAACTTAGCAACCCTGTCGAATCTCTCCTCATTTAATACTTCCTCCGGTAGGCCAATGCCATCTTCAGCCTGACATTGATGAAACATTTAAGCAATAAGAATTCAATGTTCAAAAACTAAAAACAAGTGGCTGTCTCTTATATAAACCGCCTAAATCGGTTAGGAAGCTAGTCAAGCAAGAAAATTGTCAAAAGTAATATATCCTTTTGTTTTGGCGTCACGGGGGTAACTCGATTAATTGGCATAAAGGCTGTGAGCATCCCGAGGACACATATTATGTAGCTTGGATGTTTTACTAGACAGGCTGTGAATTCATACATTAAGATTAACTGCACCAAAAAAAGAATATAATGGAAATCAACGGGAATTTCTTTGGGCCCTCTGATTTTTATCCAAACACCTAATGATTAAATTTCAAAATATAAAGTGACAAAAAAATATTTTAATATGAACTGCACAACAATTTACTGAAAAGGCTTCAAATTTAGTCAAAGCAGATACTGACATGGTCATACTACTAAGTCTAAAACTTGATGCTTTATTTGTGTATTTTTGTATTTGTATGGTTGCGCTTGATCAAATTGCTCGTTTACATAAAGTAGTACGATTTGACTAGCATATGCGTCCATCATATAACTTGATCTCAATTTCAGTATTCACTATTGCATTTAGCCTTGTCAACTAACATTAAACAAATTCATGCAAATGTTACTGTGTTTTTCTGTAGAAACTTGAAGTCGTATATTAAAATACAAAGTATTGTCAACATGAAAGTGATATTTTTATATGCAGCCAAATTACTAGATTGCATCTGTCTGCATCCTCGATTCCTTGTTTCACCCTATAAAAAAATTCACAGAAATCACTACTTCAAACCAGCGACAATTTACCCTCCTTCCATTTGCTTTCTCACTCAACAAACACGGTCTCCCTTCAAAATTTTGATGGCATATGACCTTTTGTTGCATTCAGAGTGATCTGGGTGTGGTCGGCAATGCTAACATGCCACCTTTGCCTTGGTTGATATGGCACCACGCCATCTTAGTCTTGGTTGATTAGGCACCTCAGTTAGTCTTAGTGTCTGTGCATTGAATCCAAATTTCCCCATTCAAAATGGAAAGAAAAAAATTTGCTGCCTTCCAGTCATTTCTTCTTTGTCATTGTTGCTAAATTCCTTCTGAGATTATGATATCTATGTGAGTGTATGTGCAGGCGCGTACGCGTACACGTGAACAGGTGAAATCAATAGAAGAAAAATTCTTTACAAGGATCATGAAAATCAGTGAAATGACGACAATGGTGTGCAAATATTTATAGCCAACTATCCCGCACATCTCAAAATTAAATGCTGTGCTTAACTAGAGACTAATTAATAATGTAAAAAGCATTTGAATTTTTAGTAATTAGTGACACATTGTATTTCATTTGACGATTTTTCAGTCAGACGCCTACTAGAAATGTATATATTCAAACTACAATAAAATAATCTATCATTGATTATTTAAAAGATAATCATATTACAAAGATCACATATGACCTAAGAAACATTTATTGTTATAATGCATAACAGGACTTCATATGCATTATACTACTCAAATACTTTCAAAGTAGTTTTTTTTTTTTTTTTTTTTTTTTTTTTTTTTTTTTTTTTTTTTGGATGTAGAACAAGTATAGTATCAAATATAGTACTACACTGAATTGGTTTGTATATAAAAACAAAAATAAACTGAGTATTAGATCGAAAGCTTCAAAATTGCTTTTGGTGTGTACAAATCTGAATTTTTCAGTTGAATGTTAAAAGTGGATTATTTTTAAATAAATTTGAAATGATTGATGAAACAAGTAAAAAAAAAAATACTTTAAAAATGTTGTCTTTGGCAGATGAAGAAAATCCCCATGTATATGTGACCTAAAATTTTCAATGAACATGTGTAAATAAATCTGAAATGACAGCTGAAATAAGCAAAAATACTAGAAAATGGTTTCTTAGGCAGAGGAAAAAAAATCCCCATGGACATATGTATGTATGTATGACCTAAACATTTTGATGACCGTGTGATTTTATTTCACAACCTGTGATCAAATTCTTTGCTGACAATGGTCTCACAAAAGGCTATAACTTTGTGTTTTAAATTCATTATTGCCAAGTACTAATTAAATATAATCAAATTAACTACCATGAAGGTTTGTTTCACTTTAAAGAGGTATTTAAAACTCTTTGAAACCAATAAATCACGGAACAAATGGAAGACCATTTCATGTGATAAAAGCTCCAGTTCCTATGTTGTTTGTTATCTTCTCTGCCCTAGATTTATTTCTTTTTTAAAATTTTAATTATGATGTCTTCAGCTCTTCCACAAAATCTTCAGACCCAATCTTCTAACCAAACCGATGTGATTTCTCGTCTTCACTCAGCTTTGAAATAACATATTCAATGTTTTAAGTTTCCTGCTCATTCCATATTCTCATTTAATCTGTCAAAAGTTCATTTCGTTTCTTTTCCACACAAAATTGAAATATCCAAAAGATTATGTGGTATTTGATTACTGCTTGAATGATTTTGAACTATGGAAAACATATTGATTTGGAAATTTACTTTAAATTGTTGGTGATTAAGCATGTCTTTATTGAACTAACGTTCGCGTTGAGTGTTAAATGAAAAATAAATAATTTTATAATCAAAAGTGATATTTCGTCACAGATTCTATGAAGTAGTTAGTTCAGTTATGATTATACTTGGTTGTTTCTCTCTAAAAGGTTGCAAGTGATTCGAACCAAAGTGAAGTAAATTAAAATATGTTGGTAACGCCCTTACTGATTAGTTTAATCATAACATGTACTTCTGAGGTTTTATTATTATACTATGATTTTGGCACTGTTCAGTTTGATTAAATGAGAAAAGTTTTCATCTTCCATTAACAATTGATATTCCACATCTTTCTTTCTTTTTTTTTCTTTCTTTCTTTTTTTCCTTTCTTTCTTTCTTTTTTTTTTCATTTTTTTTTCATTTTTTTTTTTTTTTTTTTGGGTTATCCATGGCAGCACCTTTCAATTAGTCAACCTTTCGGCATGTTATTCAACCATATGTTAACATCCTTTTATTTTATTTTCTTGGGTCCGTTATAAGATCAATGTGTTGTGATTTTTGTAGAAATAAAATCCCATTCCGGACTTTAGAATACAAAATACATTTATAAATCATACTACATTTTCAAAAGGTATCTTATTCAATATTTTTTTGAAATGGTTGGGAGTTGCCAAACATGCATAAAGCAGTAGGAGTAGATGAAGATAAAAATATTTATATATAATAAAATGATGGATGTTGTTGATGTTGGATTTTATCAATCAAAAGCAACACCCAAATTCCAAATAGCAATCATAGAATAACGATATAAATCCAGACGTAGAGTGCATAAAGGTAAAAAAGACATAGAGATTTATAGTGATTCGGTAAGTTGTGCCTACATTCATTGTGAGGTAATTACTTATTTATATTGCTTGATTACAATCACAATCAATATGATCTTAGGAATGTAAAGAAAAAGTAATATTTGTTAGGATTTAACAATGTCCTTACGTAGTAGCGTCCAAAAGCAAAGAGAAGATCCTCAAAGTGAACCATTTGATGTCATATTTATAGCTGCAGAAGAGTTCGGATCGGTCACGAATTAAGGAGGAAAACGTGGATCAAGTTTTGACCGGACCAGAAAAAATTTCATATTTGATCCATGTGTATGCAGGGATGAAGGATCGGTACCGATACCTCGAGGGATCGGTGTTCCTCTTTGTATCTTAAGCCAAGCCTTGAATAAACGCCTAGTATAGTTCCCTTGCTCAATCACCTTGTTCCTATATGATCAACGTGTTGATCATGTCTTTTTAGTTTTATCCGAACATGTGTAAAAACTGCTCCATCATGCTTCCCAAGCAAATACCGATCTGGGCATTATTCCCATTTTTCCTGATTCAATCGTCTTTTTTGCTTGATATGCCTTGTCCTGGTCCAAAGATCGATCATCTCGTCTTTGTTCAAAACCTCATGTCGATCATTGACTTTATGCGGATCCGCCTCTCGGATTCCTACCAATCTAATCATTTTCAAATAATTGGGCAAGTTCCTCATGCGCTGATGCGTGGTTTTCCAGTGATCGGGTCATGTCGATCCATTGTTTTCATAATGATCGATAACTTGATCTCTAGTCCGATCCGATTAATTCGAAGGATCAGGTTTCATCATTTCCATGAGTCGATCAATGCTTTTTTTGATGATTGAACCGCGATCAAGTATTTTTAAAGTGATCAACCAAGTGATTGATAAGTGTGAAGCGGGATAATTTAACTGTTATTGGGAAAACCGCTAGAATAAACCAAAATTCGATTTGGGTACACATTAAGTAGAGGATTGAAGACCAGAACAAGCGAATGAGTTCCTTTGCACAAAGTAAAATAGATGGTGTCAAATGAAAACACTAGACACTGAGTTCTTTCTCGATTCGTGGACCTTCGTGCTCACTTGTACAACCCTGGGTTATCTTGTGGACTTTTCCCTTTACTCCAGATTTGAGATTCTACTGTTTCTCATTATTTTTCTCCCTCATATAATTACTAAGGCAACTACTCTCGACAACTTGTCAACTTCTTGTACTTATGGTTTGTAATCTCATACAAACTCTTTCAGATCCATAATCAAAATAGCTCTAAAGTGGACATAGGCCAAAGATTACCGAACTACTACAGGGATCATATATCTCTCTGCTTTTTTGATTATTTTTTCGTTGCTATCAGCTCCCGTACAACCTATCATTGGGTGTTGATCCATTTTGACATCAATTTTTAGTACTTTCAATGAGAAAGAGCTAGATGTCACCGCTTGAAGCCTCAATCTGAAGTTTAAAGAATATGAAAAGGCACTAGAACTAGGACTGAAGGAATTCAACTAGAGCATGGAGGTAGCCAGGAGATATCCTCAGCATTGTTGTCAAAAATATTAAAATTCTACGATTTGAATCTTGTTTCAAATTGAATATCTCCCTTTACGATTCGATTTATATTCCGATTCAAATGTAGCTAATATCATAGATTAGAAAAATCATTGAATTCAAATTGATATATTTAATATACTTATTTGAATCTACAATCACAATTCTAATCATTTCCAAACAAAATAAATTCGAAACAAGAGAGAAAATAAAGTTCTAGATTTAAACATAGAAATTCAAGCATCAAAATAAATTCTAAATATGTGCAAGTTTTTAAAATATGTAAATTTTGAATCTACTTCTACGATTTAAATCTTGTTTAGATTTGAAGTTTGAATTTTATGATTTATGATTTGAGTTTTATTTTGAAAACCTTGATCCTCATATTCCAATCAATTTATCTATGAGTCTATAAAAGAAATGGAGAAAATAATAAAGGAAATGCAATATGTAAGCCAAAAATAAAGGCCATGAACTACTGTAGGAATATATGGAGTTGGAGCATAGTAAACTAAAGCAACAAGCCCACAAGCAAGACCATTTGGTGTCGACCCCCATCCTCTCGATACTGAGAGAATATACTCAATGGCAATGTTAGATTGAGCATAGGGCAAGCTGAAATGCCTAGAATGAGCAATGCTTGAATATAAACGCACGATAGAAGGAGCAGAAACCAAAAGCTCACCATATAAATGGACGGTAGAATAAAGTTATGAATTTGAGATTTTCATTGAATGATAATCCCATGATGGGGATGGATAGGATTCAGGGTCTTTTATCACGTGTTGCTTCCTATTTTGAATAATTAAGAAAGAATAATCTTGGGCCATTTACATATGTACGAGATTTTGACCGATCTTTAAGCACATTTGAATTAGACGCCTGAGATGAATAAATAAGGTAATAATAACATCAAGCCACTTACATATGTATGAGGCCTCAATTGGCCTCTAGGTACGCTCTTAGTAAGACAATGATAACCACTGACCACTTACACATGTATGAGATCTCAATTGGCCTCTAGATACGCTCTGAGTCGGATGTTTGAGATGACTAGTTAGGACGGTAGTAACCTCCGACTGCTTATACGTTGAACCTAGGTTGATCTCTATACATGTACTAAGCTAGATGTTTGAGATGAATATTGATGATTTTTGCCTGTTTACTTTGGTTTTGATATTTGATTGTTGAAAAAATCCACTTAAAACATGATGAGTGATGTTGATCATCGTAGTATGGTCCAATGAGATGGTGTACTGACTGTAAGGTGAAAGTTCCCTTACCAGAGAGCAAATGAATGGACTTATATAAAAAGGTATATCTCCCCATTGGAGGGTGAGCAGATGGGTTGCTTGATCGTTAGGTCTCATTGTTAGAGAGCGAGCAGGTAGGCTCAGTAAGGATCTAAAGATTCCAAAAGTAAGTCCTTTCACCGGATAGAGAGCATCTATGCTTACTTATTGTTGGGTGACTTGGGTCCCCTTGTTGGAAAGCGAATGGATTAGACTCAGTAAGAATCTAAAGAAGATCGAAACTATATACTGGATAATAAATAGTCTGCAGAGATTAAAACCTAAGATGTGATGATAAACGATCCAGTGAAATCAAACACTGGATTAGATGATAAACTATCCAAATAGATCGAACCAAAGATTTGAAAATAGACGACCTAGAGAGATTGAACCCTTGATTGGATGATGTATGACCCAACGAGATTGAGCCCTAAAATGGATTGGAATTTATAGAAGGATTTAAATGCTTTTTAATTCGAGTAAAATGGACAATTCCTAGGTGAACACGGGATAATTTTGAAATACAACATGATACCTCCAAATAAAAAAAATGATGACCATGATTCATGGTTGACGCTAAACGAGGATTAGAGTCCTTAGCTATAGTTTTGGAATGACCTTTATTTGTAGAAGAGTCCAGATAAACGAGATGATTCACCAAGCAGTGAATGGCCAGAGAGCTCAATTATCAAAGATTGACTTTACTGGAAACTTGTACTTGAGCAAACACAAACCATACATTCCAATGATATACTTTTAAAGACAAGTAGTAACCCATTTTTTAGTCCAACAGATTTCAACACGAATTTGATGGTCAAGACAAGAATGAAACAACTCAAAAACTTTTGAGTACACTTAGAAGAAATAAAGAAACATCTAGGATAAATTTTAGTGGAAATGGACTAAGGAGATAACTCGGTACTAATCCATTTTTGTTGGTAAGGAGTAATTCTTTCTCTTCGTTATGCCTCCCAAACTCCGTATACCTCATATACTACTTCAATCGCTTATGATCAAATGGTCTTCCCAAAGTCTGGCGAACAATTTGAAGGATTGATGAGAAAAATGTGAAGAAAGTCGAGCATTACCCGGAAGATCATCAACTAAAACTCTATGGAAAATGTAACGAATGCGGGACTCAAACGTCAAACCCTACTTGCTCAGAAAACATCAGGCACTAACCACTATGTAAAAAAAATGTATTAACTTTCCAAAATAGGTTTTACAGCTACCCCTTCAAGAGCCTAACGTCCTCGTTGACTCACTATTACTCACCACTCAAGTGTTGTGCATGTAACCAACATCAATACCACACCGGCCGACATCCGCAACGTTACATACACAATTCCGACTGGATATAGGCTCTGATATCAAATATAATGAATGATGGACTAGATCCTCGCCACCCCAGAAAGCAAACACAACACACTAACCACTATGCTAAAAGATATTTGTGTTAACTTTTCGAGTGTTACAGAAAATAGCTTGGAATGCATCAAATACAGGATTGAAGAGCAGAGCAAGTGAAAGAGTTCACTTTGCACCAAGTAAAACAGATCGTTACCAAGTGAGAATACATAGTACCGAGTTGTTTTCTCGATTTGTGGACCTATGTGCTTACTTGTACAATACCAAGCTATTTCCTAGACTTTAGTGCAAGCATACTCATGAACTTATACATATGTTTCCCTACAAATATTAGTCTAACTGCAATTAAATGCTTTTCCTTCAAATTGGATTTAGTATGTGTTGCTCCCCACCATCTTCCTCTCTTGCAATAATCACCAAGCAGTTCTAGACCTAAGAACTTGTCATTTTTTAACTTATGGTTTTTAATTTCGTACAAACTCTCTCATATACATAATCAATAAAATAATACAGTGAATGTACGACAGAAATTATCGAAGCACTATAAAAATCTTGTGTCGTTATGTTCTTTGATTATTATTTTTATTGTTGCTATTTGCTAGATTTAGGCCATACAAGTTCCCAGCAACCTATTTTTAGGTATTTATACATTTTTGAAGTTAACAAAAATCTAAAAATTGATAAACAAAATTGGTAACGTAAAGAACATGACTTGAGAAGCCTTTGCAATACTATCAACTGTCATGAATCAATGAAGTGTAACCAATGAAGTGATGCTTAAATGCGGTTTATGATTTTTTATTAGAAAGATAAAGAACTCTAATGTGTACATGAGAAAAAAAAAATCAAAATAGATTATGAGATGTGCATTAGCAGATGGGTGCGTGAAGCATACGAGGGACCAAAGGACAAATCGGCTTAGAGTTAGGGTGACAGTTTAGGAGAATAATGTCTACGGAGATAACTGACCCAAGTTAGTACTTTCAATCATCTTCCTCCCGGAAGCTTAGGGTTTCGAAAAGATTCAGGTTTGTTGTTGTTGCTTCTCTTCCTATACCTGCCTCTAACCCCTTTTTTTGAATCGAGAACGCATTGTCGAACTAAATCTCTTTTGATTTTGTTTCACTTCGATGTTTAAACTGCAATTGCGATCCAATATTGGACTCAAATGTTTTTGTTCTGAAATAGAATTGAATATTTCATATGGGTTGGGATCTGGTTTAACTCTTGGATTAGGAAGGATGTGACTCCTACCAAAAGCGTACAATCTTGTGATTTTTGCAATTACTATTAAGATGTACATACTAATGTTCAAAATTGTTAACAAAGAGTAAATATGTTACACCACCACTTGAATACCACCACCAACATCATCACATGGTGTTGCATTAATGTTTAAAGCAAACTAACATTTTGTTGATCGATGAATTTGTAGCACATGAAGAGAACTTGGACTTTTAAATTGCTTGATGGCAATATATGTAGGGCAAATGCAAGCATGCCTGGCACCATGTGATGTAAATAGCTTCAGATAATTAAATTAAAGTGGAAACTAAAATCCGTCCCTCGTTTTCAAACTTAACACTTAAAAAACATTCTAAAACCAAGTTCACAAAACACCTATGTTGATGTTTTCAATGAAAATATGCATTTTAAACTACATTTAAAGTTAAAACTGTAATACTTGCGGCTTAAGATGCAAATATGTGTGATTAAAAATGCGTAAATTTGTAAAATAAATATTTACAGTATGGATTGCAAATATTTAATGCGTACAATGTGCATTCTTACGGTGTATAATGCAAACTTTCTTTTTATACAAATGTACAGTTAGAACTGCAAATATTTGCAGTTCTATCCGCACATATGTGCATTGCAAATATTTTTAGTTTAAAGTGCATGTTTTCACTGGAAACACTGAAGGGGTTTTTGTACTAAAACCAGTTTTTGACAGTGGACGAAAATGGATTTTAACACTTTTGAAGGAGTCTGAAAAGAATTCCCCAAATTAAATTTAAGAAATTTGTGTATACACTGACGTATTTGCTCATACATATATATACACACATGCTCGTGCATGCGCACGCCAGTTTTGAATAATTGTACCTCTCGACCACCCTTCAATCATCCTGTGATTCCCTTTGTTAACCTAATTGTATGTGGATCCCAAACTATCTCAACATGCATCCTTCGACCACCTTGTGATTTCCATGTAATTCTCTAAATAATAGGGTGCATGTAACATCTCCACGGATAGCTTGTGTGTGGTTGTTACTGGATGATCTATTAAGATTCTAATACTACAAATGTTTATTGTGGGAAAGCCAATAAACGAAGCCAGTTTTCAGTAAAGAAGGAAAAAAAATCTATTTTCTGTACGCTGCTGACCTCAATTTAGTACTTAAGAGGTTGTATGAAGAGGACATATACCATTGGTGTAATGGCCATCTCATAATTCATTGATCTTTGGCATATTAATAGCGATCCGTCCGCCGTTTTCCATTGTCTTGCAGTAGCACTAATTAGTTTTATATCCAACAATTATACTGGTTTATCAAACAATTATACAATACTGGACCGAACAAGTTGATCTGCTAAAAATATATACGTTAAGTTTGTCCAAAGTTAGAAAATATGGGGTTAAATATACTTGGGAACCAATAATAAACAACACTGAAATTGCAATGTAGGTTATATAGCAAACAAAGCAATCATATTCTTAGATCAACAACCACAACGGTTAACAAAAAATTGAGGATCTTAGTCTCTTACCAAATCAACTAAAGCAGCTGCTTTCTGAAAACGTGTACCGTAAGCAATGGCATCTGATCTTCTATGATACTCCTTCGCCAATCTCTGCTGCTGACTATTCCCGCCCTCACTGCTGCTGCTGCCTGCTTCACTAATTAACGGAGCCTCAGCTTCCATTTCAGTTTTTTTTAATAAAATTCTACACCTTCGTCTTTCCAAAGTCTGATCTTATTTTCCGATTGTGAATCGGATGCTAATTAAAGGGGATTGGTTGCTGACGAAACGGCTCTGTGACAGCCTCATAAAAATCTTCAGAACTCGGTAGTCGTGGCAGCATTTTGTGCAATAACACTTTTTTTCCGTTTAACGCAGAATTTTACGTTCCTGTAGACAGTTTTTGCCGGGGAACGACTTACAAACTTGTAGCTTTCATTTTTCAATATAGGCAGTGCACGATGACTTCTGCGTCGGACGCAGGCTCATTTTTCAATTTAGACAGTCCATGTTGATATCTGACGCATCACGCATCCAACGCAGTGGGCGTAGATTTCACTGAACTGCTCATTCAAACAGAACAGTGGAATTTTATTCGTTCGCATTGTGTCCAAGCGTCGAATGTTGCATATGAACAGATAAAATTTCAACTAATTTATCGTTTCTTCCTCTTTCGCGTTGCTTTGCTACACATTTTCTCTTTGAACTTTCCTCTTCCTCGGCCCTTTCAATCTGTCTATTCAATTTGCTCATTTCAATCAAAGAAGAACACACCGTCAAAGTCGTTTTTGGCCAATTTAACGTTGAATCGTCAAAAGTATGTTGGATTTTTCAGATGCGATCAATAATATTATTTTTTAAACATAGTTGACAACTTTTGAAAAATAGATAATTTTAAAAATTAGAAAAACCACCAATATGCGATTTAAAAAATAAAAAATTGCAGCGGCCCTTTTGTTAGAATTTGTGATACAATATTTCCATTTGCAGAAGATTTGGAAGATTATAATGATAGAATATTTCCAATTAGAGAAGATTTGGGAAATATTGTTAATTTGAGTAATATGATATTTCCAGCTGTAGATGCTTTGGAAGATATCAGAAATTTATTGCATCTTTTGCAAAATCAGACAGGGCAATAAATTACCTACATAAGTGGAAGGATTTGAAGAAGTTTTTTTTTTTTTTTTTTTTTTTTTGGATAGCGAAGTAAGGAATTAATTCCCTAATTGGTTGGTTAAACAAGGAAGCATATCAGGAGAATTAGAGAATTAATTAGGCATTGATTTATATCATAAATCAATTACTTCAACCCCAAACATTAATCCTTATATAAGGATAGGGATTGGATGAATGTATTATCATCTCAAAAATGTGAGGTGTATCATCTCTAAAAAGTTCTTCTTCTTCCCTACTATCAGTCTTGTAATTTCTTCTTATTGAGAAAAGGAATAAAATCTCCTCAAGTGGACGTACACTAACAAGACGTTAGTGAAACCACTATAAAACTCTTACGTTATTTTTTTTATTGCTAGATCTGTGATTGCTTTGCTGGTGACTATTTGTTGTTTGTTTTGCCTCACCATCAATACGTTCCTATTCGGGTTTTTTTTCCGCAACAATTGGTATCAGAGCAACTAGGTTGATTGAGAAAGGGTGTTAGGCATTATGGCAAGCAATGAGCAAAATTCAGCAATTGTATCAAGGTCATATGTAAAAGGGACATATATGCAAGCAGAATCTCGGTTAGCAATAGAAAGATTGAATGGGGATAAAGACTTCGAGAAGTGGCAATGGAGGATGAAAGCTGTTTTGATGAGGAATAATGTTCATCCTGTGGTATTTGCTCCTGAGGAGTTGACGGATGATATTCCAGCCGTGGAAAGGAAGGAGATGGAACGATAGGCATTTACTACTTTACAATTAGCAATGGGAGAAAATGTCATTTCAGAGATTAGCGGTGAGACCACTGCTAAGGACATTTAGACCAAGATGGAAAAACTCTATTTAAAGAAGTCACTAACCAACCGTCTGATTTTGCTGAAGACGTTTTTCACCATGCGGAAGAGAGAGTGTACTTCAGTGAAGGCACATCTTGATGTGAAGGCTGGTCTTCTATCTGAGGACTTGATGGATCAGATGAAGGGGTTGAGTGAAGGTAGAGGAGGAAGTAGTACGGAAGCCTTATTAGCTGGTATGGAGAGAGGGAAAAAGAAGAAGAAAATAAAGTCAAAAGACGGGAAGCACTGTACTTGGAGAGTCAAGGGTTGGAGCCTACAGTTCTCGTGAAAAGATGTCAAAGCTAGGCATACGAGAAGGGACTTTGAGTTTCTGCATTGGCAGAATATGATCAAAGGGGAAAGCTTCAACAATGTGGGATTTTGCCAAGAGGATGTGCTTGATAAGCGGAAGAAGGGATCGTCTGAAGTTGGTCAGAGATCAAAAGAGAAAGCAGTGGATATGCATAAGTCTTTGCAGACTGCTAAGTTCGGGCGTTGCTCGAACTGGAATCGCTTATCGAAATGTTAGGTGACACATGGTGGCACAGTATGGGGAGAGGGTTGAGATGGTTCATGGAGACGTTTGTTTTCATGGTGAAGATTGATAGGTCTTACTTGAAGGGGTTACTTTGTACACTTTGTTGGCAGGCGGTGGCGTTGCCGGAGTTTGTTAACAAAGTGCAATGGATGATGGTCATGCCGAAGCTCATTGGGGAAAGTAACCATGGTGTCTTATCCGAGAAGATGCTTAGAGTAAGAGAATGTAGGTGGAGTTGGTATGCATTCAAGGAAATATAGTATCAAGGTGGAGATTGTTAGAATTTGTGATACAATATTTCCATTTGTAGAAGATTTGGAAGATATTATTGATTATAGTGATAGAATATTTCCAATTAGAGAAGATTTGAGAAATATTGTTAATTTGAGTAATATAATATTTCCAACTGCAGAAGATTTGGAAGATATCAGAAATTTATTGCATCTTTTGCAAAATTAGGCAGGGCAATAAATTACCTACATAAGTGGAAGGATTTGAATAAGTTTTTTTTTTTTTTTTTTTGGATAGTGAAGTAAGGAATTAATTCCCTAATTGGTTGGTTAAACAAGGAAGCCTATCAGGAGAATTGGAGAATTAATTAGGTATTGATTTATATCATAAATCAATTACTTCAACCCCAAGCATTAATCCTTATATAAGGATAGGGAGTAAGTGAATGTATTATCATCTCAAAAATGTGATGTGTATCATCTCTAAAAAGTTCTTCTTCTTCCCTACTATCAGTCTTGTAATTTTTTCTTATTGAGAAAAGGAATAAAATCTCCTCTCCCTAACTGGACGTACACTAACAAGTCGTTAGTGGAACCACTATAAACCTCCTGTGTTATTTCTTTTATTGCTAGATCTGTGATTGCTTTGCTGGTGACTATCTGTTGTTTGTTTTGCCTCACCATCAATCCGTTCCTATTCGGGTTTTTTTCTGCAACACCTTTGTTTTCTTATCTTAACTTTACAAACTCTAAACAAAAAATTCAAAATCTTCTCATTGTATTTTTCTAAAATCTCTTATCATTTGCATTAAATACAATCACAACTTATGTTTTAAAAGGTTTATCTTAAAGATAACAACGTATACTTGCTTTGGATCAACCAAGTTATGAGTTTATAAACTCTAGTTTTATGGTAAATTTGTAAAATAATTTTTTTTTAATGTTGTATCCATTATTCACTACAAGAAAATAATATATTGATAGCAAGCAAGGATTGCACGATAATTTAGATTGCTATAATAAAGTATGCTAGTCATTAATTAGGATAAATCATGACTTTAAATAGTAAACCATGACATTGAGAATGCAATAACAAATAAATCATGATCATGAATACTAAACCATGACATGGCATCCGAGCAATAGTAGATGATAGGGAAAAAATTTGGCCATCGAAATTTTCGAGCTTCCCTCCCACTTTTTGGCCACTGAAATTTGCTTTTCCTCTTCTTCGCCAAAATCTAATTTTTCATTTTCACGTTTCCCTCTGATTTTTCACGCTTCCCTTCCAATTCTTCCTTTTCATTGCTTTTCCAAATTAGTTTTTCTTTACGGAAATCTGCTTCATCCATGAACCCTCTCAAGCCACGAACTCCTCTCCGTCCACGGAAGAAACGAAGCCGCGATTTTGTTTCACTTCTCATCTCTCCCACTCCCTCGTCGACTTCCAGTACAGATTCGAAGGTCAGGCTCTCAATTGCAGAATACAACTCCACTAATTAGGGTTCAGAGGAAGCAGTCCATCAAATCAGCAACCCTAATTTCGGGTTTAGAGAATAGCCCCAAATCAGAAACAAAAAAAATGTAAGTTTAAATTTCTTTTCTTTATGATTGGTTATTCTGTTCTATTTGATTGAAAAACTTGTTGATGCAATGCTCTGATTTCCGGGGTTCAGTGTTTTTTATTACTTCCCTAGATGACTGTATCAAGTTAAAGATTAGTCAAAGCATAAAAGAAGGAGATATATCCATAGTATTGATTCCAGTTTTTTTTGTTCTTGATGGTACCCATGCGCAAGTTTCTAAATATAATATCAATTAAAAAATAGGACAAAATACGTACCATAAATCGCTAAACAGTTCGAGGAATTTTGTGATTTTGGACGATTTAGTTTGTTTTCCCATGTCATGCTGAAAAAAGGAAAGTAAATTTTCATGGCATGACTAGAAATATCATTATCAATCCTGAAAGTGGCATGAGTCTGCAAGCATGCTAATTTCTCAAACTCCTAAATTGCATGTTTTAGTGTAGAAAACTTTGATACATCCTTGCAAGTCTATGGATAGAATCATTTGAATTGTGAACTAAGGCTGTGTTTATCGAAAGTTAAATTGTATTTTAGGTGGTCCTTTTTTTGGGTACAAACTATAAAAAATACAGCTTCATATTTTTGGATATAAATTGTTGAATGGGGACTTTAATGCTAGTGAAGCTTAATGTAATTCATTTTTAAGTTTGTTTTTTTCTCTTGTATCTGAATCAGTCTTTTATCTGGAATTTATTTTATTTTATTTTAAAGATCTATTTTTCTTCTATTCTTTGACTTGAACCATACTGGTTTTTATTTTTGTTTTCTTAAATTCCCTAACGAGTTTCAATATTAGGTCTAAAATCTAAATGTTTAAAACTAGTCGGTAAGCAGAATTTATTGTTCTTTTATTTCTCGGAATTAATTTTTTATGGTCATATGTAGTTGTCGTTGAAAACAAATTTTTGAACTTAATTTTTGTTTCTGTTAAGCAATGAGGACATAAAAAAATGCAACATGGATAACAAATAGTGAAAACATAATACATTTACGGATGTCACTTTTCTTTTATATGTTTCCATTCAGTAGCCTGTGAAGTTGTCTAGTAATCAGATATGAAAATATAATATCAAACTCTAAGCAAATATAATATCAAACTTTGAATAGTGAAATAGGATATCAAACTCTGTGTATAATGTCAAGCTCTGTTAACCTATAATACAATCACTAAATAGTGAAAATATACTATTAAACTCTAAGTATGTTAACTGCGAAGTTGTCGAACAATTCAAAAAGATTTTAGTTGAGAACTTAATTTTAGTTCTTATGCTTATTTTAGTTGTTGGTAATAAGATTAGCACCTAATTATGTTGGGCAGTGAGTACTTGAATTTATTTATTTTATACATTTTGTCGTATATGAAAAAAGAAATCTAACATTTTGAACGTAGTAGCACATGCTATAGCGCATAATGCAAAATTGATCATAGCGCAAGCCTTGCGCTATTTTTCACTGTTTGTAATTAACTACTTTAGTTTGTATATATATGGTACATACATATGTGTGTGTGCACGCTTGTGTGTGAGCGAACTGGTGAACAACTGAATGGTGATAAAACTATCAAAGCCTTGTTTGATTCAACAATATACCCATATGTACTAATCTAATACATTATTGCAGATCAATCTCACCTTGCCGTATCTTACCTTTGTTTGTGAATAACTGGATATGCACATACTATGTGTGCTCGTGTGACGTTTTCTATAAAAAAAATACTATCCGAGTTGTAATTTTTTCAAATAATAGAAAAAATTGCAAAGGGTTTGGATTTTTAAACTGAAGTTTGGACTGTATTTAGCTATGAAAGATGAAATGAAAAGCGACTATTTCAGCTGTGATATGTTAGCTTATGAGCAACTTATAATCAAAATCTCACGTTGTTATGAAACACACTAGGTTACATGTTAAATTTATGTAGTTATGAAAATACTTATAAGATGACGTAAAATGCCCATTTTGTGAACTTGAGCAGTAGTTCTGGTTTGCAACTGAATCAAAGGAGAAGAAAATAATCAAGTCAATATACTAGTAATGCAAAAAGTAAGAAGCAAACAACTTATTTTGATTTTGAGAGCTAATATTGTGCTGATACTTTGTAAGTTCATTTGAACAAGTTTTTTTTTTCCTTAAGCTATACATGAAGTCAATCGCAAATACTATTTTATACAGTTTGAAGGATAATATACCTGACTAAATGATAATCTTCGATATAATCTCCTATAATTAATGGGATAACAGGGACCTCAACCACACTTGAGGATCACATACAACATATTCTAAGATGTTTTGACATAGCTCATATGCTAATGATTGGTGTACGCGACTTAATCCTTAAGTGTGTGTTTTATCGGACATATTATCTTATGTCAAATATTACATTTATTCTATTGAATACTATACCAAATATCATTTTTTACTGTAATAGTTAGTCTCGAAGGTAAAACAAATAAAATAAACAATGAGATGTTCAGTCTAAATTTTCAATTAGCATGGGAGTATATCCAGTATTCCGTTTCATGAATTATGTAGATGGCATTGTATTTAGAAAATTTTACTGAAGAGTTGGAGAATGAAATCACATTACCTCCTAAGTTTCTTTGAATCTATCTTTTATCTTAACCCATTTACCTTTGGTTATAATTTTGGTGTGAAACAAGCAACTATTTTCTGATGGATATACTTTAACAATATGGTAATTTAACTAAAGAACAAATTGATGACCAAAATAAATTATATAGGTAGTTTGTGTCATCGTAGGGATGTATTAGCAATTTATGGATGTTATTCAAATGCGGATACTTAATTTTAGTGATAGTTGCTTTCTGGTAATTTGACGTAATAAATTAAACTGATTTATCATTGTAGGGATGTATTGGCTTGGTACCTAGCTGATTTATCATTTCCGTTACATTAATACATTAAGATGAGCATTAGTCGTGCACTTGTAATTATATATTCCATAATGTCAACGAAAAGTATCAAGGATTACCCCGAGAACGGTTCTCAGTTGCCTTAATTCCATAACACACACTTCATTCATGTTTTCCAAGTAATTGACTTTAGTAGCTTAGTAACTAAAGTTGTTACATAAATATCCAAATGATATCGGTAGAGAAGTGATTAAAAGAAACCAATTGCATGCACGTTGAGGGTATGCACTATCCTAAATTATTTTGTTTGTTTTCAGCTGGCCATAAATTTAAGCAATAACTTAATCGTGAAATGCATATTAAGGCTTGATGGAGAGATTAACACGAAAGATTCTTAATTAGTACTTGCATCTTACAGTCTTTTTTCTTAAAATATATTTCACTTGAAGTTTTGAATTGCGGTGGAAGATGAATAAATACATACATTTATTTGTTATATCTCCATCGATAATTTATTATATCTTCTTTCTATGACTTGGTTACAATCTCCTAGGCTGTATAATCATCTAAACAAGTAAGCAACCTTAGAGCCATTCATACTTTAAAAACAGCTTGTCCTCAAGTTCATATAGTATTCAATTTTTTTTTACATACATCTTTACATTTGGTAAAGAACACAGGGTTAGAATTGTAAATCTAAAGCTTCCAGTCAAAGAGGCAATTTGCAGTGCATGCTAGTTTTCCTATTATTTAACCAAGTAACTATAAATTATAAATGGGTTATAGCTATAGCTCCAAATTTTCAGGAAACTTTGCGTTTAATCCAGAGATACCACATGTCAAAGATATAGCTTATTCTCATGGTCAGCTTCTGTTCATACTTAAGAGGCTCTGCAGCAGTTCGCATCGGTGCCATTGTTGATTTGAGCACTCAAAAAGGACAAGAACAAAAGTATTCTATTGAAATTGGAGCCAAAGACTTTGAATACTACGTCCCTGATAGCTTGTTTGTAAATACCAGCGATTCAAGCAGTAATGGTAAGTTATCTCCGTTTAGTTTTCTTTAAAGGTTTCTTGATTGCTGAAAGTGTTTGCAGCATTGAATGTGTGAATAATTATTTATACCATGAGAACTATTTTTTATTTATTTTACTCAACATTATGAGTAGCTGAAGTACATTAGTGCATATTTTAAATTAATAAAGAGTTACACGAAGTTGGTTAGAAGTGGTAATGGTGGTCAGATTTCATTCATCTTACAATGATTTTGTTGTTGCTATTCCACAGGTTTGATTTACAGTTTTCTCAATTTGGATTAAAGTTCTTCATCTTAAAAACTTGTATTGTTCCGATAGAGGTATGGAGTAGTGGGAGATGTCACAGCGGTCTCTAGGCGATTGAACGCCATCTTGTTTACAAAATCATATATGCCTTCGGGGCCTGACAATGCTGGTCTGGGTTAAACCTGAAAGCACTAGGTGGGTGCTAACAAGACCATTCTCTAATCATGTGTGGTTCGTCATAGCAGCCAGTTACATATACACTTGCATTGTTGTATGGTACCTTGAACAAAAGGACAACCCCGATTTCCAGGGCAGATGGCGTACCCAGCTTGGTGCTACTCTCTGGCTCATTTTCAGCACCATTTTCTTTGCTTATGGTACATACATATATAAATATTAATAGTGCAATTATTATTTATCAAATTATATACTTATCACAATTGATCAAATATACACATAAAGATACACGCACGTGTGTGCGCATGCAAGCGCTATGATAAAAATAACTTGAGGCTAATTTATTGACAATATATCCTTTTTATATACACATAAAAACGTAACATGTACTCAGGTTTAGGAACATCTATCGCACATCTCGTAACCTAACTCGATGTTCAGACGATCAATATTGACAATCAAAAGATGGGTCATTACGTATAAGAGATGTGCCTGGCTTCACAAATCAAAAATAGATTAGTCTTCTGATACTATCTCTCCCATATATATATATATATATATATATATCTATTTTAGTTAGCATCTTTTATTGACAGTGTGATGTTTGCTTCCCTTAATATGGTTGCACAAAATCCTTGGCCTCCTTGCAATTTTTCAAAAGCCATATTGACTAGATATCATACTCAAAATATGATCAGCATATGGTCATAACACCATTGATTATGTTGAGGGGGAAATATTAAGATTTTCCTGAGTACACTATTTGTCCACGTCCATGTCATTGGATACTTTTAAGTTAATAATGGGTAGGAAAAAAAACTATGTATCTATATGTCACTCACCGGAATATTTATGGCTTCGAATGGGATGAATGACTCTTAATGTATGGTATCATTTGTCTGATTCTGTATATGCGTACATGGATGAGTGACTATTAAGGCCTTATTTGGGTATTCACATCAGTGTTGTGGTGTGAATACAAGGTAATAAGGGGAACTAACTGGATTAAATAAAGTAAATTGGAAGGACACATTTAGTATGTGAATGTACTCCCTATTTCATGATTGAATGAATTGATTTACTCTCAGAAATGAGACTTGAGGATTGATATGAAAGTATGTTTGGATGTTTGTTATATTGATACTACATTTTAGGAGTACACTTGTATTGATTTATGCCAGTACACAATAGATTCCAAATCTATTTTTTACATATATATATATATATATATATATATATATATATATATATATATATATAGGCGTGTGTATATTTGTAAACCAGAGAATAAGGTGCCAGTTAGCAATGACATTGACTATACATAAAAACGGATGTAAATCTTCACATATATACCTGGGTTAGTTGATATATATATATATATGTGTGTGTGTGTGTGTGTGTGTGTGTGTGTGTGTTGGGAATAGACTGCTAAGTTGGTTTTGTTTGAATAGTATTAACAAATATATATGTATTTATATATGTGTATATCTGTTAAGGATGTTATGGATAGACCTCGGCTATTCCCTGAAGTTATAAATGGTGATGTGCATTGACTGACTTTACTTGATCAGCTGTATATATGCTTACATTTATTAGGAAATGATCTGTTTAGTTAAAATGAAGTGCTTTAAATGATAAGATCATCATAAATATATATATACAATGTTTAGGACCTATGCACACTATCTCTGTTATAAAGATAACTTGCTGATCATTATTAGTGGTTGAACATAGGAAGATTGGTCACCAAACTATATATATGTAAATCTTTACATATATACTGGAAATGTTTCTCTGTTTTTCTTTTGTTGCATGTATGGCAAGTGATCACGCAGGGGTAGTAGTAACTGTATAAGATAGATGTGTTTTGTGGTGGTAACATCATTGTTAACGTGGTGGCAACCCAGGTTTGATTTTGAGCAACCCAGGTTACTGTATTGGGGCAACCAATGCCCGGGCTGAACGGTCCTCACATGTCTGTATATATGTGTGTGTGTGAGAGAAAGTGTGTCTATGTCTGTACATATTTGTATATATAACTAATATACATTTGTTTATGTTTCTTTTTGACAGGGTTTGTATGATTCTTTCGAAGTTGATATATGATGTCGCTCTTCTTCAAACCGGTTATGCTTGTCGAAGTTCATGAATATTTTTTGTTGAATATCGTTTTGGTTGTACTGTTTTATTTATGTTTGAATTCATCATGTATGAAATACTATGGATATATATATTTTGTTATTTAATTGGCTTATGACTCTAAATTGTGTACTCAGAATATTATGGAAATATAATTTTATGACGTGTTTGAATGTTATGGCAGCAAAATGTTGCAATAGAAATTTTTGTATAGCCTTTTAAACTGTGCAATGAAAAGAAAAATTGTTTATTATAGCATTCTGGTAGTGCTATACAACATATGTTTCAAGGAATAAACAGTTTTTATAGCATCAAAACGATGTTGTAGTATACAGTAGTGAATTTTCCATGGCGCGTTTAGATGCGTCATAAAATTTTTCCATAGCTTGTTAAGATGTTATAACAACACGGAATGCCAACATATTACAACCTTTCCATAGCGTTTCGATGCGTCATAAAAACTTTCCACAACATGCTTCACAAGCTATAGAAAAGCAGTTGCACTAATTGATCTGTTTAAGATAGCAGCTTTCCATTGCAAGTATGACGCGCTATAGTTTCTACCAGACTTTTCACAGCACGTTGATCTATGACAATTATAGAATCGCTATAGAAAGATTTTATAGCGGTTTTTACACGCTATAAAAAGCCTTTTTTCTTGTAGTGATTATTATAAAACGACTCCTAACATTATTATTTCAATTATATGTTATTTTGATGATGAATTGTTTATTGATGATCAGATATGTGGAAAGTACGTTAGTGGTTCTTACAAACCAGCTAAAGCTCATAAAGAATCTAGTTTAGAACAATTAAAGGAACCAATTAAAATGCAACTAAGATAAAATTGAAGGAGTCTGATATTGATTTAGTTTGCAATTGACCAACCTATTATGGATCTAAAGCAATAAAATTTTCGGATGATTTTGAATCAATGTTTTTTATCATATCCAAATTTAAAAAGTTGTTTGTTGGAAATAGCAGAAGGTTAGTGGTAGAACAACCTTTATCAGCACCTGTAATCAACTATCATGTTGAAGATTATTATATATCACTGGAATCATGAATGTTTCGTAAGGCATTTGGTCTCCTAGTTACAGTAATCTACTTATGGATGCAGCACAATGTGGGAAGCAACAAATCTTTTTCGTATATCTTCTTTTCATGAACTTTTTAGTAAAATGTACTATGTAACTATAAACATCCAACGCATGATAGTTTTGCATAGGGCTGTTATAGTAATGGTAAATTTACCATTATCATACCATTACCAGTCGATCGGTAATCAATTTTAACTCAAATCGGTATACTAATTAAAATGATATGGCAACGGTAGATTTACCATTCTTAATGATAAATTATCGGTGACATTTCTTCAATACCAGTTGTAACGGTAATTTTACCAGTTAATTTAAAACATATGTATATTCATCTAATATATTTTATTACATGTATTTGAACAAAAATAAATGACTACATTTAAGTCAATAATCAGGTGAAATAATTATGATTACACTTATTTTCTTTCTCATGTATGTTTTTTGAACTAACAATGCATATAATATAATAAACAAGCACTATGTACAAAAAAAATATCATGATATAAACTTTGATGGACAAATGGTAATTCACCATTACTAGTGTAACGGTTACGAGATTATCGGTATATTGGTCTTCGGTATACCAGTCGATCGCTAAAGGTAAGCAATTCTGACTTACTAGTAAAAATGGTATAGTAATGGTATTTGCCAAATGGTAATGGTAACCATTACCATAATAGCCCAAGTTTTGCACGCATGAGTCAAAGTTAACATGTATTTTCTAGTCTTCTTTAGTCGTGTATTATTCTTTGTATTATATAAGATACATAATTTTATTTTCATGTGTAGTTTCATTTCACAGCAGCATCCAAATGTTGGACCATCGAACAGATGTAGAACTTGTCTAATGTAGGCTATATCCTCCAAAATAATATCATATGAACCAAGAGTACATTACATTTTGCAATGTTAGTAAATTGTGTTGCTTTTTAAAGCATATTGAAAATATTGTATATTCATATTGTAGCTTTCTGACGCATGATATTGATACACAATCATACATTCAACCAACGACTGAATTATTAGTTACGAATGTATCTGAGAACAATACCCATATAGATGCAGATGTAGATGTATAAGTACAATAAGTTTTTGAAAGGCAAATATTATTTATTCACTCATGAATCAATTACAATGTTTACAAGATTACAATTCCAATTACTCTAACACTATTCAGTACACTATATTACTAAAGTAAGCAGTAATGAGAGAAAAAACATATACACAAATATTCTATGCAGCTCAGAAAAAACTCAAAACCACAATTAGCAAAAAGACAGACTAAGCCATCCATTAACATATCTCTTTTGCAGAAAACTGCTTGCATCAAAGAAACCAACACTTGAATAACTGTTTGCATGTCCTTTTCACCATAACTTGCCAAAACTATATTCCTTCATCACACTGAATGATTATATCAAGAAACGAAGCAAAGTAGAACCACCAAAGATCAATATTGAGGATTTTTCCTTGTATGTCTCATATTAAATTTCGAATGACTGCTAGAATGTATGACATCTTCCATATTGTAATCTATTCCTTCATCCAAGTCTTCAAAATTCACAATAACTTTCTTTTTCTTACCTTTTCCTTTGTTTTTCGTATAATTGACTGGCGGTTCATTTTCATCAACATCAGCCCAGAATTTACCAGTAGGTCTAGAAGAAGTACTTTTCGGTTTAGAAGATAGTGAAGCAGAAGATGAAGATGCCAAGGATGAATTGACAGGTAAAGTCAAACCAGAATCAACAACAGGAGGAGGTAGCATAACGTGCTCAGGCGGCTTCAAGTTCAAATATGGAGATTTTGACAAATTAGAAGATGAATTAGCTTTCCGAGAAGATAATGAAACCATGGACGCAGCAGAATTACTCACAGCAGGGGCTGATGCACTGAACAAAGAAGAACAAGAAGCAGTAAGAATAGAAGACCCTGCAGTCACTCCAGAAAAAACACTGGAGGTAGAGGTAATTGATGGCTCATTCACAGAAGGTGGAACAGAAGATGAACTACTATCTTTATCATTAACCACATTATCCTCAAATGATTTGCCAAGTAAAGATTCATCCTCAATCATAACCTTGTCATGATCAATTTCCTCATTAACAGCTTTGGATGAATTGTTCAGACCAGATATATCAGCATTTTCCAATGAATCCTTATTAACAGAAACATTAGCATCAACAGAAACTGTTACATTCTCAGGACCTTCCCTTAAACCAGCAACTTCTTCATCAGTTCTTAAAATATCAAACTGATTTGCATTCTTTGCATTCAAATCGACAATATTATTATTATTATTTAATTCTTATCACAATCTTGCTTCATTCTCCAAACCTTCTTAGACTTGGGATGTACATACGTCCATGTGTTATTATTAACCGAAGTATGAATATTCTTATCTTTCCTAACAGTATTTACAAAATCATTAACATGATGATCTACTAAATCTTCACTAACCTGATTAACTCCTCCCTCTTTATAAGTAGGATTTGCTTCACAGTATGCAGTATCATGCCCGAAAACCTTACAAGAAGTACACAATTTAGGTTTCCAGTCATATGAAATCTTCACAGGGGGGGCAATTATCACCAAGATCATCAATCACAATTGAATCAGGAAGCTCATAATCCGGAGAAACTTCAACTAGAGCTTTTGCATATCTAAAACGATTCAATCTCTCTGTACTAATATCATAACAAATCAGACGACCAATATGATTTACGAGCCAATTTATTCCAATCAAGGTCCAAAGAATCATAGGTATTCTATACAAATGGATCCAAACTGGAACTTTCCTAATTTGATTAATAGAATCACCCACTGATGGATCCCAAACAGTAATGACTAACATCCTTCCTCGAATAAAAATTAGATCGGATTGTAAGATTTTCTCACGATCAATATCATTAGAAAATTTGAAATAGAACTTATAACCATCAGATATAATATCCACATCCCCTAATAATCTCCAACGATTCTTTAAGAAATTGGAAACAGCTTGATACGAGAGTGTACCGTCTAGAAAGAAGCCAACCGAATAGCTGCTCCAGTAATTGATCCCTTCTTCTTTGACTAGATTTGGAATCAGTCTCTTCGATCCATCCCTAGGAATATCAAACTGACGAGGCTGATAAACTCCTGCATTCCGCGGCCGAGAATTAAATAAAGAGGCGTAGTCAGCTTTGACAAAAGAGGGAAAAGAAGATTTCGATGGATGCTCCAAATTAATCTGTGGAGAAGGAATAGCACTAGGAGGTGGAGGATCAGGAGGTTTAGAAAGAGAAGGGCACTGTGGAAGAGGGGGGAAATGGAATCAAAGGCAGAGGAGGTGAAAGAAGAAAAAGAGGATTTCGATGCCACCATTACAAGGATTTCGATGTTAATCACCTTTCACCTGTCATATTTTATAAGTACGAGAAGTTGCTACTCAGCATAACATGGTGGTTATAACTGGACCCGAGAATTATACAATATGGATCGATAATATGCAAGTAAACAATGATTCATCTAAGTATAAATCAAGATTCTATGTACCTAGACAGTTTTAGTCAGTGAACAGATTACAACTTGATCGACACTTTTGGCATTAGTGTTGAGTTGTCACAAGTATGTTGGGCATTTTAGATGTGACCAATATTATTGTTTTTTAAACATAGTTGGCAGCATCTAAAAAGTAGATAATTTTACAAATCAAAAAAGTCGCTAGCATGCGCTTTTTAAATAAAATGCGGTTGCCCTTTGTTTTCTCTCTCTCATTCTTAAGTTTATAAACTCAAGACCCTCTCTGTATATTTTTCTAAAATCTTTTATCATTTGCATTAAATACAATCAAGACTTGTGTTTTGAAATGTCTATCTTAAGTATAACATGTATTCTTGTTCTGTATCAATCAAGGTATGAAATTACAAAATCCGGTTTTATGATAAATTTATAAATGAAAATTGTTTGATGTTGTATCCATTATTATTCTAGAATGGCTCCTAATTTTATTTCAATTATATGTTAATTTGATGATGAATTGGTTATTGACGATCAAATATGCGGAAAATATGTTGGTGGTTCTTACAAACCAGTTAATGTTCGTAAAAATCTAATTTAGGACAATTAAAGAAATCAATATAAAAAGCAATGAAAATAAAATTGAAGAAGTTTAATATTAATTTAGTTTGCAATGACCAACCAATTATAGATCTAAAGCCACAAAAATTATCGACGATGATGATTTTGAATTAATGTTTCTACCGTATCTAAATTTGTAGAGTTGTTCATCGAAAACAAGTAGAAGGTTGGTGGTAGAACAATCCATACCGGCGCATGTAATTAACCGATCATGAATACTTCGTAAGGAATTTGGTCTGTAATAAACTGAATTTTTAATAGATTTGTATTTAATAATTAGATTTAAATTTAAATTTTTAATATGTAAAACTTCAATTTATTCTGAATTGAATGAAATAAATGAGTTTGATTTTGTAAATGAACAGTAATAAGCACAATTTGAACAGTGAAATTAAACAATTGCCAAATGTGAATTTAATTGTTTAGCTGACTTAATTTGTGTTATTTGAATTTAAGTAAATTATAAAAACATATATTCAAATAACAAAATTGAATTAATGGTACTTTAATTTTTCAAATCTATTAAAATGTATTTTTTTCTAATAAAGTTAGTTATGGTCAAATTCGATTAAAATTTAAATTCAAGCTGAAAAATAAAAGGTTGTCAAAAATTGAATTTATCTTTTTTTTATGAATTCCGATTGTCCAGCATTTTTCGTGTCGTTGAAATTCGATTTCGTTTGTCCGGAATTCGCGTTTGTAACTATAAAAAAACACGCAAAATGGGACGACATTTGTCATGTGTATATTTATCTATAATTAGTCTATATTTTCCTTGATATTCTCACTGGTTTTAATACTGGTTTAAATTTGAATAGGTGAAATCAATTTGTGGCGACATTTATTGATTAGCACTTAATATTTAGTAACTGTCATTCTCATGCAAAAAAAAAATCACGTATATCTCTCTTTAACTCTCATTTCTCTTTCTCTTCCCTATCTAGATCTAGATCTAGATCCCATAGAAAAAAAATTCTCTCAAACGCAATTCAATGAAGAAAAAAAAGCAAAAAGAAGATCACAATCAAAAGCATCAAAAACTTACTCTATCATTTTCTCTCTCTTAATTTGAGTATTGTTATTGACACTCCAACTATTGTTAAGCGGGATCATTTATTAAAAACACTCCACTATTTAAAATATTGTTAAGGGGCTACACAAACATATTATTTCACACTACTCAATATTCCCGGATTGCCCCTTCAAATTAGATTTTAAAAAACTTATTCGACAAGGGAAACCGAATTAAAATAAGCAGTTCGTCACCACTGCACCGAATGCTGCACGCAATCAATTATATATGTATTCGACAGTGATATATCGGAAATTAATAATCATTTCGGTGCATTGCCTCCATAATTTCGACTTATTTATGTTGACACAAAAAAAAATTTGATTTTATTCCTCCGAAAACGCTTATCCTTTAGGGTTTAAAAAAATCGATATATGCGAATCGAAAAAAAATACTACAGACCTTGTAATATTTATTAAAGTAAAATTATTTCTATTTGTTAAGGGGCTAAATGGGTAATAACGTAAAATTACATTTATTTATTAAGGGGCTACTTTCCTCATTGGTACTCACCTTAACAATTTTTGAAAGAAAAAAAATTGGCCCCCCTTAACAATATTTGGAGTGTCAATAACAATGCCCCTTAATTTTTCCCTTTCCCTTGTATCTTATTTCTCCTTTCTCCTCTTTCCCATGTTTTGCTCCAACCCTTGTTAACCAAATACGAACAAATAAGCACAAATCCTAACCTTAATTCTCTTTTTCACTTTTTTTCCCCAGATTTTGACCAGTGTTGCAGAGATCGTAACTTCCAGTTAGGAAACCTAAATTTACTTTTCGTGTAAAATTGAAATATCTAAAATTTTCATGTTGAAGCCTTTTTCATATTTCGAACCTTTCTAGGTCGAAATCGCGAATCTTTCAGACTCAAATTTCTTACATTGTTTGTCACTGTTTCAGTTGTATCTTTCTCAAATTTTATCCAAATCCAGATTTTCTTTTTAAAAAAAATTGAAGAGAAAATAATTTTCTAAAAGTCTGCAGTTGACTACTTTTTCCAATTCTGTCGTTAACAAGTTCAAAAACTTTCTTTAAAATGATCAAATATTTGTCCTGTTTTGCAAAATTTCGTATGTGTAATATTTTATATGAATATATATTTTTTGCTCCATGCGAATTTTTTTACAAAATAATATGAGTGTTGATTTAGAATTTTGGTTAGAGCTGGCCTTGATTATCGTGATCTGTCATGGAGGAATTTTGATTCAAGTTGGTGATTCGATCGTGCACTGTGTCAAATTTCGTGTCAACTTCCGTGTCTGTTTCAGCCTATGCCATCTATTTTTATTTTGTTACACAATGTGAGAACCCTCACTCACGATTTATATTTCAATTAGTAAATTAATACATCTTGAAATGACATATGAAATGTTTGGAATGCTTTAGAAAACTTGATTTATTTGTTATGCAACTTGTGCACATGTGACACGCACACTTGTGACATATATGATATGAATTTGTTTTTATGATATGTGTTATTTACATGTGTTATTTGAAATGTTATATTTATTTGTTTTCATATTGCAAGTTCCATACATTTGTAAAATCGTTATAGGTTGAAACGATACATACCCAAATCACTGAATAAATTTAGGAGTCAAAACTGAATTTATTGGGATGCGGGTTGAGATGATAAATACCCATAGATCGAATATAAATGGATTGAAATGATATATATGTATGTATGTATGTATGTATTACTTGGTCTATGTAGAAAATTATATACGGACTCCATTAGTCTATTCTAAAAAGTATTTGCTGAATTTACAAATGTATTCCGATTTAATAAAAGTAATTTAGAAATAAAAATTTAGAATTTCACTTAACTTATATTTTGATAATTTAATAAACTTTAAATTTGGACTTTTAAAATGAAATTATACATTAAAAAATTCAATGTATAAGTTAATATATGTTATAAAATATAAATATAGGATTTTAAATTATAATAATATTTAAATTTAAATAATGTAAAATATTTCAAGTAAATTACTAAATCCATTAATATAGTATAAATATTATTTACATTTTAATTTTTATATATATATAGGTTTTTATAAAACATAAGTATATAAAAGTTTTGTAGAGAAGTTAAAAATTAATGATGAATTGATTTGTTTAAGTAACTTAGTAAAATGAAATCTATCAAGTAAAGATAAACCGATCTTAAGATGTGAATTTAAATAATGAATGGATATTTATGAATTTGTTATGATTATGAAACCTAGTAAATAGATTAGAAAATAATTTACTAAGTAAATGTTTGAATCCATATAACTAAACTTAGAATTGAAATTTAAGATTAAATTAATATGAAACTATCAAGATGTGATTCAAGAGAAAATGAGATTTTGAAGAATGATTTAAGTAATGAAACCGAACCCAACTTGAATATTGTTTCAAAATAGTTGAAATCAAGAATATAATGTTAAAAGTTTAAACTTGATTTGAATTGAAATTTTTGAATTTGAATTTAAGGATAAGCCAAACTTGGAAACACAAATAAGTGGTTTGGATTGGACTATCTTAAATTATTTGAAATTTGTATTATTCTATATTAAACTATTTTAAATTAAATTATTACCATTTTTTAAGGATGGTTAAGGATTTATCGATGCTTTGGGCTGAAGAAGCCCAAAGCCCGAAACGGTATACGATACAACAGAATACAAATAAAACAGATACAGGTGGTACACGCAATGATTGCACTGACCAACCAAGCAATTAATACCATATTTGCATGAATAGTTGTGCACTGGAAATGAAAACCATTTCCCCAATTAGCAAAAAATTAGGGCAGCTTCATGGCGGCCGAAAGTTCCAGTTCTCGAAGATGTAGGACGCTTCCTAGGCATTTTTGGCAAGTAGCGATCTCTTTATGCATTGTAGGAGGATGTTTACATCTAATTGAATGAGCTTACTAACCATGTTATTGTCTCTTCTTTTCATTTCAAACACTCTCGGTTTCTCTCCTTCCATATGCGGTGAACTGAAGTGATCAGTGCTATCTGGAGCAACTACAAACGGATTGGCGAGAGGCTCTGCGTTCTCAGGTAAACCAATTCATCTTTGAGGTTACCAGAGAAGTTTAACCCATTTTTTTGGCGTGTTGTATTTATAATGTCGGTACTGAAATTGCACTCAAAAAACAAATGCTGGTGTGATTCCTTTTGAGTATTGCAGAGGGAGAAAACTAGATTAACATTAATATTCCACTTTGCAAGACGATCCATAGTAGGCAACCGACCATTGACATCTTTATAGGTTGTAAATGCCTTTTTTCGATTGTTAGATTTGCAACATATCGCGTCCGACCAATCCTTCACTGCATGCTTTGTTCTGATGTGATTCCATGCCAAAGAGGAGAAATTACCATCAGAAGACTCAGACCAAACCCATATGTCAGTAGTGAGGTTTGGGACAATTTGAAGTTGTTGTATTTCAGGCTGCAGAGCTTGCATGCAACTAAGGTTACTTATATACCAGTTTCCGTTTGAGATTATCTTATCCACGTTGAAGTCATAGCCCTCAACCGCTGTGAGCGATTCCCAACCAAGAAGACTGATAAGAGACTGCTCCAAAAACCATGGGTCCTTCCACAGGCTAGTAGATTTACCATCAGCGAATTTTCGGTGAATTACTTGTTTTAGGATATCCCTATTAGCCATGATATTTTTCCACACAGAGGATGAGTTATTATCACACATCATAACCCATAAATTGTTTTTTATGTATCTATTTCTCATCCACAACACCCAAAGAGTATTACCTTGAATAATTTTCCAGGCCTGTTTATAACTGTAGGTTTTCTTGAGTTCTTTAAGGTTAATCAAACCCACACCCCCCTCAAGTTAATTATTACTTTACAACAATTATATATATAACTTAATTTCTATATTTTCTATAAATATCTCAAATTATATTATTCTAATTGAATTTAACTATTATTTAGTTTATAATTATTTTAAATCAAATTATTTTATACAAATACAGTTATTTTAAATAAAACTATTTCATATTATATTAACTATTTTAAATAAAACTTGTTGCAGTCAAAGTTATTGAATCTGAAAGTGTTAATATAAAGACTTTTGAAATAATGACATGTGAGAAATAGGATGTGACGACCACCTTATAACTCCTGCACCAAACTAAGAAGTGTGTGTGTGATGACCACCTATAACCTCTGCACTAAACAAGGGAAATATTGCGCTAAAAGGAGTGCCAGGCTGCTATGGACGATCATCATAATAGGTCAACACAAGCGGAACCTGTCGTATGACTCACAGCGCCAGGATAAAATATAATAAAACATATACAACAGGCAATAATAGTTAAGCATATTTGACCAGAAAACCCCAAACTTTCATAACAACTAGAAAGAATATCCATATGCCAGGATTACAACTTAAAGGTCTGTACAAATTTGCCTCACTACAGCACTCAGAGACAATCATCACACAGCGGAAAAAAGTACTATATAATAGAAAAGATAATACGCCAGCCTCCTGCTCACCACTGCACAGCAGCATCGACCTTACCAAGCTATCACCTGCTACCTGCTACTCAGTCTGCACATCCAAAAATCGGATGAACAGACCAAGGCAATAAGAGGGAAACATAAAACCTTGAGTCAGCTTAGTGAGCGATAAAACAGCTAACTAACATCATCAATAAAGTGTATGAGAATAAGCAGATAATCAAGCTAATCTACCACAACAACCGAGAAGAACTCAACTCCATCTTCCCCACACTAGACAGTGATAGCCTTTACAAAACAATCAGAACAACCATTCATCCATGGCAATCAGAATAACCATTCATTCATGGCAATCAGTAGTAACCAAGCAATGACAATAATAGCAACCAAAATACATATTTCACATAAACCATCCTAATCGAGCTCAACATCCCTCAAGCACAAGCCCTAGAGGCCTAAACCAATATCAGATAAGCACCCAAGAAACATCTCCCTCGACGTCAGGCAATCTACGTGAGATGGTAAAAACAAAGCAATGAATCATTCATGACTGACTCTGGCTATCACCGCCTTCGAAACCATCGATAATCGTATGACTGGCAATGACACGCCATCAACTGTCAAGGGCCAATGGTAAACCCCGGTTCTAGCTAAAACCCCATACAACATACAACGTAACGTATCTAGGCTCGTTCAAGCTACCCAAGGTAGTCGACCATACGACGAAATCGTGTAACCCTTGCTTTGAGTTCGCTAGAACGTACGACAATGATAATTCCTCGGCCTTCGGTATCTCTAGTCGTCATCGACAACGACCATCCAACCATTGTCAACAAACTCAAAACACCCTTGAGTCGTCATCACATTTGTTGCATTACAATGATCAAAGAACACATTACATTGCCTCGAACATTCCCACCAGGATATACATCGAAGTCACAGTCATTCATAAACCAAAACCCATCACATAATGGCTCACCATCATCAGGTCGTCCCCCTTAGGTCGTGACTGATCCAAAATGCATGACCTGACTCAACCAAATCATTCCATCTTTTCCACGACCTTCCCTCCAGGTCATTCGACCCATCCTCTTATCCAACGACCTGACTAGGTCGTTCCATTCTCTTTGATTCATCAGTATGCACCAGGTCGTTAACGACCTGAAGCCATCCAGCGACCTGACTTCCCAAAGCATCAACACCCGAAAACCAACGATCTAAGCCCCACGATCCAGTATTAAAAGGGCCACGACCTGACCTAAGCACATCCAAAAGCCTCTTGCCATGTCATCACCAATGTCCTGGATGCCTGCATATTACCCGACCTAACAATCTCTAACCGACCTGACTTAAGACGATACATGCTTCGAGTCCCATCCTCCAATTACTTATCGCTACGTCATCCACGACCTATGCTTCCCAATGACCTGAGCTTCAAGAACGACTTAACTTGGTCATGACTTGCTTTGAACGATCTGATTCCATTTCTTGGAGAACAAGAGAACGACCTGACTTAAGAAAAACGACCTAACTCCAGATCTAACCAAAATAGCTCCAAAATTGATCAAATCTTCGACAAACGACAAACGACGATGAAATCCACCCATCCAAGTCATCCAATTCAACAATAAACACCTCATGAAACCAACAACAACATCAAAATGAAAATTATCATCAATAATCATATAAAATTAACTAAATCACGGTAAAACGATAAATAAACTAAAATGATGGATCTAACTTGCATAAACATATGAATGATCATAGAAATTACCAGTTTAAAGTTGCTAGATTATATCCTATAGTGATTCATATGAAAATATACTTATTATGATGTAGATATAGTGAAAACGACTTGAAAATAAAGAAACTAAGATCATACAACTCATATGCTTGATTGAATCCGCGTGAGAGATGCGTATCACTCACCAATTCTCCAAAACAACACAAAATCAACCAATTTCGATTCTAAACAGCGAAGAACTCTCTTCAAACCTTCCAATTTGATGAGATCTCTCTTCACTTTGCATAGATCTAGCTTCAAACAATATAGATCTTCGATTCTCCTATGTAAAGCTAGAATTTTAATGGTGGAAAGTGTATTTGATTGAGCAAGGAGGATCTCAAGCTCAACCAAATGAGAGAATGAAATAAGTAACCCCCTCTCCATGCCTCTAACCCCCTATTTATAGCCTCCCACCAACCCACTAATGGGCCTCTTCAAATCAGCCCAAAAATGGTTTAAAAACCTGAACAGAAAATTGTAAAACACAAAAACAGAGATTCCTCCCAAACCGCTGAGTCAAATCTTTAATGTGACCAATCTAAGGAATTGGCAATACCATTTCCTTTCCAATGAGACTGATCTCAGTACCTTATTCAGTCCGAGTCAAAAGTTATTCCCTGTGCAAGACTGGAAGGGGCAAAATGGTCACAAATAAAATTGGTAAAAATTATGGATATGTCTCACATACCCATAAACAACATATTAAAATATGAGAATGATCGAACCCTCAGGGAATTAAATAAAAATATTTTACAATCCTTTGATACGTAAAAATGTGGGCTGTTACAGTGTGGTACGTCGTGCTAGTCCGGTATGGGACGATCATTAAAGAAGAATAACTCGAAGTAACCCTATCGTATAACTCACAACACATGGATAACATATAGTAGGAAAATATACAACAGGATATAGTAGTGAAGCACAACTAAATAGAAAACTCAAATCTCATAACATCACATAATCACCAATACAAAACATCTCTGATAATGAGTAATATGTACGTCAAGTCTCACTACAAATCACTCAGAGTACCAAAAGACATCAAAATACAATGGAAACAAAAGAATATCTAAATATCATAGTAGTAGTATGCCAGCCTCCTACTTGTAATCGCACAACATCTTCAACACCAAAACTGCTCGATACTATCTTGGTCTGCTCACCATCAACTTTGATGAGAAGCCCAAGGTAATAAGAGGGAAACATAAAACCTTGAACCAAACAACAGTCTTAGTGAGCGAGAAAATAACTAACAACAGTTTCATATGATATATGAGTATAGACAGTTCAATCATCTAATCCTTCTTAGCAACAATAGGATTTGCACAAGATAATTATCCATCATATGCCACTCCATAATAGGAAAGGACATCCCCAATCCCACTTCTCTTCGACAAACTACGTTGATAGCCTACCCAAAGAAAACAGAGTGGAAAGCACAATCAATCATAGCATCCATAGTAACCAATATTCTAGCAATCACCGACTAAAGCCTTGAATACATCAATTATCGAATGACTGACCGTTTTCGTCTGTCAAGGGCTAATGGAAAACCATGGTTCTAGTCAGACTACCATACATTCGTCTTGTGTATGTTTGCCCCCATCCAAGACAACTAGATCAGTCCCAGAGCTTGTCCCATATCGATCTGGCATGATGCACAACACACTTCTTCTTAATTTAGTGCAAGAATTATGAGGCAATCGTCACATTGGATGTGAAAAAAAAATGAAATTGTGTTAACCAACGATTTTGTAAATATGAAATCAAAACCCTGAGCTTAATCCAGTAATGAATTGATATATGATTTAGGAACTTAATCAAATAATGAATTGATTTATGGTTTATGAACTTAATTAAATAATGAATTGATTGACGAATTAATCAAATAATGAATTGATTTGAATTAGATTTATGACATTGAAGTATTTGAATGTAGTTATTTGAATATAACCAATATTGTTATTATTTGATTTATGATACTTTAAAAAAAACTTCAAATACGAATAACCATGGTTTGAAAATAAGTGTTTGGTTATCAAAGAGACTGAAGTCAGTATTAACATACTCTCTGTCAATACTGATACCACTTTAACAACTATGCATGTGGCGGAGAATTCAGAATGAAGTAAGTTGGTTTGGTGAACGCTGCTGGAATGAAGTAAGAGAACGATGATGGCTAGATTTGAACTTCGGGTCATAATTAAAATGACTAAAGTAGGGGCAATACCGTGATTAATAAAGGTTGCATCTCTTATTGGACACACTTATTAGATACCATTTATTGCTTTGTGATTTGATTATAGCCCTTTGATTTTGGGAGTGTTGTTTGATGTGGGCGGTAGTTGCGGCTATGCGTTACCACCGATCCAGGCATTCAAGTAGTATAATTCTACCCTGGGTATTATCTCGTGTGCCTTGCCATATTATCCTGATCGATCCCCATACGATTTTGATTTATGTCATACCTATGGAGTAGCCTCTGATGCCATTAGTTTATAGTGGATTTACGGTACTGTATAGACTATGGCATTGTAAATAGTGTAAGGGTAAAATGTAATCCTTCTTAAATTATTTTAAATATTATATTTAACCATAGACACTATTATAATAGCGTATTGGATTATATAATATCTAGTTTGACGGATCCTTAAAGAATGGAATCCCAACCATTCTTTAAGTTACTTGTACATTTCATTTAAACATTTCACTTGAGTTGATTTACTATTGAGAATGTTAATCTTGACTCGAGTGTTTTGTTTTTTTGACTTGATGCTCGAGTCAAACTGAGGAGTTCAGCTTTGGTGATTCATCTTTTGAATGCTAGAAATCTACTGGAGATTCAGCTTATTATCTTTCTACTAGTTTCTATCCTAGCGTTTTAGTTATTCTATTTATCACCTGCTTATATACTAGGCGGTTATGTATTTGAAAATTTTCTGATATGTTAAACTATGACTGATATTATGCATTATATTTTGTGATTTTAAGATTTGTAGCTTCATGAACTATCGATTTATTATTCCGTTGTGAATTATTCTGCTATTTTGTTACAGTGACCTGTCTGAATTCTGTGATTTGATTTTATTAAACCCCCATAATTAAAACAGTTTGTTTTTTCGTACAATTTGAGTTGGTTTTATTACCGATTTGAAATATACAAAAAGGCGGGTCATTGCACGATCTTCTAGTTATAATACTCTACATATGAATGTAGCACAATACGAGAAGAAACAAATGTTCTTCGAATATCTTCATTTCATGAATTTTTAGTAAAATGTACTACATAGCGATCTACTTCTAACATCAAACAGAGTTTACATGCATCAGTCAATGGTAACGCATATTTGCTAATCTTCTTTAACTGTAAGATATGATACATAATTTTATTTCCAAGTGTAACTTTATTCCACATCAACATCTGATTGTTAGACAATCGGGTGGTCGTAGAACTTGATTGATGCAGCCTATGCCCTTCGAATAATATCATATGAGCCAAGAGGATGCTACACTTTTTGCAATGCAAATAAATTATGTTATTCATATTGCAACTTTCTAGCACAAGATATTGATAAACAATCAAACACTTAACCAACATCTAAGTTAAGGGTTCCAAATGTATCCAATAGCAATATCTATATAAACACATATGCAGATAAATAAGTACGATAAGTTTTTGCTTATTATATCATTATTGTGGTAACTAGACCCGAGAATTATACAACGTGGATCGATAACATGGAAGTAAACAATGATCCATTTAACTACGATTTTGGAGGCAAGAACAATGTCTATGGGGATAGTGATAAATTGGACATGAAGACACTTTTAGACGTTGACATGTGTAGTGTGAAAATGACTGTTAGTTTCGTCATTGCAAGTATGCAATTTAGCAATGAAATATATCATTGTATAGTGTTTAATACAAGTTTCAAAGTTGGTATGACATTTAAGAGCAAAGGAAAATTTGCAACAACAAGTGAAAGAATAATGTCACATACAGATTTGTCAAAGCTAATCAAGTAAAATGAAATACATTGTCAATTACAATGTTGGTTCAAATTGTCTGTGAAGAATGCACGTGATAGTTTCAAAATAATCTCAATCTGCATGGTGAGTTATTAAAAGTATCCAAGCCATCATACTTAGGTTAACATAGTAGTTAAATTTATTCATAAGCCTGAAACATCGTCCTTTTTGGATTCGAAGATCATCTCTTTCATGAAAGTGAATTTGAATATACTAGAAAAGCTACCTACGACATCGGTTTTTCGCCAATGTCTGAAAGAATTTCGACTGATTTCTTCGCATGTGTAGAGAAAGGCCAGGGTTTTTCACATTGCTTTGTGGATGATGTCTAAGATGGATATATGCAACGTTTTTATTAGGATATCCAACGATTTACGATCGATGTCTTCACGCGAATTCTACATCGGTTATTTATAAAGAATCGCTGTTAAAAAAGATGATTACATCGGTCACTTTAAAAGAATCGATGTTACTTGTTGTTATATACATTGGTTTTCTACAGCAAGCGAGGTAAAAGGTGGTTTATTACATTACTTTTTTTAACGTCAAATGCTATAGGCTCCTTATTACATCAGTTTGTTTAAACATAACTGATACTGAATAATAATGTTATTGCAAAGAATTTAAATATTCAAACAGAATTTTTTACTCAATAAAATATTTTATACACCACTGTACACTACACTGTTATTCATACATTCTATTTCATATACATTACATCTCTCACTACAATACACTCAATACCACTCAATTTATACACAAATTCATATACACCAAGTCTTCATTTGCTTCCAATTCAGTCCAGTCACATGTATACCTGTCACAGAAAAGGCCAAACAATAGGGGTTCTTAAGTCTTGGCAAAAGAAATAAACGAAGCATGCACACAAGACCAAAATTGTGCACATAATAAAACCGTTATTATTATAACTGTATTCCTTGTGCACATGACAAAATTGTGCACATAGCAAAACTAAATGATCCAAATCACAAAAATGGAAGGCAATCATACATAAATCACAGTAAAAGCAATGGGTAGATGCATAGATGGTATAAGACAAGTTGGGTTTGTTGTATATACATGTGTTATAAATACGTATATACGCAAACAAAATGGTTACATATACATGTATGCGTGACAACCACCACATACACATAATTCTGTTCAAAACTAGGTAAGGGAAACAAACTAGACATGATTATAACCTGGCAAATAGAAATGCACCGGTATGAATAAAGCATGGACCAAATGCATGCAACAACTAAATATCAGATTCAATTCCAGTTCAAAATGTAACAAGTGCAAGTATGCATAAAGTCAAGGAACATCAAGCAACAGTAGTGCAGACCCAATCAAGTGCAATATATATTTTTCTTATCAAAATTAAATGCCAAATTATAAGTGGGTCATCAAATGAAGAATTTTGTTCTTATTTTAACATATGCAGCAAAATAACAATGGCAACATGCACAAATCAAAGCATATAGAGAAAGGCAACAATGACCTAAAAATTACTTGATGACCAAATGGAAAGGGGCCAAATAAATGTCAGTACTAAGTTTTACTCAACCAATGTAATCATATGAATTTAGATGTCTAACCATTTAAGTTCAGATCCCTTGACAGGAGTTCACAATTGGACACGACAAATAGGGTGACCACTGAGCACATACTTTTTTTCCACATATAATTCTCGCGCACCATTACACACATATATACATATAAATATGTGTATACATATGTTGACACACGTTAATACAAGCGAAAAATACACAAACTTGTCAACATGGGGAAAGACTAATATACTATCAACATTCCATGAAATACACAACTCAATTACAGAGGAGGCAGGGACATGGCAAGGTAGGATGTAATAATGGATAATAGCAAGAATTTATCACAAGCGTAAGCTTCGAACAAAAGAACAGTCCGAAACACACCACTCATGCATATATACACATGCATGCATATGTATATGTATGTATGTATGAATAAATTGAGTGTGTGTAAATTTTTGCAGTAAACAAGGTGACCAGCAACTATCAATCGTAACGTAAGAAATTCGTGTATAAAGTATCTAACATACCTGCAGTAGTTGTGCTCTCTTTTCAAGCTAGGGATGAGGCTTAAGCTTGTGGTTCCTGTAGAGATGTACGACAACAATAGGAATATCGTTCGAAGTTGGTGGGATAGAGTAATCAAAAGCGTCCTTTTTTGACTAGCCTTATTCCACCAACTTGGACAATGTTCCTATTGCTGCGAACAGCTCCACCTAAAACACAAGCTCATGTAATAATTTCAAAAGATCAAAATTTCCAAAGGTGTTAATGGTTGCATAAGTAATAATTTGTATGCTACCTTAGAGGCTTTAAAGTCCTTCAAGTAAGAAGCACTCTAAGGTAGCATACAAATTATTACTTGTGCAACTAACAACACCTTTGGAAATTTTGATCTTTTGGAAATTATTACTTATGCCTCACCCCTAGCCGGTGCCAAAAGTAAGAGACATTCATCAGAAACCACTAAATATAACTCGAACAAACAATTCATGTATAAAGTTTCAACATACCTGCAATAGCCGTGCTCTCTTTCCGAGCTAGGGATAAGGCTCAATCTTGTGGTTTCGTTGGAACTGTCTGAGAACTACATGAACGTCGTCTGAAATTGGTGGGATTAGACTTATCAAAAGCGTCCCCTTTTGACTAGACTTATCCCACCAACTCGGACGACGTTCCTATTGTTGCGAACAGCTCGACCATGACCACAAGCTCAAGCCTCACCTTTAAGCGGTGCAAAAACCACTAAGTAGATCAACATATGATCACAAGAGATACTCAACAGAAACCACTAAATATAACTCGAACAAAAATAATTTTTTATATTGTTGCCTCAGGTATTTAAGTTGTCTGTCATCATCTTTTGATTCTATATTATATGTTCTTATCCGTTTTGACCAAATGTAGTATATGCTCTTATCAATTTTGAGCAAGTGTACATATGACAACGATCTGTATATACACGTAAATACAAAGTCATGTTTCCAAGCATGTACATCAAGTAAGCCATAAAAGCAACATGGAGTAGTTGAGTACCAAGCATGCATGGATGCTAGACATGCAAGAATTAACACATCACGACAATAGGAGTGTATGAGTTATCACATATATAAAACTCATACATATATAAATCAAAAGCAAAGCAAGTATACAAAATATCATGAATAGAATACAAGTGCTGCAAGAAACAAGTTCTTATCAATATAGCAACAACCATTAAATTATATAAACTCCCATTTAAGCTAAGAATTATATAAACCTTTATACAAACATTACATTATTCTGAGTGAATGTATGAACTGAGCAACATACAATAAATCAAAATAACTTGAATTGGTCAATCAAAATCAGACTAGAAAATAGGGGTTTTAACTCCTATTTAAAACCTATTCATCATTGGCGTACGAGTGTATTCGAGTTCAAGCTTAAACATAAATCGTGCTTGAGATAAGAGGATAGATCAAGCAAAGCAATAAACAGAATCACTTACAATTTTCCAATTGCTACTGTGCTCGAGATAAAAGGAGTGATATGAAAGCGAAGAATCGGTTCTTATCAAAAACCCTAATTTGAGGGAGAAAAACGATTCCACTTCCATTCGTGCTCGATTGCTAGCGGTGGTTCGCGATTTGCAGGTGGTAGCGAGGCGATTTGGAAGTGGCCAGGCGTGGAAATTAAGGAAATGACGGAGGGTTTCATCTGCCATTTTTTTAAAGAATAAAAGGCACGAGAAATGATTTTGGGAGATGCATTTTTTCATGATCGAAGGTAATAGGTTTTTTTTAAAGATAGACATAAGTTGTTTTAACAACCGATGTTTAAAGAACCATTTAACATCCCCTTAAAATTTATTGATGTTAAAAGAACTTTTAACATCGATGGTTTTACAAATCGTGTGATGTCTATTCAACTTTATCTAGTAGTGATAATAGTGCAAGTTTTAATCGATGAGCGACATTTTTAATAGATCATTTATCTAAAAGCATGGAAAGCATTGAGCAAGGAAATTAAACTGACATGTAAGGACTAGGAAGAATCATATTCTAATTTACGACAATATTATGTAGAAATTGATAGAATGAAGTCAGGTTGTGTTGAACATGTAACAATTGATGAGTATGGATTTCGATCATACTTTTTAGGTTTTTGACCCTTGCACCAATGATTTTGTACAATATCGGTCTTTGCTTTATGTTGATGGCACATATTAACATGGAAAATACAAATGTACCTTACGTGGTTATAGTAGATGAAAATGGTTCACCTTTATCCTTTGGATTATACAATTGCTGAGTCATAATCATTTGATAACTAGGGTTAGTTTTCGGTTGCATTATAAGGTTCATTCATGGCATTAACAGTTACAATAAAATGAAAGAAATACCAGTATCACTGGAGGGTCATTAGGGATTATCTCGTAAGCATAAATTTCATGCTAGACATTTGAATGTAAATATTCAAGGCATTGGCTTTAGATACAAATGTTTGACATGTGGTTTGGAGGTAGTTGAGTATCTACAAATATAAGAGGAAATTAAGGCCATCAGTATCTAAGTGCACAATTGGATGAAGAATTTTTTGATGGAAAGAAAGAAAACTGAGCTTTATGTAAGGATGATGGTAACCGATTTCATGCTATGAAGACTAATGTGTTATCATTTTTTAGTGGTGCATTTAGAGGTGCATGATCATTACTTATTAAAGCTTTAGCTACTCATACCTTCTTTTGATGATGGGTTATTTTTCTTAAAGAAGAGAGTTTTGTTAAGACTTTGACATCTTATTTAATGCTAAAGTGAGAAGCAAAGATAGTTAAGAGAGAAGGTGGAGCAAGACGTACAAAATTTAGTTGATTGTCAAGTCTAATGTCAAATAATACACTACTCTATGATGATTTTAAAGTAGCAATCGGTGGCAATACTTGTTCTTGTACATTCATCGTCCCTTACTTCATTGTATGCTTTATGAACATGTTATGACTGTTTGTTCATAGGCTGTTAAGGGTACAGATAAATCTCTTCATGATCTCGCCTTACCATGGTACTCGGTTCAGAACTACCTGTCAACTTACACAGTAGAATGTCTAAAACACCCCCACACCCTTAATGTTACCCAAATTAGTATTGCGTTAAGAAATATGAAGTATTATGAGTACAAAAACATAAATACACATAAATACATCACAGAGATTGAGATTTACAAGACATAGATAATTTAAACACCGCAGAAGAATAAGATAATTTACATAAGTGACAAAACTGTTTTTATCTTAGAAAGAAAAACCAATTGTCACAAAACATCATGTCTCATAAAGATAAAATCTCAGTCATAAAATAACACCAGAGTGCATAAATAACATCCCTTGGGTGGTTAATAGTTACAACCAAACTTTAGAAAAGAAATAACAATGAGTAATATATCCAGTGCAAAGAAAATCCTGCAAGACAGAATCAGCAGAATAATCCAAAGGGAAGAAAAGAGGAAAGAAGAATGGAAAATGGGTCGGAAAGAAAATCTGGTGAGCTGTAATGATTACTAGCACGAATGATAAGTAAGGGAAAACAGATAGAATAGTTGTTCTAGTATCATATAGGGTAAGTGTCTGTGTACACCTAAGGTGAACATATAGGATAACAATTCTCATTCAACTTTTGACGATTTGCACTTCTACAAATTCAGAAAATAATATAATTAGGAAAAATATTCCTAATACTTCCCATCGATCGACTATCAAAATCATAGAGTGATAATCAATGCCTACTATGATCTTGGGCTTATCAGGCCCAAGCCATCAACAAAAGAAATAGCATTAGTCATAGGTGTCGCGATGTCTTATTTTCCCTTGTCGGCTCAATGCACGCTGTTGACCCGTCGGAACACACCCGTACTCATCTCAATTTGGACCGTTTTACTATCATCCACAGCATGGTGTGTGCCCTTGCCTCCTATATGAGACCGTATGTGATAAAAAAAGGTATGCTGTATGGCATGGATCCCCAACAATAATATTCAGTTCAAATCCCTACTGAGTTGATCCTCCAAAGATTAACCACAAAAAGTTTAGCCTTATAATTTAACCTCTTATAAATCAGTATGTCTATATTAAAGCCTAACGCCTAATCACAAGTCCACCATAGAATTTTAGACTCGTAACTTAACTTCTTTTTAGTCAATATTTTTCATATTAAAGCCTAATTGTCTTTTCAATCATGTTTGTTTTATTATGATTTCCCAATTATCATGTTTAGGCTCATACCTTAACACCTTTTAATATGTCCATATTAAAGCCAAATACCTAATCACAAGGCGACCAAAGAATTTTAGGCTAGTAACTCAATAACTTTTTAAGTTAATATGTTCATATTAAAGCCTAACTTTCATTTCAACCATTTCACGTCATATTCATATTTGCTAATAAACTATGTTCGTTTATTATAATTCTTCATATCGTTATATTCATGCAAATATAAGTTATAGTTCATTTTTCTGTCATATCTATCCTGTAGTCATTTCTACAAACTTAATCAAGTTTGAGTATTATCAATCTAACATTCCCTTTTTATTATAGTTTTACAACATCTGTTCAATTAGCCCTAAATTATTCGATTATCCATATTTAATTAAATTCCCAAACATGCGCATGATAAAGGATAATAACCAGTAGTAGGCAATTAGGCATATTAATCTATGCCTAAATTAGTTGTGTATGTATGTCTTTCGGGAATATTTGGGCATAACCAAAATAAACGGTAAAAATATGATGAAGAATGAGGGAAAGAAGACTGAGAATTTAATTTACAGAAATATAAATATTAATTAACTGGAAAATATAAGAAAAGGGAGAAAAATTACATAAAACTACTTAAAGTAAGAAGTTACAGAAAACAAGAATGACATAAATTGTAAATAACTATAAGTAAAAGAACTATAAAAAAACTACAACTACTATTGTTCTTATTTACCTTAAATTTTAGTAGAAAATCTAAATAATTATGAAAAACACCAGAAAGATTTTTGTAGATCCCGCAGAACCCTCCCTTAGAAGAAAATAAAATAGTAAATACTTTAATTTTATCTCAACCTCTGAAATTTAGATTAAGATGGCTAATATTCAAAAAGAAGACTAGCCTAAAATTTAAAATTATGGCAGGCTGTCTCCAAAAGAAGAATAACCTAGGAGGGGAAAAGAAGTTTTGTGAGGAGATGGTGAGGAGGTTGGGGATTTATTTACAGGTGGAGCAAAAGACCTCAATCGTTAGATTTAGATTTTAAATCTAAACTGCTATGTCCTTAGGTCAATCCGGATTAACCACATCAACTAATAAAAACAATACACATTAGACCAAAACAACTCTAAAATAATCCATTCGTTTAGAGCATTTTGTGCCTGGCAAGAAAATGTTCCACACACGTTTGGTCGACCCACCCAACCAGTGGGTCGACCTACTTGCAATCTGGGTCGACCCATATGTCGAGCCACTGGTTGTTAGGTCGCCCCATGCAACATTTATTATTATTATTATTACTATTATATATATATATTCTCGTTTAAATTTCTAATTTAAATTTCAAGTTTTGAATGGTTATAGCTCCTCATTTCGAGCCCGGGGGGTGGTGGTCGGGGCAGGGGGGTACATCAGTTCGGCTTTGCGCTTGCGCAAAACGTATTAGCTTGATAACACAGAATGAATGACTTAATTTCCCTTAGGTGGCTTCTGAGTCTGATGATTCTGTCTTGATTAAGTGTGACTTGTTAGTTAATGAGGCTAACAGGGGAGAGAGCCATGGCCCCAAGGCTATGGCGATCGCAAGAAGCTAACTAGGTGGGTAGTAAAAAGATAAGTTCTGAGCGGAGGGTTTAATCCCCGGAGCGAAGCCTTTAATCTGCCTACCTAGTTAGCGTGGTATTGTTATACGGGCTAATAGGGGAGAGAGCCATGGCCCCAAGGCTATGGCGATCGCAAGAAGCTAACTAAGGTGGGTAGTAAAAAGATAAGTCCTGAGCGGAGGGTTTGATCCCCGAAGCGAAGTCTTAAATCTGCCCACCTAGTTAGCGTGGTATTGTTATATGGGCAAATAGCCTCTTTTGGTTATAAAGACTCTCTTCTTCGGATAAGGAGTGAGGAGTGAAGCCCTTGCCTAGTCGGCACGGGCGAGTGGATCACTCCGCTCTCTGGATTGTTTGAATAGATGCGAAGCTAAGGGACGCGAAGCCCTTGCCTGGCCGGCACGGGCGAGAGGACCGCTCTCAATAAGTGCAAACCTAATATGCATCTAAATCAAAAAACCGTAACGAATACAATAGCGCAATCCCATTGCCAAATTCCTATAATTTTTCAACTTATTATTTAATTAATTATTGTTCATTAAAATTTGAGTTGTTAAATTCTCCCTTTCTTAAAGGATTTCGTCCCTAAAATCTCTATAGTTAGGAGTATAGGATAAATGTTTTCATATAAATATCTACAACCATCTACTCATACATCATCCGTTAACAACCATAGCCCTCATACGTCCTAATGCTTTTCATGTACTTATTTAATAGTAGTGTATATGTCTCTAACTAATGAAAAATATTTGGTGGTGCACTGATTCGGTTGACCTCCTCTTGATGCAAATATGCTGGTGTCATGCATCCAAATGTATGCAAAAAGCCCTAAAGATAACAGATAACTCTACTTATGTGCTTCATCCATCATTCATACGCAACAACCATATGATAACACCCATTTATCATCCATAAAATAATACAAAATGCACACACATCTATATGCATATGTAAATCACTACACCAGAAAATGCCTTTGGCAGCGTTTGAAAAACGCTACCAAAAGGTATTGGTAGCGTTTTAGTAAACGCTACTTCAGGTCCCGCAACTAAAACTCTATTTTTTTGTTGCGTTTTAGTAAACGCTGCCATATTTTCAATGCAGTTGCGTTTTCAACCGCTACCAAAGGTTTGTACATGGGTTATTTTTTCCTTTTCTCTAGCGTTTATTTTGTGCAACTAAAAACTTTTCGTTGTGTTTATTTTTAGCCTGCGTTTATTTTTAGCCATTAAAAATTCAGATGGTATGTTACATTTGTTTCCATAACATTTTTTGAACGCTGCTAAATGGTAATATGTGGGTCACTTTTTGCTTTTCTGTAGCGCATATTAAACGCTACTAAAAACGTATTTCCTGTTTCGTAGCATATTTCAAATGCTACCATATACTATTAATGGCTACTTTATTTCCAGCAATCAATTATATAATATAATAGTCATATTAAAATCAGAACCAATTGCGTAAAATTCTGATCTACATCAACAATCAATCAATCGTATAATCATCATGCTCAAATAACTGAGAACACATTTGTTAAATAAGTATGTTCCATATCCATTTAGATAATAGGTAGTTGACAAAATCAGAAAATTCATATACCACAAGCATTCATCAACAAATTTACATGATAAACTAACAAATATGAAATACCATAACAAGTTTACATATAAGTCCAGTGTTGCTGATGGTCTTTACTCCAGAAAAGCTAATTACCTGTAGACAAGGTTGATAATCAAGAATAAGAATTTTGATAAGCAAAATGTGGTCAAGACAGATTTAAACAATGGCCATATAATACAAAAAAACAATAGAGTTTACTACAGAAATGCCTCAGTTTCAGGATTAAAACCTAGGTGGCATCAATTATTAAGAGGTAAACTTTCTCAAATTTTAGACAACTCTCGAAAAGAAAAAGTTCTTATGCTTGTTAAATACAAGGGACTTGCATATTATTAAAATCTATAAATGACATCATGCTAACTCTTGTTCATTTATTTCTTAAAATGAATTGTTTAGGAACTGGAATTCAACTACTTGTCAAACAAATGTTTTAACAAATAATCATCAACTCAGAAGTCTGTGACTGGATTTTATTCCTCTGGAGTCTATGAGAATATAATATGTGCCACTTCATAGGCATCACGTTTACTAACAAGTTGCAGACCATACAATTTAAAAAGAAAAAAAAGTCTTGTTTAACAAATTTTTGGTTAGAAGTTCAAGTTTTTATTTGCACTTCCAAATACAATAGAAACATAGCTATCAATCCGCTTTAAGATTCAAAAATATTACGTCTCTGCTCACCAACCAAAACAGGTTAACGAGGCTTAAATTCAAAAAATAAATAAAAACAAGGTATAGCCTACTACTCGTAAATGTAGATATCCATTTGCTAAGTTTTGACTCCAATTGTTGGCACAACCTGCCAGCACATTCCCATTAAATTTTCGAGTCAACTACAGCACGTTTCCATTAAATATCCATTTGATAATTTCAATGCTATAACAAAAGCTAACAAACACATAGCGTCAAATTAATTACTGTCATTCTGTCATCATGCGTCAAATAAATGTGTTTTGTTTAGTAGATACATCTAATAAAATATCTTTCATGTTCTCACTAATTTTTCGATATCAAACCCCCGTAGCATACGTAACTTCATTATGGTACCATACTTGCATAGATCAAATAATAGGTGCACATGAAAATATTTGCAGCACATTATGAAAACATGTTAATTTGTAATCAACATAAAAAGTAGAATAAAATGATGACTGCGTACCTAAAATATAGCAGCCTCGCCTTCTACTTCAGAGTTATCATATCTTCCTGTCACTGCAATTGCATGCTGACCCATTTCATGCTTCGTTCACTGCAAGTAGTTCAACAAATTTTTTTTTTACATCGGTCAAGATACAAGCTTCGGCAACATTCATGTCACTTCATATTTCATGCAACTCTTTTACATATCCATCCCTACCTATCATCAATTTACATCTGCATTGTCTTCGGTGGTCTGTAACTCGGCAATCCATGTTGCAATTCAAGTCAGTCTCCTTGTGAAGCCTCCATTGCAGTCACGGATCTCTAATAGATTCGGCACATTGCAATACTCCATTGTGCACCATTTTCACGCCAATTCTCATATGAAAGGCTGCCAACATGCTAATCCAAAACTGGAATGCCCACTACCAAACATGGTGATGCTTCAGCCAAGTATGTTGCAGTTATCAATGTTTCAGTGCGTGACTTCTTTGTAGTAGATTCTCTTCACATCGTCCCCTTGCAGTTTTTATTTCAATATGCTTTCCTTTAAAACTGCTGCATGAAGCAAGCCTGCATGCGTCCTGTCTATCACCCTGCAATAAAGCAGGAAGCCAAGCTTCAGTCATGTCAGTTCATCCCTTCAAGCAAGTGATACCAGCACCATTTGGACAGTGTCAGATCAATGCTTCAGGTCATTCTATTCGGTTAAGCTCCATTTTGCGGTACTGGAGTGTATTCATTATGGGCCAGGATTACATTCCTATAATTCCCAGTAAGCTTACAGTACTATCACTACCTAATTACGTGTTTCTATAAGACTGCAAGGGAACTGTTATTCCCATTAAGAAAGGCATACAAACAAGCACTGCTGTTATTCCCACTAAGGATACTAAATGTAGTGAGTTTAAAGGATCAGTTCCTATTATCATGCATAAATAAAAATAATTCACTAAGTTCCACAGATCTTACATTAAAGAACAATTTTCCCAAAACTTTACATAAACTATAGGCATATACAAAACATGTGAATTTTCAAGAAGTGCCATAATTTGGTGCCATACAAGATTAAGCAGATTTAAATGTTCGATAAGGTGTGGTTAACCCAAAACAATAAGGTTTCTTACCTAAAGCAATATTTTCCACTTTAATCCTCTTACATAGGAACTTCTGGAACATCCCATCTATCTTCTTTGATTTTATTATTAAAAACAGAATTAGATGGTGGTGAGTTCAGTTAAGAGAACGACGACATCAAAACTGAAAATTAGAAATTTAAGCAAAGGATAATTTGTTTTTAAAATATAATAACTCTAAGCTATACCATTCTACTTTAAGTGGTTGGAAGGATCTCTATGCCAGAATCCTATCTTTGTGTGGACAAAACATATTCTAAACAGACATACGAAGAAACAGGTCCTGTGTGTATCCTCCTCAAGCAAAATTAATATCTATTTTTTTAATGAACAGCGATGGCTTCCATAAACTAGAAAAGGATACCAATTGACATCATATCAACTTCTTTTTCCCCGCGATTTCTATTATGTTTCAGTTCATGATGAATTTCTGGGGTCACCTTTGGAACAAAACAGCCGCATGCTGAATTTTATCCAATTTAGAAACTAAACAAAAATTGTAGGGTGTAATAAGAACAATAATGCTAAAGGAATACCAAATGATGTTCCTGGTGTTGAATTGAGCGATCTAAGTTGATCTTGTCCTCCTTCGTCAGCTCATTTTTATACCTGTAAAGATCTAAAGCAAGCATCTTATGGTCAGCTCGTTATGTGTTGCTTGAATTAGTGTGAACGTTAAAGATAAATATGGTAAGTTTTCATTAAGAACCTACAGGGTTATCTTGAATTCATGGGTAACCGTAATTTAAACGTTGAAGAAAAAACAAACAGGCCTCCATTAAAAAAATACAGTGGTCCCAAAAGCATAATTTATGTATCCAAATTCGCATAAGATGAAGATTAACAGTTGCTAGGCACATACAACCGAGTGAAAAGGTCTTCACAGCACAGTTTATGAAAACTGTCCTGGAGCAAAAATTCTAATATCTGGGGATTTACTAAATGTGAAGTATGGAATTCCTATATATTTATTTGGGTAATGAAGGAGTAGGCATAATGAGCAACTTTGCTGTAAACAGGCATAACGACTTTAGCTAATTGGTAGTGATAACATTTTGCCACACTTGTGCACGTAATATAAGATTTATATAAGCCTCGTAATATAAGATTCTTACACTGGCCTTTGTCCACGACGCAATGAAACAAAAAAAAAAATCTCATATTCATAACCACGTAGTGGTTCACCCTTTGACCACTGAAAATATTAAACAAATGGTAGTTAGATACATGTTTAAACTTTTAACTTGAAAAACAGTTTAGGGCGATCAAGTGAATGCCAATTCAGAGTGTAACGGGAACCATAGCTACACTAATAGGAGATACTAAGAGAAACAATATAATGTTTATCAGAAACAGAAATATAAATGTGCACGTATACATTGTTCATGCCATTGTGCAGACCTATTGTCAAAGGTGCACTACGTACAGAATAGTAAAACGAAATAAAAGAACAATTAAATTGAATGCGAAATTACAACGTAATTTGAATGCACTTGCAATTTAACATTATAACAAGCATACCTTATATGCACGTTGGGATGACGTCCGTTCGAGTCGCTGAACAAAGTGGCAATATTTGTTAGTGCTCTCTAGCGGACATTTTCCATCATGAGGACACTGGAACATACATGAAGTGTTTAATGGAAAAAAAAAATCTGACAAATATACAGAGTGTTCTTAATTACTAAAGAAACCCACAGGACCTACAACAAATGCACCATTTTTAAGTTCTGTTGTACCAACTGCAATGCTCGTCTCTTCTGAAAATACTTCTGGCTTGTTTTTAGTTTTGCGGCATTTCTGTAAAGAGAGTAGCTTACATATATATAAAAGGACACGGAAACATGTGGTAAGCATTAGAGAATTATAGAAGTAAACATACCCTCTTCGCCATCCATAAGACATAGGAACACATTTGCTGAATTATTTTTGGCCCTTGTGGACTTCTAGGCTGTAGTAAAATCTGTCCCAACATTTTCAGTTTTTTTAGATAGAAAAAGGTTTGGAGCACTGCCAGATATTGAACAACAAATGTTTTTCCATTACATAAATATCAATTTACATTTGAAAGAGACTAACATAAAAATGTTGGAATATTATACATAACATAGGTGTAAAACTAATTGCACAATACAAAGTTTGGGTAACATCCACAAAGCTCTGCATACTCGATTAACAGTGTTGTTCTCCCTCTAGGATTTGACCTCCTACATCCATACTACATATTCCATATCAAACTATGATGATGAGGAGGATGATAATGATGATGGCAATGATAACGATTATTATTAAATATTTTTCACTTCAGCAAAATCATTCTTCTGTTGTTTGTGAAAGTGCTAAAGTCAGGACAATATTAAGTCAAAAGGAATATAAACGGATTCAATCAAGATAATGATACCTCCCAAAAGAGATTGAACAGCTCTTTGCATCTCTTTTAATGGCTCCACTAAATTGACATACTTCAAAGACTTTGGCCAAACGGCTTTAATTGCCCTTCATTTAATTAATTTGCTTATTCAGAAGAAGAAGAAAAATAGCAACAAAACTCGTATAAAACTTACCAAAGCGCTGAACTAGGCCCTGCACCAAAATCAAAAACCTTTGAAGGAGAGAAACCAGGTAGTCTTTGCTGCACCTGCACAATCAAACTAGTTATATATCACAGTTAAAATGTTATATATCACAGATTCTTCAACCTCAAAAGATCAATTACTACATCGATTTACGTCCAATATGGACATAAATTATCGAATGGAAATATGCGGTTGTATAATTTATGTCGCTCAAGATTAACAGTTACTAGGCAACTGTTCAACGGAATTGAAAGCGAAGGATTGGCTGCTTCCCGTGGCATATTCAAAGTCAATTCGCTTGAATAATTTTCGCATACTGTAAACGTCACATCGTCGGACAATGGCAAATACAATATTTCTCCAAGAAGTGGTGAGGTTTGGTTATAAAGAGTTATATAATTCTAAGCATATGGTAGTGGAAATTGTGACCAGCACTTCTTATAACAGTAAGATCAGACTTATTCATCGAGCACTTTAAACTGTGTCTGCTTTTGAATAAAGTTATCAGACAAACAAATATTTAAAGAGAAAATAGGGAACTGAAGACCAATGTATTATACAATTTAGTATTATATTTGATGGTAACTATATATAGTGCAGTTTAAAAACTAAATCACGCATAAGAAGACACACATGGATTATTTTGGTACTAAAGATAATATAATTTATTATTTAGAAATGGCCATTAAAAAGGACCAGATCAGAAAGTAATAGTATTATAAAAATTGGATATACATTAAGCATAAGTGTCAATAATACTCGACCTCTAGAGAATTGAGACAAATTCAAGTGAATATAGTGTGCATGCAAGGGTAGATTATACCCCATGACCAACTGATAAAATCGGTCTCCCATTTACCAAAGCAGGAACAATATTTGAGATGAGCCAGGCTAGATTAAAGCTTCAATGATTCTGGAAATTATTAGTTTTACAACCCTCCTAGAATATATATATATATATATATATATATACACATATATATAGTAAAAACATTATTGTTGGCAGTCACATCATTTACATTGTTTAAAACTGTTAAGTAAGGAGCAAATCAGTATTGATACTGAACTATTATATTTGATAGGGTAATTAAGACAGTCAATGGAGAAACATGTAGGACAACCAGCTTGAAGGCTGGTGTATGGTCATGACCACTGTCCTTATTTAGTTTCTCCTCTATTTAGTTTTTTTTTTTTTTTTTTTTTTTTTTTTTTTGCAAATATTCAGACTAGGCATTAATTAAAACATATAAACGGTTCATTTACAGCTTCGGATAATGACAGTACCTGGTTGTTGTGCTGGGGTCCTTGCCCATTATAACCAAAGTTATCCTGATATGTGTGTACCTGTAAACAGTGATATTCAGATTAAGAAAGATATCAAAATATTTGAGACAATGAGATGCTAGTGCATAAAATTAGTGTAAAGTTAACAAAAGGTAACATTTATTATTATAACAGAGGAACCACAGTTATTACATTCCAATACTTAGTTACCTGCGGAGCATGTTACTCTGTAAATAATGACTTTCCAAACATTATACAATAATCAAGGTCCTTGCAGTGTTTTTGTAATTGTATTTTTCTCGCTATAAATTGGATGCATGGCCTACTTTGATTGCTATTATAGTTTATAAATAAAAAAAATTAGCATTAGCATTAACGATTTTGATAAATATTATACTATTCAAATCATGTAGTTTCGTGATTGTTTGAAGCCTACGGAAATACAAAAATTTCGAAATTATACATTATTTCAAACAAGTTAATCGATCTTTTTATCTCCAGGTTGGTAATCATCGCTGCTTCCACCTTCAGTGGTCGTTGCCATGTTATCTTCAGATTGAGCTTGTATTGTGTGCCTTGGTTGATGAGCATCATCATTCGTGTTAGCGAAATGTTGGATTAGCATGAAAACAGCAACTAAAAAGACTATAAAATATGCTGAATTAATGCTAATTAGACAATAAAATACACTGAATTGATGCTAATTAGCCAAATGTTGGATTAGCATGAAAGCAAAACCTGGTACATATGAAAGAAGACGAAGTTGAGTAGCCGCGGTTCCTTGCTGATATTTTGTAAACGTGAGTTCTTGCATTTTGCTTTTTGTTTCTTGCATTGGTGTTTTAGTTTCGCTGTATTTATTTATAAATCATCTATCAATTCACTGTTTTCAACAACCGTCCGATTGAATTGCAGGATTATCATCATTTTGTTGTATACAGATTTAAATTACCACTAAAACTATTATCTACTTAGCAATCCAGAAAAACAAAATGACAGACTTACATATTGTGGATTATTTGATAAGTCCATAGTAGGGGTCCAACTCCACTGTGCATGTCTGCCAAGCACTCTAATTTTTTTTTTAATAGTGAAACTCCTTTTCAATGCATGAAGCATTAGACTGAACGCTTGAATACAAGTTGTTGTATACGCTTTCTAGTTTACATGGTTAATTTAAATCATTTGGAAAAAATATATGGGAGAAGATGATGAATAGCTATCAACTAAACTACATTAACTGTAATGTTCATAACTGATATTAGAATATCAAATTTTGAACACATAAGTATTGTTTAGACGATACATGGCGAGACAAAATACAGTTTAATATCACCCAGTGTGTTGTCACTAAGCGCAACATGATTTATCACTAGCTCTATATTTTTTGCTATTTGTATGATTAACCAGAGCAAGTAGATGCCGTAGTTGAAATTCAGTTGAAGCTGCATTTATTCTAGGAGCATTTGACAGGTATGAAATTTTCACGCAACAGTAAGCATCAGGTTAAGAAAAACATATACAAGTCACATTTATTCTAGAAGAATTTGTCATTTATGTAATTTTCATGCAACACTAAGCATCAGGTTAAGAAAAAACATATATACCCAAACCGACACAAAGTATATGTAAAGACAAATTAAGTAGGATTTGAGCTTCGATAAGTTGGAGCAATACTCATAACTGTACGTACAGGTAAAATTATATACACAGTTTTTTCTTAACCTGATGCACAGTATTTTTTCTTAAATTATATACACGTTTTTTCTTAAATTATATACACAATTTTCTCATAACTGCCGTTAAGACTCTGCGCATCACAAGTCAGTTTTTTCTTAAATTATATACACAATTTTCTCATAACTGCCGTTAAGACTCTGCGCATCACAAGTTTGCCAATGGTCGTCATTATCCTGCTACCACCAGGATGTTGCTAGTCGTCAAAAGAATACATACTCATCCAGTAAACCATACATATATATTCATCTATCCATCCACCTCATATATGGCATATATAAATATAAAATTCACAAATACAAACATCGAATACATCACATAGTCTGGTATCAATCATATCAAAAAAACTTAATTTATGTCATTAAGAATCCATATGAACATCAAAATTCCATCAAGAAACAATACCTGCTAATCATCATAAGCACCAATATCATACATATCAACATTCCATCTAACATTCCATTAACATAGCAAACATCCACAAAAAACCATGTTTAACCTACATAATACAATTTAAGCTTAAAAACAACTGAATTCCATTACAATCATACCTACTAATCTTCCTTTGTGTCATTTCCCAACACCTGGGAAGTAAATGTCTTATGCTCTACCATGTATGCTTCCGTATACTCATCTATCAGCATAGACAATGCTATACTCATCCTCCAAACGTTATTATTATTATTGAATGAGATTCCGTACAATGTTCAGATAGCTAAAACAATGTATACAATGTTATATATGTAGACAAAAACAATGAAATATGGGCTTCGGTCCAGTAAGCTTTAGCGGTCCGCATCCCGCTTCATAATTATGAGTAACCCAATTCCTTAATACAAGTATACCTCTAGAAGGTTGCTCAGTTAATCCACCATGCTTGAATATAATATTAAGTTGTTAAACTTTTTAATTTGTTTGTTGCATCAATTAATAGACGGTCATTTGTCTATGATTTAAAGTCTGATTTTTGTTTTATTCCTGCTCAAGTAAAGTATCTTATTCTATTACATTGAAAATGTTGAAAATTTCAATCTTCTAGCAATAGAAGATAATTTTATTTGGTCCAGTAAATTCATGAAATAGAAGGTCAAATTAACATGATTCTATTTATCTACGTAATATTTACCAAATAACATGTTGTTAGCATGAGAAACTGGAATCCAGTACTCAAATCTACAAGTGAATTTTTTAAGGTACTCACCTAGCATCACATCAACTATAAACACAGGAAAGTACAATAATCCAAAATATTCATAGCTTGGCCCAATACGAATAAAGAAGCATAATCATGCATGATGCACTAATACAATCGTATAAGATTAGATCAGTAGTGACGGCTGCTATGGCTTTAGTTCTGAATATATTTGTGATTGATGTTTAATCTGGAATAACAGTAAATTGTAGGTAATACACACACACACACACAATATTTCACTATGAGCTTGAATATATTTCTCAGGCTCCCTCTCCGGAATATTAACAGTAAATTGTAGGTAACATCAAATTCAACCCTAGCTTTTGCAGATACAACTAGACTAGAAAATAACTGGACCCAGGCTTTTGCAGCCGTATCCCCAAGTGTTTGTAATAACTAATCACTTTCATTAATCCATCCTAATAAATTTTTAACATATATAATAGATATTGTTGGCGTTTGCTTATTTAACAGTATGCTGGTTTTGAACCAACATATATCGAAGCCAACCTACACATTCTAGTGTGCCATATATACACGATTCTATCAAATTACAGTTATAGTTATGCAAATGTAAATTCAACATGATGTTTAAGAAATTTCATGAATATTTAAGTTCTTAACATGTATATGAGTAACAAGTAAACACCGAAAAAGCAAACGGTCAAACACTGAAACAGCAAATGGTCAAATATACCACTATTCCCTAATTGATACTCATAAAAAAAGAAGTCAAATATGCTGTCGCATTCGTAATTAAAATCGGGTATATAAAACAACAAACCCGACCCAAATTCGCCTGCTAAACCTCTTCTTCATCATCGTGAAACTACTCGAAACCCTAGCCATTTCTAATCAACGAAGGCCAAAGAAAGAAAAAAAATCTGGCTCGCGAGGTAGAAGAAGCAGATTTCACACAGTATCGTTACATCTGGACCAAATGCCCTAATTGAAGGAAATTAACTTACGTGATTGAATCAAGGCAGCTAACATCGATGAACCGAAGAAACAGTCACTATATTGAGTCGCGGCAGTTAGCCCGAAATTGCACGTCCAGGCAGTTGGCAAAGTGGCGATTGTGTCACGGTCAAGATACCCTAGAGCGCTAGCCCTCGATTGAATTGAGTGAAAACGAAGGTGAAGCAGCCAATGAATGCAATAGAGAGGAATGTTGAAACAGAGGGAAAAAGAGGAAAGTGATTTTGGAGAAGACCAAAGAAAGTGTTCTAGGTTTAAGGCGGAAAATCCAGAATAAAGGAGGGAAGCGAAATATAACGGGGGGAATGTATGAAACGTGACCGGTATTTTAACAAATGTCAAATAAATGTAACCAAAGCCCGAAAAATAAAATTAAAAACCAGATTGGTTGCATTTACATATCAAACGCAACCAATAAATGTAACCATATTTATGTTTTCTTGTAAATGCCCTATTAGCCGATCATTAGTACATAGTGTGTGTGTATGCATCCATTTGCAAATACTCACATCCATTTGCAAACATCAAACATAACATGTTCTAATAACATGTTCTAATCACATCCTACCATCCATGGCTCAAATCCTAAGATTCAAAGGATAGAAAGAATACAACCTATTCAAAAATAATGATAGAAAAAGGAATATCGAAGCATACCATCAAGTAACGTGCATCTTCTCCTCAGGTTCCTGTAGTGACCCGAAAATCCCCCTCGCGGGAAATAGCCGGATACACTAACTCTGGGCATACAGCAACATCAGAACAACAACAGAAGACTTTTATTACATCATAATAACGTTACATCAGAGTACAGAATATCAGAGTACATCGAATATAATACAGCAGAAGATAATTTACAATAAATTTAATACAATGCAGCGGAAGACTATCATTGCTCTGGACACAGCTTTAAGCTTCGATCCAGAATCCTACTCAATAAATAAATATCTGCAAAACAAGCCACTCGACTGCCCATGTGGAAAATATGGGCACCCGAGTTTGCAAGTGAAACAAATACGAGTCAGTCATGGGACTGGTATGAGAAATCTAACAGTTAAAATTAACTTTATAAATGTGACGCATATCACGGGACCACGCCGTATGTCACAGAACGGGTTTACTTCACATGAATGCCGATGCACAGACAACGATCATAAATAATAGTCATATGGATCTACAATGCATTATACAACATGCGATTTTCCAATCTACTCATTTAGGCTTAACCCCAAATTTAGAATTTTCAAATCCAATTCACTTTACAGAAATTATTCCTTTGGACTTTATTTTCCGATTTCTTATTTCAAATCATTTGGAATACATATCTAGCTTTTATAATAAAATAGATTTCACTTTAGGATCTCAAGCCAAAATTATTTGAAAATGTGAATTTCAAAACAAATGCATACAAATAAATATGCCACCAAATATCGGTCATGTTCCCTTAGACAAGGCTACAGGACGCATGACCGATATTTGGTTGCATATTTATTTGTATGCATTTGTTTTGAAATTTACATTTTCAAATGATTTTGGCTTGAGATCCCAAAGTGAAATATATTTTATTATAAAATCTAGATATGTATTTCAAATGATTTGAAATAAGAAATCGGGAAATAAAGTCCAAAGGAATAATTTCTGTAAAGTGAATTGGATTTGAAAAATTCTAAATTTGGGGTTAAGCCTAAATGGGTAGATTGGAAAATTGCATGTTGTATGATGCATTGTAGATCCATATGACTATTATTTATGATTGTTGTTTGTGCATCGGCATTCATGTGGAGTAAACCCATTTCGTGACATACGGCGTGGTCCCGTGATATGCATCACATTTGTAAAGTTAATTTTAACTGTTAGATTTCTATACCAGTCTCATGACTGACTCGTAGCTTGTTTCACTTGCAAACTCGGGTGCCTATATTTTCCACATGGGCAATCGAGTGTCTTGTTTTGCATATATTTATTTATTGAGTAGGATTCTGGATCGAAGCTTAAAGCTGTGTCCAGAGCAATGATAGTCTTTCGTTGCATTGTATTAAATTTATTGTAAATTATCTTCCGTTGTATTATATTCGATGTACTCTGATATTTTGTACTCTGATGTAACATTATTATGATGTAATAAAAGTCTTCTGTTGTTGTTCTGATGTTGTTGTATTCCCAGAGTTAGTGTATCCGGCGATTTCCCGCAAGGGGGATTTTCGGGTCACTACAGTTGGTATCAGAGCCAATACCCAGCTGGAATTGTGGCTCCTGTGTGGACCACAGCGCCTGCATGAGGTGTTTGTGAGCCAACAGGGATGTTGGGCTATGTAGGAGGGGAGAATGTAACACCCCTAAGTCACACATCGTGGAAGCCTGTGTGAAGTGGGTACTTATATAGTAGAGCCCATCTCTTACTAACGCCGAGGCCATTTGAGGAACAAAACCCCACACCTATATGGTGGCTAAGTTGCGGACAATATCTTGCTTGAACGGAGGTGCGGGCTGTTACAGTTCCCAAGTAGCTTCATTAGAATCTTTACCCCCCTTGGAACTTTACAATCCTCACCTCCTTATTCCTTAACTGCTTGGTATCAAAGTTTAGGATTTGTATAGTAGCTTGGCGAATAGATGCCTCTCACTCAAGCCCCACGTCCTTCAATGAACAAGGCTCTATTACTATCGTTGAATCATGTAAGTACTTCCAAAAGTGCAGAAAATGAAGGATGTCGTTAACACCCAAAAGCCTCTCTGGTAGTTGGATCCTATATGCCATCTGCCTCACTCTGTGTGCAAGCGGAAATGGTCCAACGAACCGCGGCGCTAACTTTCCTGCAAAGCCATATATCATTACATTCCTCAACGATGATACCTTGACGAATACTAAGTCTCTAATTACAAACTCAAGACCAGTCCTCCTTTTATCTACATGTGAATTTTATCGATCCTGAGCCGCCTTCATCCTCCTTTTAATCTCAATATTCTCGAAGGTCTCTCTAACCATACCTGAGCCAAGTACTAGTATATCTGTCGACTCCCACCAACATGAGGGAAATCTACTGGGTCGTCCATATAGAGCCGTAAAGGTGACATACCGATGCTAGTATGAAAACTATTGTTATAGCAAAACCCCATTAGGGGTAAATGCTCCTCCTATGTCCTTACAAAATCTAAGATACACAACCTCAATAGATCATCCAGTTTACTCTTTTAGTCTATCCATCGGTTTAAGGGTGATAAGGTGTGCTCAACCCGAGCTGTGTCCCTAAACCCTCCTATAGATTCCTCCAAAAGTCACTAGTGAAAATCGGGTCTCCATCGCTTACAATACTGGTGGGAACACCATGGAGTAGGACTACCTCTCGCACGGAGATAGAAGCTAACCAAGAAGTCGTTGTCTTACTCCTAACCGAGATGAAATGAGTGCTCTTTGTCAGTCGGTCTACAATAACCCAAATACTAGTGTTGCCTTTTCTCGACCTAGGTAACCCATCAATAAAATCCATATACACACTCCCATTTCCAAGAGCACCACATCCAAAGGATGGAGCAATCCACCATGTTTCTTTTGTTCATTCTTTACTCTTTGGCATGTCATACATCTCGCCACAAATTCAGCTATGTCATTTATCATGCTAGCCCAATAGAATATTCATCTCGTGTCACCACCGGAATGGATAGTCATCTGAGAATGATGTTCCTCATCCAATACCGCACTCGTCATATCACCCATTCGGGGAACACAGAGCCTACCATCACATCGTAGACAACCTCTACTATCCAAAATGCATTTGAGAAGATGTCTAGAAGTTTCTACCAAGCCTATCTAAGATATCCATTAGCTCAGGATACTCACACTGCCTCAAACCAATCCGCTCTAATGCGGTTCGTTGGACCTCCAAAGATGTCAACAATCCCGATTATAGTCTATTGATGATCTGAAATAGAATGTAGATATGAACTCTAAGCTCTACCACTCTATGAACAAATGACTCAATGATGCCCTCTGCCTACTCAAAGCATCCGCTACCATATTCCTCTTGCCCGGGGTATTAAAAATCTCAAAGTCGTAGGATGCTAGAAGCTCCATCCATCGTTGTTGCCTTAGATTGAGGTCCCTATGTGAGAACTGACACTTCACGACTTAAGCGCAAACACTATCACAACTAGCTCCAAATCAAGGGTAGAGTAATTTCTCTCATGAACCCTTAGATGTCTGCTACCACAGCATAAAACACTACCCTCCTACATGAACAGTGCGCCTAAGCCAGTGCCACATGTATCGGTAAATACGGTAAATGTCTTAGAGCCATCAGGAGATTGGAGCACTAGTGAGATACCTCCTCAATATCAAGAATGAATCCTCACCATCCACATCCTAAGAAAATATCAAGTTCTTCTTGGTATGGTGAGCGACTAGCGCTGAAATCCATGCAAAAGTCCTTAATGAACTTCCTATAGTAGCCCGTCAGTCTAGGATAACTCCTCACCTTTGTCCTGCTCTTGGGGTTCTTCCAATCCTGCACTCTCACCACTTTGGCGGGATCCATAGCTAATCCACCCTCAGAAACCATGTGCCCTAAGAAACGCACTTCCCTATGCAAAAAATGACACTTGGAAAACTTCGCCTTTAACTTATGCGCGCGGAGAGTGCGGAGAACCTCTCTAAAATGCAAGGCATGCTCGTCCTCGCTCCTCATGAATACAATAATATCGTCCATAATGACAATCATGAACTTATTCAGGTCATCCCAGAATACTCCGCTCATCAAATACACGAAATAAATTGGCACGTTAAGCCCAAAACGCATGACCAACTACTTAAAGAAACCGTCAGGAGTTCGAAATGTTGTTTTGTCGATACCATCATCTGCTACATGCAACTAATGAAAACCAGTGGCCAAATCCAACTGAGAAAATACAAACGCGCCCACCAACATGTCAAACAGATCATCTATTCGAAGGAGTGGGTAAAGATTCTTCTTCGTGAGCTTATTCAATTCCCTATAATCCACATAAAGTCGAAGGGAACCATCCGCCGTGGTAACAAAGACGATCGGTGCTCCTCACTCAAAGATACTACGACTGATAAATCCTTTCTCTAAAAGATCACGCACTTGCTTACTAATCTCTCTCTATTCCCTCGGAGCCATATGACGAATGTGCAATGCAACATGATTTTCATTCTCATATAAACAGATCCAGAAATCAATCTCTCGCTTAGGGGATAGTCTCTTAAACTCCCTAAACACGTCCGGATATTCTCGCATAATAGGTACATGATCAATGTCGTCAACATAAGAGTAAGGCATGTAGAAAACTCAACATGACTAACCCTCGCAAGTCATAAGAAATCTCGAGGGTCCTACCACTATAAGTCATCAATCTAACAACCCTACTCTCGCAGTCAAAGATTACCTCGTATATGGCTAACCAGTCCACCCTTATGATCATACCGTACCCACAAAATACCAATACCTAGGAATCACACTCAAACTCAACGACTAAAATAAAAAAAATTCAAACCCATATAAACCATAGATAGCTATGCAGAACTACCTATGGGGTTTGAAACTACTATGGAATCAGTAATAAAAGAAATATCTAGGTGCAAACAGTCAACCAAGGTACTAGAAATTAATGAATGAGAAGTGGTTGAATCAAAGACAGTACATAAAGGATAGTCAGAATTGAAAATTAAACCTTATACAGCCACCTTCCTACCTCTATCTGAAACACCGTTAGTCGAAGTTGCCTAAAACACATGAACCAATGTTGCTGATGTACCAGTACCTTGTTCAGGCCTCTATAGACATGTCCTACTATAATGTCCACTCTGCCCACAAGTAAAGCATTAGCCTTTCGTCTTTCTGCAGTCCTTCACTAATGGCCTACCATTCCACATCCATGACATTAGATCTTAATCTTGATCTACCCTTTTTGAAAACCACCAACTTGCCTCTTTTGCATTTCTTATTATCCCACCATTTATTCCAAGAATTAGAAACCTTTGGGGCTTCTCTCTTAACACCCTTGACCTCTTCCTTTTTGCCCTCATGCATCAAAGTCATCTCTACTAGAGTATCAAAAGTAGCTCCCATCGGAATATGAGTCATAACAAATCCTTGGAGAGACTGATTCAACCCACTCGCAAATCTAACAGCTTTCTTATTAGGGGTACCAACTCAATCCATCCTAAATCATGATAACTCATTGAACTGATTGATGCACTCCTTGACAGAAAGGCCTCTTACTTCAAAGTGTGAGATTTCTCTAACTGCATACCTTCTTCTCCTTACAAAATAAATTTCCTCTCGAACCTAACTTGAAATCTAGCCCAATCCATAAGTCTTTCATTGGCTTAATAATCTCCCACCAAAATGACGCCTCTCCCTTAAGCGGCCAACTGAACTCTATTCCGATCCTCAAGCTCTATTAACTCAAAGATCTGCTTCATGTCTCTAAGCCAAGCATGGGCCTTCACGAAAGTCTTTATGCCAATAAAAGTCTTACCGCTCCAATTAGAGAAATTCTTGCAAAGCTTGGAAAGGTCAAGAGCTGCAAGTGGATTATGAGGAACCGCCATAGCCAGTGCTGGAGCCTGCGCATGTTCCTGTCCTTCAACCGGTACCATAGCCTTTAAGTATCTACAAAACCAACCAGGAATAGGGACGCCCTCAGGAAGATTAGGGGCGCTTGACATACCGCGCAAGAGAAAGAAGGTAGAGATTTTATAATCGAAGAAAGTCAAAGGAAGGTTGTAACTAAATTGAGGGGATATCTTTTTAAAGTAACTTTGGTTTTGAAAATATGTTTTCTTCAAAGAGTTTTCTTCTTAAAACAAAATTTTAGTGATCCTGTAACCTTAGGTTCTGATACCAAATGAAACACCCCTTAATATTACCCAAATTAGGACCCTATTAAGAAATATGAAGTATTATCTCTACTAATAAAGAAAATCTTTTGGAAATGGTGAAGCTTTTATGTGCTTCCAGAAATACCCAATATCCTTCTACTATCGAACATTAGAAAACATTACAGTTTCAGGGCAATTCCGTAATCACGCTGTCCACTTTGTGGTCCACTATACCACGATATACAGATACTCAACCATTTCCACGCATTTTTATTACGTTCTTCCCTTTCGCACCTTCCTTATTTTTTCCACAAATTTCTTCCCCATTTCCAACCCTAACCGCGTCAATCTTCCACCTTTACTCCAATGATTTCCTTTCATCTGTTCACATCCTACAGCCTTCTCCTCTCCAGATCCACCGATAGAGCTGCTTCAAATTTTGCAATTTTTTTCTCCAGATCTGCTGCTTAACTTCAGATCGGGTACTCGAACAACCAGACGACCGCGTTCTCGAAGACGTAACAGGTAAATTTCTTTACTTCGTACCTCCTTCGTCCTGTTTCTTACTACTTGCTTCGAAACTACCAGATTCCAGCACGTCTGCTACTGTATTACCGGTTGTTTCCTTTGGATCTACTCATCTGCTTCTGTAGTCCATAGATGCCACTGCACAAGCTGTATCACGGGATGTTTCCTTCGAATCTGCTCAGGTATATATTTTCTGTTGTTTGGCAGATTGGAGATCTATTACATTGCCTATATCAAGTTTATATATTTACACCGAGTTATATTTTTTGTTGATTGTGTGATATGTTGTCTATTGATTTACCAATTCACTTTTCATTGATTTGCCGATTCACCTTATGCATCACTGAATTGCTGCAATTTACATTGATCTGACTTTGTTTACATCCTCTATCGACTGCAATGTAAATGCCAATCACTTACTAAAAGGCTCAAACATGTTATATGTATTACTATTATAGTTGTTGGTTATTTATGTCAAATATGAATAAAGAATTATATCGCTTCATATTGTGTAATCTCATTAAACTTCAGCAAACAGAATTATATAGACTCATATTGCTGCAGTTTACATGGATTTGACTTTGTTTACATCCTCTTGCAAAAGAGAATCCTCTTTTACCCAATTTCATTATTGTTTCTTTTTTCACTATCTGTGTACAGAGTTTGATTTTTTATTGATCGTTTGATATGTTGTTCATTGATTAACCAGTGTGTTTGTTTGTATTGTGATCATTTTAGAACAAAACTATGGCACTGCTCCCAGACCCCTTTGTGTATTTTCGTTTGTGAGAAATTGTAGATTTAGTCTTTGGCATGAACTTATGAAATTGTTATGTATTAGTTCTGTGGATTTAGTATTTGGCATGAACTTATGAAATTCTTATTTCGATCTGTCATTAAAAAATATTAATTCTCATGGGTTTGATTAACTAATCTGAAATTTTACTGTTGTTCCTGAATATAATATTGAAAGGTTTTGGGCTTGACCGTTTTGTCTTTTATTGTGTATAGGTATGACGGATTCAAAATAGTTTGCATTAGAACGCAGCGCTTCAAAACAAACAATGTAAGCATGATTTTTTTTTGTGCATGTATTTTCTTTGATATGTAAGTTCGATATATTAACATGCCAGTGGTATTTGAACTAGAACAACTTGAATTTGAACATTCCATTGGTTGTGTTCTTCTGTTTTTTGTTGTGTATTTTTTTCCCCTTCTGGTGCATCTCACTACCTATGCATTCTGATGCCCTTACCCTTTACTGTATGATGTAATTTGATGCTCTGTTCACTGTTTCAACTATTATGTAATTTTCATTTCTCAACTTCCAGACATCTGTGTCGAAGTATCTACGATTTTTTCCGCGTTCGTGTCATGCTTGCATTACTAACTATCCAATATGATTGCTTACTGCTGCATAACATTTATAATAGTGTGCTGCTAAAAGCACCCTGAAATGTGCTTCCTAACACCATGCTTAATTTAATCACTCTTAATTAAATTAATGTACTTCCTAACACCAGTTTTATTCCTCCACTAAATCGCTAATCACTGATAATATTCCATCACCCACCATTAGTTCAAACGTAAACCCTATTTCTTTTTATCATCTTATCTCGATCGATCAAATATAAACGTCGACCTGATTTGCTTTCTAACATGATCCGCCATCTACTTCTTCCCCAATTGATTCCTCTTAAATGCTAATTATCAATTTTATTGTAATTTGAGGAAAAATTATTTTAGTAATCATTACTGTCGAATTTCTTAGCAATGAAGGGCGTGAACTTATACACAAACGAAGATTTTGCGAATAGCCAATGCTCTAATGAAAAAGATGGTATTATTTATCTTAAATTATTTTTGTATGGTTTCTAATGCTATTGTCTTTTTTTTCTTTTGATTTCTAAAAATTAAAATTATTGTTATGGATTTAATTTTTTTGTTATGAGTAATTGAAGACATTGAGTATGCTGAATTCAAGAACGATAATGCAGAAGAAAATAGCATCGAATGAAGGAATAGCGAGAATAATTTAGGGTTGGGTGCCTATTTTTTATTTCGTGGTGGCCAGAAGCATATGAGTATAGGAAGGATGGTGGTGTTTAGTTATGGTATTAGGAAGCACATTTCAGGGTGCTTTTAGCAGCACACTTTATAATATTGTACCAAAAATATACTGCGTTAGATTAATGAATTATAGTATTTGTTAACTGTAATTTCATAACAAAACCCCGGAGTCTATGATTTAACACTAACTACAATGGATCGACATACTTTGCTTACCAAACCGTGTTCTTTTCTACTTCCTAGGTGGCGGCGATTCGTGATGAAATTGAAGCTATATCCTCGACCTTACAATGATTTATTTGTCCTTCTGATTTCTAAATTTGGAGTTTGCATTGTAGATCGATGTGGTGACAGCATTATGTTAGTTAGGTAAATTCCTTGCTGCTTTTATATCCCTAATTTAACTTATGTCTGAGATAGCATTAAAGTTGGGGCTTGAGGTGTGGTGGACGAGACAAGTTGAGTGTAGACAAAACCTTATTCACTATAGTTTTTTTTTTTTTTTTAAATATCAGCTGAACTCTACGCAAATATCAACTATTTTTTCTTTATAAATATTTAAGTAATTGCCCATTGATTGATACTTACCAAATCTTGAAATAGTTTCCACAAATAAGTCTTTTACATGGCTGCTTCGTCAAACAGATTGGTTAATTGAGTTTTCCATGAGTCATTTACTGATACTGTTAGATATACTTACAATTTTTACGCTTATTTTGGTCACAAAAATGGGATGGTACCATTGTGTATTAAATGGAGTTTATTTTTTGGTAAATTTCACATACCAAATACATAAACGATATCATGGCAAACTCTACCATAAATAATTTCAATATTTTGCAATAAATACTATAATTATACAATTAAAATGCCACCCAATTACTATAGTTTAAAAAAATTTGATAGCTCATTATTGTGCTCGAACCTATTTTTTTTTTAAATGTTTCTATTTTTACACTTAAAATTTTCATTCAGTAATTTTTCTTTATACATTAAGTTATAACAAAGCTTTTTTCTATGATAGTTCTAACTTTTCGTATATTGGATACTTACAAAATATTTACAGTGTTACAATTTTAGAGTTATTTACTGCTCATCTTAAGCTTTTGTTGGAAACAAAATATAGATGGTATGAAGTATTCTGACATATTTGTCCTTTTTATCCTTTTTATACCACTTAAACTGTGGTATGATACCACTTAACCATTGGCAAACTCCTAGATAAACAATTGCAATATTTTAGAGGAGAAACTGTATGATTAGACAACCAAAAATGCCCACTTTAATGATATTACCAGCAATTTTGATAGCTCAACGCTGTGTTTTGGCTTATACTGCTATATGTATAAAGATGTTGATCGACGCTAAAAAAGCGCTATATTGTAATAAATTCTGCAAGCGTACAGGTGTGTAGTATGCAGGTCGAACACAGGGAGGATAAATTAAATTTTGTTATTTATATATTCCTTGGGCGAGTTAGACAAAATTGGAGGGTGATTAAAATTGAAATTGCAACTTGGTTCAAAACAAAACTAATTGAATCAACGACCAAAATACAATTATCAATAAAACAAATTAAAACTGCGATTGAATTCACAACAGATTCGAATCTAATCGAATTTATAATCAATTCAATGATTAGGAAATAAACAGATTGCTGGAAATAGACTTGCAAAATAGAAATAAATTAACAGGAAGATAAAATTGCAATAACAATTGTGTTCTTGCAAATCTAATTAACTACACAACACCACTTGTCATGAGAATAAAAATGGAGAAAAGAGAAAATAGAGAAAACTTTATTGATTCCCGGATCCTTTTTACAATGAGAGTACAACGGTATCTATAAGATAAAATGCCAACCTCAAACCTTAATCCAATATGTGCATATATGGCCCTTTTAATAGCAATTATTTCTCTTATATTAATCAGCAATTATTCCTCCAATTAGCAATTATTCCTCCAATTAGCAATTATTTCTCCTATATCAATTATTTCTCCTATATTAATCGGCACTTATTCCTCCAATCAGCAATTATTCCTCCAATATCTTCCTTGTTTGACATGTGATTAATTGAAGGGAGATAAGATCGCATGTGATTAATTCTTCCAAACAAGGACGTTTATTAGATTCCAAAGGCAACATAGGATAAAATATTCAAAGTTGGTCTTCTTCTTGTGCAATATCTTTGCTTTTCGGGGTGCATGAGAATTGATGAACAAACTGTGAAAATATATGAAAATACCCAATGTAAAATTTATTTATTTACAATAAAGATAAATTATAAGCATAAAAAATTAACACTTTTACATGTTAATCAAATACCCCTACACTTATCTTTTACTCGTACTCGAGTAAAAAGAAAGAAAGAAAAAAATATGAAAAGCTAAACTAGATAGGTCACACTTTCGTAGGAAACACGATTGCATTGAGCGTATGCAACAAGCCGTTAAACCTCTAGGTGTCCCTAGTAGGACGAGTGGTGTCTCGTGAGGGTTTTCAGCGGATACTACCCACAAAATCCAAATGCAATGTGCAATGATTTTAATGCAACTATATGAATACATTAGACATATACGAATGAAAACAAAAATAATGAAAACACGACTTATTTCAGGAAAATGGTACAACAAATTAAGTTGACAATTTCTAGTCAGTTAATTTTATTTTAGATACCTCAACTTATCACAAATTTTCAACATAACTCAAGTTTTCAAATGTAAAATTTCAGTTTGGCCAGTTGGCTCAGTCGATAACATAGTGCAGCCATGAAATAAATTCTTAGTTTGCTTGTCATAGTTTGTAAAGTGGTATTCTAATTTCCTTGTGTATGGCTAGTCAAATCAACAAGGTCAAGAAATGTTTTGGGCAACGTCGCTTATTCTCTATCGCTATAAAATTAAAATTTATGATTAAGTACATACACCTTACTCAGAAGACCAAAGTTTACCACCCATGCACTGCCTCGTGGACTAACAGAGAGTGGGTAAAGAGCTTGGCGGATTGTGCAGACCGAATTTGACTTTGTCAACAACGTGTCAGTAATCTTTAGGTGTCCAATCTCATAAAATGAGACCAAGATATTCCAACGCTGACTTTGTCAACAACAAGTTGGATAGAGCTTGGCGGGTTTGCACACTAACGCTAGATATACAAGCAATGTTGGATACCCTTGGATTACTATTATTATTATTATTGAAAATTTAAGAACAAGAGAGATTACGTGAATTCAGCTTGACACAACTTAGTTTTAAAGATTCGAAAAGCCAATATAAGTATTTTAAGTTCTCCACTCAGTAAACAAAGACTACAATTTAGAATAAACTTCATGGCCATCACCTAAGAATCTCCCTATGTACCAGTTACACTATTATCCCTCAAAATTCAACTTTTCATTATATTTCTTATTTGATCTTAGCTGAGAGAAAAAAAATACTATCAACTGATTAACAATCCTTAACTTATTTTGTTGTATCAATCTAAAATGAGTCATGTTTCAAAAAAAAAAATGCCATGTTACTACAATCTAAAATGCATGATGGTCCTATTTAAATGGCTGAAAATGAAAAGAAAGAAAAAATAAAGAAAAAACGAAAATGAATGAAATGTAGACTCCCCCCACACTTGAACAAAGCAGTGTCCACACTGTAGCACGTTTCCTAAATTTGAATGATAAAACCCATAGATGGATTAGATGCAAAATGATTTGCAGAATGAAATGCAGCCTAACTATATGTAAGAATGGATCATATGTACAATGATATATGTGTTTACGATGCATGTGATGCAAAGAATGCCACCAACTTTTCCCCCCCACACTTGGTTCTAGCCCAATGAATTTCATTCCCACTATGTCTAGGCATGTTTTCTAATAAGCAAAAGGTTTTGAAAACCATCTCATCTTTATGCCTAGATTTATAGTCCAGTAGATAAATGTCCAGGGTCATCCTAACATGAAGTTTTTCAAGCAAGCCAGCATTCTAAAAATAATTCATGTGTTCCACAAATTTTTCAGTGTAATTGTTTGAAAATTTGTGATCGTATATAAACTCAGTTGCAACCGTGAAATTTAAATTCTGAGTGTTGTTCAAGATTATGTGATTACATTTCTCAATTTGATTCATTCACAATGTATTTTTGACACTGACAACTTCAAATTCGTTGGAAGTTTCCTCATTTGGCAACTCATCCTCATACAATCCAAAAAATTCATGTTCATTAAAATCCTTTTCCAATTCTGAGTTTTCGAAAAATTCAACATTTTCATTTTATTCAAATTCAAAAATTTCAAGTTTTTCGCATCCTGAAAGAGAGAGATCAAAATATGAGCTTAAATCGTTTTCCTGAAAAGAATCGAAGTCCAAATCATTTGTTGAATTTTGAACAACTTCATTTAGATCATTATTCTCAATTTCCAAAGTTGTTATCTAAAAATTTTCACTATCAGTAAAGAATGGATTATTTTCTGATTTATCGCTTGTTTGAATTTGATTTTGTTGCTCTCGTTGTTCTTTCAAAGATGCCATTAAACAAAGAGGTTCATCCATCTTTTTATTTAGCCTTTCTTCACTCTCATCAAAATGACATTCTTCAGAATCGTTGATTTGAGAGGTCTCATTTTGGATTTCTTGATTCTCAAAATTATAGGCTACATCAATTTCACAATCTATATTATTTCCAATGTAGTAGTTGTTTGAATTTTCATTTTGATATTGGAAATCATCTTGATTGTAAAAATTATGTTCGTAACCAAAACTGTTGAAATTCGAGGGAAAATTGCAATTTTGGTTATTTTCAAGATGTTGATATGGGCTATAATTTTCAAAATTTTGATTTTCAACCTCATATTGATGTGAATCAAAGCTATATTGGGATTCAAAGCTATTTTGATTTGGATGTGGCTCATAATCGAAATTATTGAAATTTGAATTGAAGTCGCAATTTCGATCATTTATATGATTTTGAAAATGTTGGTCAGTTGGAAAATTTTGAAAATTGTTGACATTGGACTCACGAAATTTTGCTTCATGAGTTGTAATTCATAGTCATACTCTTCAAGAGGACGTCTACTCCGATTATTATCCCACATTTCTCTCAATGATTTGTTTGAATCATACATTTTAAAGAAGTCAAGGCAAGACAGAAATTACTCTCACTTCAAAAATAGTATAAAATACTAAGTTGTGCTCTATTAATTAACTGACTCAATTAGAAGGGGGAAAAGGGTCTTATGGCCGTTCACGTATAGTATAAATACTGAGGGATACGACCAATGTTTTACGGGTAGTATGCAACCTCTTTTGCTAGAAGTTCAAAAAAATTGAACTAATACATATCCGCGATCCAATTATACGAGACAGTCAACTTCACAAATCACCACTTTTCAATTATATTATTTTGAAATATCTAATCAGATTTTATTGTTGAGAAACGATGAGAATGATGACAGTAGTTCTGGAAATTTCAACTCACAACAATCAGACAGAATAATTGCAGAAATTAAAAATTGTACATAGCAAGCCGCTGCCCCTGCAGAAGATTTTTACAAGCAATGTCTATATTTTTTTCTTTGCAGCAGAGCACCTGTAAAGTTCAAAAATTATTACAGTGGAGCATGGTTGTCCATCCAGAAAAATGAGTAGCGTCAATGATTGAAATCTCACTATTTGCAATTTCTTTTGATGTCTGAATTCTTGATTTGTTGTTTGAATTCCTTTTGCTTTGGCCTTGAATCTTCTTCTTCTTTTTTTCTTTTTCTTTTTAACAGAAAAGAAACAAACTAAAAGAAAAGAGGAAAAAAAATCTCAAGAGGAAAAGAAACTAACTCAGCTAGAGAGAAAAAAAAACTAAACTCAAAATAAATTAATAAAGCTAATAAACAAAGCTTGACTCAACAAGACCAAAAGCAAAAATAAGCTCACAACAAATCTGCACAACTCAAAAATGGCAACCAACTTCACAAATATGTCGCTCAACCAAAAATCTTGACCCTTTCTATATTTATTCAAATCAACCCACGCCAAAAGATGGAACAAATCAATTGCTCAAAATAATTAAAGTCACCACATCTAGTTTCTCCACTTTACACGCCTTAACAAAAGGATACAAATCACGCACCAATCAACAAAAATCAAGTTGACCTCTTTCCTTTCCATCTTTTTTTCTGTGGAAATGAAAACCAGCTTATTGAAAACGAGCAAGCTAATCCAACCAATTTAGGAGCACACCATAGTTAAACATACACCACCAGAACTAGTTGAATAAACAGATGAAAGCACTCAACAGACCGCAATTACACCCAAAAAAAAGGAAATCTCGCCTTTTTTTTTCTTTTTTCTTTTTTTTGTTTATTTTTGGAATCAAATAAAATAAATGAACTCAAAAAAAATCAGTACATGCCCAAACAATCTCGCATAAACCATGCTCAACTTTTAACGCACCCCTTCTTCTTTGTTTCAAATCGAGTTTGCGAATTAGGTATTTGATGGAGGGCGTGGGCTGCTGAGATTTGAATTTGTGGTTTGTTTGTGAAGGGATGAAAGGGGATGGTGAGAGATGGGTCTTCGATAGAAACGTGTGGTGATGAGATTTGGGTATCAGGGTGATTGGAGATTGTTGTGCTTGCTGAGTTTGTGGGTGGATGAAGATGGATGGAAAGGGAGGATGATGAAGAATGGACAGGGTTTCTTGTCTATGTGAGGATGATGGGTGATGAAGGCAGTGACGGAGGAAGTTTGTTCGACTGAACTTTATATGGCAGATGTATATTGAAGGATTGGTGATGGAGAAATATGAAGAATAAAGGCCTAAGAAAGAATGAAATAGGGAATATATGAAGAGAGAAAAGGAAAGAAATTAAAGCACTGAAAATGTACAGCAAGGAAAGAAAATCTAATCCAAAGAAAAAATTTATTTTATTTTTATTGTTGTAGAAAGAGAATAGGAAAGAAACAAATGAAAATAAAAATTGAAGGAGAGATTAGAGGAAGTGAGAGAGAGTTGTAATAGGAAAGCAATTAGTAATAAAAAAAAATCGCAAGTTTCGTTTTTATTTTTAATTTGAAAAAAGAAAAGAAAAAAGTGTGTAGATAGGGAAGAAATAAATAAATAAAAAAAGAAGGGAAAGAAGTTATTGAAAATGAGAAAGAAGGTTGCAAGGAAATAAATAAATAAAAGCAAGTTTTTTTTAAGTAAATTTGAACAAGAAGAAAGGGAAAGAAATGAATGGGAAAAAAAGGAAACAAAATGGAAAGGAGGAAAGAAATAAGGAAGATATGAGGAAAAAAATTTGTAAAAAGAGAAAGAAATAAACAATGAAAATGAAAGGAAAATCAAGGAAAACTAGCAAGATTTTTTTCTCTCTTGTTTAGAAGATTACGGTATCAGCAAATAATACCAAATCAACTAATCGAGATTTTTTTATATATACAAGAAGAAGAAAAAACTAACACGAACCAGAAATTAAATAAACAATAAAATTTAATCGTTACCTCCCCGGCAACGGCGCCAAAAACTTGATCGACGCTAAAAAAGCGCGATATTGTAATAAATTCTGTAAGCGTACAGGTGTGTAGTATGCAGGTCGAACACAGGGAGGATAAATTAAATTTTGTTATTTTTATATTCCTTGGGCGAGTTAGACAAAATTGGAGGGTGATTAAAATTGAAATTGCAACTTGGTTCAAAACAAAACTAATTGAATCAACGACCGAATTACAATTATCAATAAAACAAATTAAAACTGCGATTGAATTCACAACAGATTCGAATCTAATCGAATCTATAATCAATTCAATGATTAGGAAATAAACAGATTGCTGGAAATAGACTTGCAAAATAGAAATAAATTAATAGGAAAATAAAATTGCAATAACAATTGTGTTCTAGCAAATCTAATTAACTAGACAACACCACTTGTCATGAGAATAAAAATGCAGAAAAGAGAAAATAGAGAAAACTTTATTGATTCTCTGATCCTTTTTACAATGAGAGTACAACGGTATCTATAAGATAAAATGCCAACCTCAAACCTTAATCCAATATGTGCATATATGGCCCTTTTAATAGCAATTATTTCTCTTATATTAATCAGCAATTATTCCTCCAATTAGCAATTATTCCTCCAATTAGCAATTATTTCTCCTATATTAATCGACACTTATTCCTCCAATCAACAATTATTCCTCCAATATCTTCCTTGTTTGACATGTGATTAATTGAAGGGAGATAAGATCGCATGTGATTAATTCTTCCAAACAAGGACGTTTATTAGATTCCAAAGGTAACATAGGATAAAATATTCAAAGTTGGTCTTCTTCTTGTGCAATATCTTTGCTTTTCGGGGTGTATGGGAATTGATGAACAAACTGTGAAAATATATGAAAATACCCAATGTAAAATTTATTTATTTACAATAAAGATAAATTATAAGCATAAAAAATTAACACTTTTACATGTTAATCAGATGTCACAACTTTTATCTAATTATTTTCCTCCTTTGATTATTTTATGACATAGTGATCACAACTTTTATTTCATGAATTGTTTTTACATACCAAATATTTAAACAATTACCATTGTTGAATTATGTACTAAATAATGTCTAAATTTTACAGGAAACATGGCATAAAATTAAATTGAAAAAATCCTCCATAGATGACTAGAATAATTTATCAACTTGACTACATCAACAAACAGATTGGATCATCACTTTTCTACTGGGTCCATTGATGGTATGCCAAAATTTGTTTCTATTAGTATGTGCATGATTCTTCAATTATTTTGCATGACTGAAGTTTATTTTATGATGGCTGATCACACTTGCCAAATATTTAGACTTTTTATGAGCCTTTAAATTAGCTACATCTAATTCTCCACATTAACGGTCTGGTATTTATATCTTTTTCCATATATATTTTTCATATCTGCCTAAGTTAAGTATCGTCCACTGTATCTATATACATTTAACCAATTATTTGGTGATTGATGCTCACTAATTCTTCAAATACTTACAACAAATAATACTTTTTGCATGACTGCTTTATCACATAGATAGATGATAGGATTTTACAATCAGTCCTTCACTAATACATTCTAAGATATTCATATTTGTTACCATTATTTTAGTCACTTATGATACCGTGAATTATATCACATGAAGTTTAATCTTCTGATAATTAATATCTACAAAATACTTAAACGGTTTCCATTTGCAAACTTTTACCTAAACTGTCTCAAAATTTGCCAATAAATGATGTATATTTTCCAATTAGCCGAGTAAATAGATGCCACTTCTACCATTTTTTCAAATCCATATTATTTTACCAGCAATTTTGATAGCTCAATGTTTTGTTCTGGCTTATAATGCTATATGTATAAAGATGTCTCTACTTTTACTCTAATTATTTTCCTCCTTTTATTATTTTATGACATAGTGATCACAAACTTTTATTTCATGAATAGTCTTTACATATCAAATATTTAAACAATTACCATTGTTGAATTATGTACTAAACAATGTCCAAATTTTGCAGGAAACATGGCATAAAATTAAATTGAAAAAAGCCTCCATAGATGACCAAAATAATTTATCAACTTGACTACTTCAACGAACAGATTGGAACCTCACTTTCTTCTGGGTCCATTGATGGTACGCCAAAATTTGTTTCTATTACTATGTGCATGATTCTTTAATTATATTGCATGCATGTAATTTATTTTATGATGACTGATCATACTTGACAAATATTTAGACATTTTATGAGCCTTTAAATTAGCTACAATTAATTCCCCACATTAACGGCCTGATATTTATATCTTTTCCAAGTATATTTTCATATCTGCCGAAGTCTATTGAAGTATCGACCGCTATATCTATACGCATTTAACCAATTATTTGGCAATTGATGCTTACTAATTCTTCAAATAGTTGCAACAAATAATACGTTTTGCACGACTGCTTTATCACATAGATTGATAATAGGATTTTACAATCAGTCCTTTACTGATACTTTCTAAGATATTCATATTTGTTACTAATATTATAGTCACTTATGATACCGTGACTTATACCACATGAAGTTTAATCTTCTGATAATTGATATCTACCAAATACTTAAACGGTTTCCATTTGCAAACTTTTACTAAAGCAGTCCCAAAATTTTCCAATAAATGATGTATATTTTCTAATTAACAGAGTAAATAGATGCCACTTTCTACCATTTTTCAAATCCATATTTTTGTATACATTCGAAAACATGCTTACGGACTTTTTATTGGGGCATTTCCAAATCTGCATTTCCATACAAGTTTTATTTTCTTACATACCTAAAAGCCTGCTTAGTGGACAAATTCCTTTTGTTTACTTTAGCTACATTATATATTTAAAATTTCTTGCTAAATACTTTCCACTTATACATTTCTATTTTGTAGGTAGAGTTCTTAGTCTTCATTTGAATACATTTTAAGTTTTCTTACACAGCTAATAACATGCTAATTACAGAAAATATATTGCATCGTTAACGTTGCCTACTTTATTTGTGTTGCATGCACTAACTGCATTACATATTTTCCCAAGTTCTGCTACCAGCGTGACAAAATAAAATAAGTAATCCAACTTGCAATTATCTATTACAAACATTGTTGACACTAATACACTAATTTTTAATTCAAGTTATACCTCAGTTTATGATCTAATACGTTATTTTTTCATATCCTGTCTGTCACATCCACTTTTTCGGTTCCTGCCAACACAACTACGTGAAAAACGATATTTTAAACTAATTTGATATTTCTTTCCAAATTCAAGTTGTTCCACTCTATAATTTTTTTACAACCAACTAATATGAAGATGTTGTTCTACGTTTTATAGCCAACAATGATCCTCCTGCTATTAGTTCCTGGAAATAGGTTTATTTTGCAAAGTATATAGCCTAAAAATCAAATTATAAATTCATAAGCCATGTCCATGTGTTTAGATATCTTTGACAGAGACACTGAGAACTCCTGTACAATGCAAATCGATGTGGAGATGATTTATAACTCAAAAGCTAAATGTACAGTTCCGCAATCAATATCTGCACAGGTATGTATACAATTTTCCTGCTTTTATTAACTTCATCACTTATATTTCAGTGCATTTTATTATATTTTGTAGGAAACTTATAAGCATGATAACATATGACCTTCGCCCTGGGCAGTCGCAATGATTGCAAATCTTGGGTACCATGAATTCATGGTTCTTTTAAAATAGGTTGTACTGTTATGTTATTCAAAATTATAAGTATAAATACATGAAGTTGAACTTAGCATGTGGTCAGAGTAGTCTGGATCGCATATGTTCATAGCAATGAATGTTAGTCATGGTAAATTTGGTATTATGAAAGGGCATTAGGTACTTAACAAGATAGGCAATAATTTAACTGCCTACGATCTTTACCATTGTTCAAATAGTTATTGTACATTTATAAAGAATTAATTTTACTATTTTCATTTTGATTTTGATGTCGCTTTGATAATATTTTGAAATATTTACCATGTATTAAAATTAGAATGATTCTGCAAATTTTTATTAATGATTTCTTTTTTACAACTTTGTAGTTTGTGGACGTGGATTAGTGGGAAAAAAAGAAGGACCATCGGAGCTACCCAAAAATGGGGGGAGAAAAGCAGGACCATCGGAGCTATTCAAAAAATAAAGAGCAAGAATAGAAAAGTAATGCCTACGAAAGCAATATAGTAATCTTATGTTATGTAGGAAAAAGTAGTTGATAATCATACCTTAATTTGTTTGGCATTTCCATGTTTGCATTTTGTCATTTTCAGATTTTTGTACGTTTTAACCAGTTAATGTATCACAGATATTACTGCAATATATTTTCTGTTTCACAGAAGTTACTGCAATATATTTTTGTGTTAAATGTATGTTGCATGATAAAAGGTGTAATCACATTTTTTTTATGTAGCAATAATGTTGGAAAAGTTAGTAATTCAACGTTTTTCCAGTTTTGGTCACATTTATCTACGCACACGTCCATTGGACGTGCCTCTGTACTGGTAGGTATAAATACAAAAATACATCACAGAGACTAAGATTTGCTAGACATAAATAATATAAAGACAGCGAAAGAAGGAGAAAATTTACATAAGTGACAAAACCATTTTTATTTCAAAAAGAAAAACCAACTGCCACAAAACACCATGTCTCATGAAGATAAAATCTCAGTCATAAAATAAAATCGAAGTACATAAATAACATCCCTCAAGTATTCAATAGTACAACCGAAACCATGGAAAAGAAATAACATAAAATAATATATCCGCTGCAAAGAAAATCCCCCAAGGAAGAATAGGTTGAATAATCTGAACTATGCACTTTCTCTCTTCGGGCGTGGGGGAAAAAGAAGAAAGAAGAAAGGAAAACAGGTCAGACATAAAATCTGGTGAGTTGTCATGATTACAAGCAAGATTGATAAGTAGGAAAATAGATAGGATATTAGTTTTAATATCATATAGGGTAAGTGTCTGTGTACAGCTAAGGTGAACATATACGATAACTATTCTCATTCAACTCTTGATTGTTTGCACTTCTACAAATTCGAAACATAATATAATTAGGAAAAATATTCCTAATACTACCCATCGATCGGCTATCAAAACCATAAAGTGATAACATATGCCAACTATGTCCTTGAGCTTATCAGGCCTAAGCTATCAGCAAATGACATAGCGTTAGTTACAGGTGTCACAGTGTCTTATTTTCCGTCGTCGGCTCAATGCACGCAAATTGACCCACCAGAATGCACCTGTATAAACCACCTCAATTAGGACCATCTTACTACCACCTACAACATGGTGCGTGCCCTCTCTGCCCATATGAGACCGTATGTGATAAAAAGATTATGTTGTATGGTATAAATCCCCAACAATAATATTTGATCCAAATTCCCATTGGTTTGACCTTACATCAATTAAGCATAGAATTTTAGGCTCGGAATTTAACCCTTTGTAAATCAATATGTTGATATTAAAGCCTGACACCTAATCACAAGGCCATAGCAGAATTTTAGGCAAGTAACTTAACACCTTTTAAGTCAATATGTTCATATTAAAGCTTAATTGTCTTTTCAACCGTGTTTATCTTATTATGATTGTAACACCCCACCTCCGCCAGGGTCACTCTTGCAAGCGCACTAGCTTTGGAGGGGCGTTAAACGAGGTAAACATGCATGCAGATATCACAAGACAGAACATATAAGTAAAACAGAGTAAGTAAAGCAGCGGATAAAACTAGTATTTCAAAACCATAGTCAAGTTACATCAAAGTATTGTCATTATTTTCCAACTACTACAAGTCTAGAAAACATAAACTGAAAACTGGAAATAACATAAAGTAACTATCCCCAAAGTAGAATAAAACCATAGCATGCTCAAGTCCAAACCATACATGAGCTATCCAGAAAAGCAGCTAAAGATCCAGCTAGGTGCTAGTGTTCCCACCCTGAGAACCTGGGGGGGAAACGGAAGAAAAGAGGCGAAAGAAAACGGGTCAGTCAAAAAGACTGGTAAGTCCTACCTACTATTAGTATAAAAACTAGTACAGTTAACTGGACATGTAAAGGAGAGATGAAACATAGGGTGATAACTGGCATGGTGAAAAGTTAACAAGATAGATCAAGTGTGGCATCGCATATACAAGGTCAAGTTGCACCAGGTGTGTACTAGTATTCCAATCCATGTCAAGTATAAACAAGAAATGATCCCTTGGCCCAAAGCTGGCCCAATATCATGAGGTGACCTAAATCAAGGTCCAACTACTCGGTCTAGTCGATCGGCTCCCTATAAGCCTAACTCGTCGTGTATCGGTGTCATTCGGCTTAATCGTGGATTGTAGTTAACTGTGCAAGGTCCACCCCAGGGTGTATCCAGCCCTAAGGTGTAAACCACAGACACAATTCAAGCACGCACAGTCTAAACCTACTGGTGCCCATGTTCAACTCCGGACTTAATGTGCACGACCATGGTCCGCCTGAACAACCGGTGCACCCTTCAGCCGTCTCTTTTGGTCTCTTACAATCAGTCCAGTAATCGTGCCCCACCCTAGCCTAGTCCAGGGTACCCATGATACTTCCAAGTTGGTTACTGCTGAAAAGGACCACGTAACTAGGATTTCAAGTGGGTTAAGTGTGGTTAACCCTATCCTAACCATGTATTGAGTTGGTTAAGTGTATTCAAGCAGTTCATGACTTAACCCTATCAATACATCGGGTTTAATTGGTTAAGTATATTCAAGTAGTCCATGACTTAACCCTACCAATCCATCGTGTTTAATTGGTTAAGTATTCAAGTAGTCCATGACTTAACCCTACCAATCCATCGTGTTTAATTGGTTAAGTATTCAAGTAGTCCATGACTTAACCCTACCAATCCATCGTGTTTAATTGGTTAAGTATTCAAGTAGTCCATGACTTAACCCTACCAATCCATCGTGTTTAATTGGTTAAGTATTCAAGTAGTCCATGACTTAACCCTACCATGTGGCATTGATTAACTTAATGCACCCCAACCTCTCACATTAGATTTTGTTGTGGTTACTAGTTAAGCCGGGCGGGTCCGGGTAGCTTTACACCACAACCTAGTCTAACCTCGGGTTTTAAGTGCGATATGACCAACTACTCACATTGGGTCCTATTGTTTGTAGCCACTAGTTAAGCCGGTCGGTTCCGGGTAGATTTATGCTACAAACTCAACCCAACCTCGAGTTGGTCACTTTCATGTTTTCTACATGTCATGTCCACGTTCGTGTTTTCAAGCATAAAAACATGTCAAACTTTCATGTCATGTTTTCAAATCATGTTTTCATGTTATTTAAGTTTGCCCAACTACCCGTAACGTATTCCCATCCCACGTAAATTCGCATTAACGCAAATAGATCAAAGAGGGAACATAACAATATGACAAGGTGGGCATAAGGTGGCAAAGTCTATCAAAAGTCAAACATGGTGATATTTGAGGCCAAAAGGGGTTCAACATACTAGCATATGGTCTCAACATGTATGATAGCATAAAAGGTGACTTGGCCTCAAACATATCAAATAGCATAAGGGTGATTTGGCCACTAGCATGCATAATAGCATAAGGGTGATTTGGCCACAAGCATGCATAATAGCATAAGGGTGATTTGGCCACAAGCATATTAAGGAACATGAGGGGTTAAGGTTTTGCCACAAGTTAAACATGGTGGCATATGAGGCAAATGTGTTCATAAACTTGCATATTACATTATAAGCCTCAAAACATGCATGATATCAACTTTAGCAAAATAGGTGAAACATGGCCATAAATAACATGGGATGATAGCAAGTGATTCGCATATAACATCATATGCAAGTTAACATAAAGTTTATGAGAGTTTCTATGTTGCTTTATGAAACATTTCAAATCAAAGTTCATAGCTTTCTATGCACAAAGTCAAGGTGATAGCTTTACAAACATGCATAGAATAAATCTATGCATAACATGATAGGATCAAAGCTCATAGTTTTCTATGCACAAAGTCAAGGTGATAGCTTTACAAACATGCATAGAATAAATCTATGCATAACATGATAGAATCAAAGCACAAATCATACTTAGGCCCAAACTCAAACTTGCAACATGTCATATTTAACTTCATAGTTAGAATCTAAGAGTAGAATAGGGCTTACAATGCTATGAAGACCTATGAAATAAAATAAGATTGAGACGAAGCCACTAGCAACTCTAAAAACCCCCAATCGAATATAAGCTCCAAGTTGTTTTGAGAAACAATAAGCTCCTTTGATTTGTATGAAGAAAGATCCTTGTTTTGATGAAGAAAGGTGGCTCTTTTACTAGCTTAGGACACTCAAACTTTCATGAAGAGGATGGAGGCCATGATATGAAGATAAAGGCCATGATCAAGAAACATTTTGGCATAGTTTAGTTGTAGGAATGATTAATGAGGGTTCAGGCTAGGTCTTAGGGTCTTTTTATAGAAGATTAGGTTAGTTTTAGCCATAGGATTAACCCTAAATCAGATCTGAGCCATCAATTCACGTCACTAGCCAACAAAACATGACCCAGGAGCCAAAACAGGTGCACCAGGCTAGACTGGCCGACCACCCAAGTCGACAGGGGTGTCGACTGGGCAGTCGACACAGCCTGGGGTGTGTCGACTCCCAAGTCGACTCCCCAGTCGACTTGGGGGTGGCGGGAATTTTTCTAGCCTGCCTGGCCCAGCTGAATTTGAATTTCTGATTTAAAATTTGAATTTGAAATTTTCTGAAAACTTCGACGGGTCATAACTTGGTCATACGTACTCCGATTTTCGAAAACTCGGACTCTATTTCGCGTATTTTTCCGAGACGAACGCAATGGCACAGCCCGTTTCCCCTGATTCAGATTTTATTATTTAATTCTGCCTTGATTTATGTTATAACTTGTTATTCAAAAATACGGGTTGTTTCATTCTCCCCTCCTTAAAGGATTTCGTCCCCGAAATCTCTAAGTTAGGAAGGACGTATCCTACCATCCATCATCCATCTACTCAAAACATCATCCACAAGTAAACATTGTCCTTAAAAGATTCTAAATGCCGTATGATCATATGCAAAGGTGTGTGTATATGTACTTATCTAATGCGAAAATCAGGCGGTTACTGATTCAGTAAACCTCCTTAATGCAAAGCGTGTTTGTGAAATGAGTCCATATGTATGCAAATTCCTAACATAATTCATAATATCTATATGAGTGCACATAACATTCATCCATATGCAACATCCACGTGATAGCATAACAAGTTTCAACCATGAATAAGCATAAACACTCATGCATATGCAATATGAAAGTGTGTGAGCCGATCTTAGTGCCTAATGTGTATCATGCATCCACGAGTATCCACTTGCAAACACTTGCAACCACTTGCAAACATCAAGCATAACATGTTTCAAATACATGTTTCATCCAAAGGGTTTCTACCTAAGGTTCTCATGACAAGGTTAACGAGATAACAAGATAAACATGGATAGTGAAAGAAAGATATGCTGGATAGGAAAAGAGATCGAGAATGTAACCTCAAAAAGAAATAGGTGAAGCGCGCGCATCTTCTCCTCGGTTTCCCAAGTTGCATCCTCTTCGGCTTCACTCCACTGAACCTTTACTAACTTGACTTCTCGATTCCTCAGCTTCTTGATCTCCGTTCCCAAGATGTGAATCAGAGCTCGCCTCTTTCTAAACCTCCGTGTCTTCAAGAATACTTGGTTCAACTACCTAGGCCGACTCATGTAGGCACTTCCGGAGATGCGAGACATGAAAAACATTGTGAACTCCGGCCAGCTTCTCGGGCAATTCCACCTTATAAGCCATCTTCCCAATCCTCTCTATGATAGGGAAGGGTCCTACGAACCTTGGTGCCAGCTTCCCAACTGCTCCAAAACGTACCACATTACGCAAAGGAGAAACCTTCACGAAAACCATATCCCCAACTTCGAATTCCAAATCTGTCCTTCGCTTGTCAGCATAGGATTTCTGTCTGTCTTGGGCCGTTTTCATCCGTCTTCGAATCAATTCAACCCTCTCGGATGTGTCCCTTATCATGTCGGGCCCAATTATAAGCTTATCCGTCGTCTCCCACCAACATGTTGGTGGCTTGCACGGCCTCCCATACCAAGCTTCGAATGGTGTCATTCCTATGCTTGCTTGGTAGCTGTTATTATAAGCAAACCCTACAAGAGAAAGGTGGTCTTCCCAAGTACCACCAAAGTCAAGAATGCTTAGCCTCAACATATCTTCTAGTACTCTATTCACCCTCTCGGTTTGGCCATCCGTCTGGGGGTGATAGGCTGTACTTAGATTCAATCGCGTACCCATCGCTTCTTGCAAACTATTCTAGAACTGGATGGTGAAGATTGGGTCACGACCGCTAACTATGCTGGAAGGAACTCCATGCAATCGCACTATCTCTCGAAGATAAATAGATGCTCAACCTGATACAGTCCTCTTGTTCTTTACTGGAAGGAAATGGGTGCTCTTCGTAAGTCTATCAACTATGACCCATATCCCATAAAGCCCAAATAGTTTGGTCATCTTAATGGACATCTTCACCCCAACTATAAATCACAAACAGGCGAGTCATACTCCTTATGGGGTTTGCAACAGAACTAAGATTGAGAATAGGACCGAGAGGATATACTTAAAAGATAGCATGCGAGTAGGCTCTACAGAATAATAGGGATCAAGGATATACTCTTAGAAAGAGATATAATGCGCGTATCTAGTCTTCAATCTTCTAAGCCGCATTTTCTTGTGCTTAATCCCATCGTGCCTTGACCATCTTTCAATTTCGTAGCTCTTAATTCTTATTTCAAAAATATGAGTTAGAACTCATTTCACCGTTGCCTCTCGTTCCACTTCCACTTATTCTTTTCCTAAAATAGTTGGCTTAAACATAACTGCGTGCTCATGGTTTCATGCAAGCTTTCCAAAATTCGTTATTGAATCCTGGATCTCGTTTACATACCATACGGTATTCCACGCAGAAGAACTATCTCTTGAAAACAAATGTCACTCTACGTTGCCAAATGTTCTTACTAGGGTGATTTCTATAACCCATGCTTAAGCGGAATGGACTATCCACCTTAGTGGTGAACACTACATGATTGGATTACAAATTTCCAAAAAGTGCCAAGGGATTCTAGATAACTAATCATGACGGAGCCCTAGAGGTCACACGAGATTTCGAGGGTATTATCGAGGCGAGTCATGAGTCTTGCAACCCTATGTTCAAAGTCAAGAATGGCTCCATAACTGGACAACCAACCCATGCCCAAAATCAACCCGTACCCCATAAACCCGAGAACATAAGCATCACACACGAATTCTACGCTCAAGATAGAGATTTTCAAATCCATACAAGTCGCAGATAGATGGGCGGAACCTCCCAATCGGATTTGAAATACTAACGGGATTTTCAACTAGACTAGTACTTAGGTGCAAACTTTCAACAAGATCAGAAATAAAACTATGTGATGCGCCAGAATCAAATAAGGTATGAACAGGGAAATCAGAAATGTGAACATGACTTTCTATAGAAACACTACCTTGATCAAAAGCTGGAAGAGCGAGGGGAGCCTGCAACTACCCTCCAGAGGGTCCTGCTTGCTGAATTTGCCTTTTCCCTTGTCCTCGCTTTTTCGGGCAATCCTTACTATAGTGTCCAGACTCTCCACAATGAAAGCATTCTCCCAACTTCCTTTTCTTCTTCCTACAGTCTTTGGCTATGTGCCCAGTAATCCCACAGAAGTTACACTTCCTCCTTTCTCTTGACTTGTTGTCCTTGCTGTTGTTGTTCTTGCCTCCTTTTCCGGAATCTACCTTCTTGCCTTGAGACTCATTTGCCTTGACCTCCTTCTTGCCACTCTTATCTTCCTCTTGAAGCAGGGCCATATTCACCAAACTCTCGAAAGTCGCCCCCATGGGTATATGAGACATGGCCAAACCGTGCAATGGCTCATTCAATCCTAGAGCAAAGCGTAGGGCCTTTTTCTGAGCTGTGTTAACCAAGTCTAGACCGAACCGAGCAAGTTGATTAAACGTATCCACGTATTCCCTAACTTTCATGTCCCCTTGCTTTAGAGATAGGAACCTCTCCATCCGAAGGTTCTCTTCTGTCGATGATAGAAACCTCAATCTGAACCTTCTCCTAAAGTCATCCCAAGTCTGAATTGGTCTAGTAGTGGTGGTGACTACCCACCAATATGCAGCTTCCTCTTTCAATAACCATACCGCTAACAGAACTTTCCTACGGTCTTCTATATCAAAGATAGCAAAGAGGTCTTCAGTTTCCTTTAACCAGTCTCTTGCCTCAACAAAAGTCTCCGTCCCAATAAAATTCTTGCCACCCATCGCCTTAAAGTCCTTGCAAATCTTCGCGAAATCCGCTTACGGATGATGAGGAGGAGGAGGAGGAACCTCAGCTACGGGAGGGGGAGGAATGTTAGCCACGGGGTAAGGAGGAGGAATGTCCGCGGGGCCGGCGTCATTCGCCCTTGCCTCCATGTACCTTCTAAACCAAATAGGTACTGGTACGCCCTCCAGAATGGCAAAATTATTGGCCATACTGAAACGAAGAAAAAGATAGATTGAGAACGAGGAAACAAAGGATAGTGCTAATGGCTTTTTGGGGAATAGCCTTTTAAAATAAACTAGACTTTTCTTGGAAAATACTTAATTGGTTTTGAAAATAGTTTTTCAAAAGGTAAGTTTTAAAAAACCTTTTTGCTCAGATCTTGTAAACCTCGCTCTGATACCAAATGTAACACCCCACCTCCGCTAGGGTCACTCTTGCAAGCGCACTAGCTTTGGAGGGGCGTTAAACGAGGTAAACATGCATGCAGATATCACAAGACAGAACATATAAGTAAAACAGAGTAAGTAAAGCAGCGGATAAAACTAGTATTTCAAAACCATAGTCAAGTTACATCAAAGTATTGTCATTATTTTCCAACTACTACAAGTCTAGAAAACATAAACTGAAAACTGGAAATAACATAAAGTAACTATCCCCAAAGTAGAACAAAACCATAGCATGCTCAAGTCCAAACCATACATGAGCTATCCAGAAAAGCAGCTAAAGATCCAGCCAGGTGCTAGTGTTCCCACCCTGAGAACCTTGGGGGGGGGGGGAAACGGAAGAAAAGAGGCGAAAGAAAACGGGTCAGTCAAAAAGACTGGTAAGTCCTACCTACTATTAGTATAAAAACTAGTAAAGTTAACTGGACATGTAAAGGAGTGATGAAACATAGGGTGATAACTGGCATGGTGAAAAGTTAATAAGATAGATCAAGTGTGGCATCGCATATACAAGGTCAAGTTGCACCAGGTGTGTACTAGTATTCCAATCCATGTCAAGTATAAACAAGAAATGATCCCTTGGCCCAAAGCTGGCCCAATATCATGAGGTGACCTAAATCAAGGTCCAACTACTCGGTCTAGTCGATCGGCTCCCTATAAGCCTAACTCGTCGTGTATCGGTGTCATTCGGCTTAATCGTGGATTGTAGTTAACTGTGCAAGGTCCACCCCAGGGTGTATCCAGCCCTAAGGTGTAAACCACAGACACAATTCAAGCACGCACAGTCTAAACCTACTGGTGCCCATGTTCAATTCCGGACTTAATGTGCACGACCATGGTCCGCCTGAACAACCGGTGCACCCTTCAGCCGTCTCTTTTGGTCTCTTACAATCAGTCCAGTAATCGTGCCCCACCCTAGCCTAGTCCAGGGTACCCATGATACTTCCAAGTTGGTTACTGCTGAAAAGGACCACGTAACTAGGATTTCAAGTGGGTTAAGTGTGGTTAACCCTATCCTAACCATGTATTGAGTTGGTTAAGTGTATTCAAGCAGTTCATGACTTAACCCTATCAATACATCGGGTTTAATTGGTTAAGTATATTCAAGTAGTCCATGACTTAACCCTACCAATCCATCGTGTTTAATTGGTTAAGTATTCAAGTAGTCCATGACTTAACCCTACCAATCCATCGTGTTTAATTGGTTAAGTATTCAAGTAGTCCATGACTTAACCCTACCAATCCATCGTGTTTAATTGGTTAAGTATTCAAGTAGTCCATGACTTAACCCTACCATGTGGCATTGATTAACTTAATGCACCCCAACCTCTCACATTAGACTTTGTTGTGGTTACTAGTTAAGCCGGGCGGGTCCGGGTAGCTTTACACCATAACCTAGTCTAACCTCGGGTTTTAAGTGCGATATGACCAACTACTCACATTGGGTCCTATTGTTTGTAGCCACTAGTTAAGCCGGTCGGTTCCGGGTAGATTTATGCTACAAACTCAACCCAACCTCGAGTTGGCCACTTTCATGTTTTCTACATGTCATGTCCACGTTCGTGTTTTCAAGCATAAACACATGTCAAACTTTCATGTCATGTTTTCAAATCATGTTTTCATGTTATTTAAGTTTGCCCAACTACCCGTAACGTATTCCCATCCCACGTAAATTTGCATTAACGCAAATAGATCAAAGAGGGAACATAACAATATGACAAGATGGGCATAAGGTGGCAAAGTCTATCACAAGTCAAACATGGTGATATTTGAGGCCAAAAGGGGTTCAACATACTAGCATATGGCCTCAACATGTATGATAGCATAAAAGGTGACTTGGCCTCAAACATATCAAATAGCATAAGGGTGATTTGGCCACTAGCATGCATAATAGCATAAGGGTGATTTGACCACAAGCATGCATAATAGCATAAGGGTGATTTGGCCACAAGCATATTAAGGAACATGAGGGGTTAAGGTTTTGCCACAAGTTAAACATGGTGGCATATGAGGCAAATGTGTTCATAAACTTGCATATTACATTATAAGCCTCAAAACATGCATGATATCAACTTTAGCAAAATAGGTGAAACATGGCCATAAATAACATGGGATGATAGCAAGTGATTCGCATATAACATCATATGCAAGTTAACATAAAGTTTATGAGAGTTTTTATGTTGCTTTATGCAACATTTCAAATCAAAGTTCATAGCTTTCTATGCACAAAGTCAAGGTGATAGCTTTACAAACATGCATAGAATAAATCTATGCATAACATGATAGGATCAAAGCTCATAGTTTTCTATGCACAAAGTCAAGGTGATAGCTTTACAAACATGCATAGAATAAATCTATGCATAACATGATAGAATCAAAGCACAAATCATACTTAGGCCCAAACTCAAACTTGCAACATGTCATATTTAACTTCATAGTTAGAATCTAAGAGTAGAATAGGGCTTACAATGCTATGAAGACCTATGAAATAAAATAAGATTGAGACGAAGCCACTAGCAACTCTAAAAACCCCCAATCGAATATAAGCTCCAAGTTGTTTTGAGAAACAATAAGCTCCTTTGATTTGTATGAAGAAAGATCCTTGTTTTGATGAAGAAAGGTGGCTCTTTTACTAGCTTAGGACACTCAAACTTTCATGAAGATGATGGAGGCCATGATATGAAGATGGAGGCCATGATCAAGAAACATTTTGGCATAGTTTAGTTGTAGGAATGATTGATGAGGGTTTAGGGTAGGTCTTAGGGTCTTTTTATAGAAGATTAGGTTGGTTTTAGCCATAGGATTAACCCTAAATCAGATCTGAGCCATCAATTCACGTCACTAGCCAACAAAACATGACCCAGGAGCCAAAACAGGTGCACCAAGCTAGACTGGCCGACCACCCAAGTCGACAGGGGTGTCGACTGGGCAGTCGACACAGCCTGGGGTGTGTCGACTCCCAAGTCGACTTGGGGTGGCGGGAATTTTTCCCGCCTGCCTGGCCCAGCTGAATTTGAATTTCTGATTTAAAATTTGAATTTGAAATTTTCTGAAAACTTCGACGGGCCATAACTTGGTCATACAGACTCCGATTTTCGAAAACTCGGACTCTATTTCGCGTATTTTTCCGAGACGAACGCAATGGCATAGCCCGTTTCCCCTGATTCAGATTTTATTATTTAATTCTGCCTTGATTTATGTTATAACTTGTTATTCAAAAATATGGGTTGTTTCAATGATTTCCTAATTATCATATTTAGGATTGTAAATTAACACCTTTTAAGTCAATATGTCCATATTAAAGCCTAACGCCTGATCACAGGGCCACCATAGAATTTTAGGCTCTTAACTTAACACCTTTTTAAGTCATACGTTCACACTAAAGTCTAACTTTCATTTCAACCATTTCCTTTCATATTCGTATTTGCAAATAAACTATGTTCGTTTATTATGATTCCCCAATTATCATATTCATGTAGATATAAGTTATAGTTCATTTTCCTATCATAATCTGCACCATAGTCATTTATACAAACTTAATTAAGTTTGAATATTATCAGTCCAACTTTTCCTTTTTATTATAGTTTTACTACATCTGTCTAGCTAGCCCCAAATTATTTAATTATCCCTATTTAATCAAATTTCCCAAACATACGCATAGTAAAGGATAATAATCAGTTGTAGGCAACTAGGCATATCAATCTATGCCTAAACCAGTTGTATATGTATGACTTTTAAGCAAATTTGGGTATAACCAAAATAAACTGTAAAAATTCGATGAAGAATAGGGAAACGAAGACTGGAAATATAATTTACTGAAATTTGAATATTAATTAAATATAAACTATAAGAAAAGATAGAAAAAATACAGAAACTACTTACAGAATGAAATTACAAAGAGTAGGAATGGACATAAACTATAAATAACTGTAAGTAAAAGAACTATTAATAAGTCTACAACTACTATTATTCTTATTTACCCTGAACGTTAATCAATGATCTAAACAATCATAAAAACTCACCAGAAAGCTTTCCCTTATAGATCTGGCAGAACCTGCCCCCTGAAGAAAATAAAATAGAATATATTTAAATTTAATCTCAACCCCTAAATTTTTGATTAAAGTGGCTTATCTTCAGAAAGAAGACTAACTTAAAATTTAAAATTACGGTGGCCTATCTCCAAAAGAAGACTAGCTTAAGCGGGGAAGAGATGTGCTGTGAGGAGATAGGGAAGGGGTTGGGGTTCATTTATAGGTGGAGCAAAAGTCCCTCAATCGTAATATCTAGGTTTTAAACCTGAACCGCTATGTTCTTAGGTCAATGTAACACCCTTAAGTCCCACATCGTGGAAGCCTGTGTGAAGTGGGTACTTATATAGTAGAACTCATCTCTTACTAACGCCGAGGCCTTTTGAGGAACAAAACCCCACATCTATACGGTGGCTAAGTTGGGGACAATATCTTGCATGGATGGAGGTTGTTACAGTGGTATCAGAGTCAATACCCAGCCGGAATTGTGGCTCCTGTGTGGACCATAACGCCTGGGTGAGGTGTTTGTGAGCTAACGGGGACGTTGGGCTCTGTAGGAGGGGAGAATGTAACACCCCTAAGTCCCACATCATGGAAGCCTGTGTGAAGTGGGTACTTATATAGTATAACCCATCTCTTACTAACGCCGAGGCCTTTTGAGGAACAAAACCCCACACCCATACGGTGGATAAGTTGAGGACAATATCTTGCGTGAATGGAGGTGCGGGTTGTTACAGTCAATCCGGATTAACCACATCAGCCAATAAAAATAAGACATGTCAAATCAAATAGCCATCCATTCAAATCGTTCAATGCCTGGTAAGAAAACGTGCCAGACACGTTTGGATCGACACAAGGGTCGACCCACTTTCCATTTTGCTCGACCCAGTGGTTGCTGGTTCTCCCCATGCAACATTTATTATTATTTATTCGTTGGAATTTCTGATTCAAATTTTCAATTTCGAATAGCCATAACTCCTTCGTTTTAAGTCCATTTTTACGCAATTCAAATATGCAATCGAACAAGAAAACCGTAACAGACACAATAGCGCGATCCCCGTTGCCAAATTCCCACAAGTTTTCAACTTATCCTTTAATTAGTTTCTTATTTAATTATTTTTCGTTAAAATTTTAGTTGTTACAGTTTATGTCTGTTCATGATTAGCTTTAATGGGGTACAGAAAAAGGCTGATGCTTATGCATCCAACAACACAAAGAACACCCAGAGGTCCAAGGATTCAATAATTAAAGGTATTATGGACAAGATGCATTAGGTGGAACAGGTGTGGAGTGCATTAACATAAGATGCATTAGAGGACATATCCACTCAAAGAAAATTTAACTATAAAATGATTTAGGCTTTTTTTACGAACCTATAATGTGCACATGCATAAAAACTACAACCCATATTCATTTTATTTATTTCCACTATCACACCACATTAACTCTATAATGACATATTTCCAGTGAGGGCCTCTCCAATGACTGATTCTCTATTGTGATTCTTCCGCCTACCACAATGCAAGACACAAAAATATTATGATAATTTGTTGTTAACATGTCTTGATTCACTACCACCTTTTATATCGAATAAACAAACAACTACTTTCGGTTTGGGGCAAACTTCCATACCCAACCTATGCGGATTGCCTCTATATTTTTTTAGTTTTAGGTACAAATCTATAATATTGGGAATATGATGATAATTGTGTTCTGAGTACATATTTATTTTATCATCCACATTGATAATAAAATGGAACTCCAAATTGCCATAATATTTCATTGAAGTTTCATCATCTATTTCACACCGATTCATTGAAACAAATGATAAATAAAAACTATTATTAAAAACATATAAATTTGAAAATCAACTTTAACTGTTGAAAATTACCTTATATTATGACGTAAATCTGTGTAAATTACTCAGTTTAGATGAGGAAAGATAAAACAATTATGCAAGAAAAGGGTAGTTAGAGTTTTGGTTGTTTTGCTTAGACTTGGTAAAGTAAACAATGGGGAAGAAGAATAAAAGGGGTAATGTTATGTGTTGAAAGTAACATTTTGGGGTTACCATTCAAAAAGCGCTGATAAACAACTTTTAAAAGGTCGGCCAAAAGCTTTTTTTTGAAAGACCTCCCTATAACATCACGTTCCAAATAGAAATCTGGTATGGGATATTCCAATATTTACATCCAATATAGAATAAACCATATTATAATAGCAACATTAACATGTTTTCAATGTTAAATTTAACATTTGATACATTATGTCAAAAAATTGTAATTCAATACAACATCCAACAAAACAACATATTATTTACATAAAGATACTATAAACTACGTTAAATCCATAATATCAAAATTAACTTTATAGGTTGTGGACTTCCCAAAGTGTTCCTTTTGGCTTCTTCCGTGATAATGGACAATCATTCGATGAAACCTCCTCCTTGCTCGGTTAGTTGGTTACATGGTCTTCAAAGGTTGTGAAGGCACAGATGTGAATTCCGGCTGCAAAGGCTACAAAGATGATGTACCTTGTTGATAGTGATGTCTTTTGTACGTGTAAGTCGTAAAAGGAGGCTCTTGTTCTACTGGCGGTACTTCCATAAGCATATGAACAAGAGGAAGGGGTGGTGTTAGTTGTGATAATTTTTTCTTCTTTATTTTTTTTTACTTTATATGCTTTAAACTTAGGGAATTAATCTTCATCCTCATTTTTTAGGTATAAGGGAAAAATTTGACTAATGAAAAAAGCTCTGTATGGGCTGAGCATCTGTAAATGGCGACTGAGGTTTCCTCTTCCTTCTTTTATTTTCATCTCGCATCTTCTTTCTCCTCAAATTCTTTCCTCTCTTCTACCGTAATCTTCCACTTTAGTCTCTATTTTCACGGTGCGTGGATGCTCCCATACTCTGTTGGAGTAAATTAAAACTGCATTAAATATTGCATTAAATTATGTTTCCTGTTTTTCTTATTTGGTCATGTTTGGAAAAGATTTATTGTGATCTTATCCAAATCCTTCTTTCAAATAGAAAATGCATGTATAAAATGAGTCTTATGTCAATCATGTATTAATCAAGAGAAAAAAAGGAATAAAAGATTGTCTTCTTAAAAACTTTTTACCTCTTCCTCTAAAATTATTTTTCTTCAATTGGTATCGGAGCCTGGTTGAGACTATGACTTTTCTATTCTCCTCACCGTTTGTCCTCACAAAAGAAAATTTCGAAGAGTGGAGTAATAAAAAGAAAGAAGAATTGATCTCCAAAGGGCTTTGGGAGATCGTTGAAAGTGACTTCGAATGGCCAAAAAATGTTAAAAACATGACGAAGAAGAGAGAAGGAAAAGAAAAGAAGGACAACAATGAAGAAGATGAAGGCAAAGAGGCAGAGAAGAAAGAGAAGAAAAAACAAAAGGAAAAGAAAGGAAAACAAGAAGAAGACGAAGAGGAGGTCGAAGAAGAGAACAAAGAAGCGGACGAAAACAGAGGAGTTGAAAAAGAAGATAGAGTAAAGAAATTGAGGATGAAAACAGTGAAAATGAAAATACAAAGAATGAAGAAATTGAATACGAAGATGAGGAAAATCAAAAAATTACTGCAGATTTTAATAACAAATCTAATGAAAAAGAACATGAAGAAGACAAAGTTGAAGAGAATAAAAAAGCAGAAGAGGCTGTGACTAATGTTACTATTGAAGAAATGGACATCTACTCCACCATCACTCGAGGAAGGTTCGAGGAGTTGAACATGGATTTGTTTAGGAAATGCATGGATCTAGTTGAAAAATGCTTAATGGGTGCGAAGATGGACAAGAGTCAGGTGCATGACATAGTGCTTGTTGGTGGTTCTACTAGAATTTTTAAAGTGCAGCAGCTGTTTCAGGATTTCTTCAACTGGAAAGAGCTTTGCAAGGACATTAACCCGGATGAAGCGGTAGCATATGGAACAGCTATGCAAGCAGCGATCGTCAGTGGAGAAGGCAAGCAAAAAGTGTATGAAGGAGAGAAAGCAAGGGTGAATGACAATAATTTATTAAGAAAATTTGAGTTATTTGGACAGGTTCTATGCAATATTCGAACAAGGAGCTTCAGCAGGCAACGTAGGCAATGAGAAGATAGTAGAAAAGCAAGAGCCAAAATCAAAACAAACAGCTAAAGCAAAACCTAAAGTTCCTACTAGTGAAGAAGCAAAAGAAGAGGAGCCGATGATTAAGAAAATCTGGATAATATCGTTGTTTTTCTTACCAAAGCACGTGAGGTATAAAAGAATCAAAATTGATATGTCCTCAAAACAAGTGATCAAATGGTATTTTGACAAAGGAGCTTAGCGCAGGAGAAATGCAGAAAGATTGGAGTAAGGAGCAAGTTTTAATTTAAGGGAGAGATTGTTGGAGTAAATTAAAACTGCATTAAATATTGCATTAAATTATGTTTCCTGTTTTTCTTATTTGGTCATGTTTGGAAAGGATTTATTGTGATCTTATCCAAATCCTTCTTTCAAATAGAAAATGCATGTATAAAATGAGTCTTATGTCAATCATGTATTAATCAAGAGAAAAAAAGGAATAAAAGATTGTCTTCTTAAAAACTTTTTACCTCTTCCTCTAAAATTATTTTTCTTCATACTCTACTTATCAATTCAAGATCTGAGCTTTTACCATGGAATCAGCTCTATGGCCTTTTTTTGCCCTACTTCACCAACCTCATTTCAACTACCTAGTTTCCACCTGAACCGCTCCTGTGTACACTATTCCTTATTGCGGTGGCTCACTTGGGTAACTCCTTAGTAGCAAGGTCTTCAAATGGTGGGTACAACAACTGGAATCAGACTCTGACGCGGAGCCACCTGACAATAGTAATCCTGTCTGGTTGAATCGATTTCGCGTCTCGACTGGTCTGTCTATGATGGGTCTTTTTGCTGTATAGGTCTTCAATGTTCGTCAGGTGAGCATCTTGTTGGATGTTCCTCGTGTGGCTGTTGTTTTTTTGGATGGATACTATTTTGTTGAGGTGTTTCCTTTCAACTTCGGCAAGGCCTTATTTATGCAATTGTCTCTGGCAATGGTGAATGTTATTTGGTTGGTTGGTTGGTATCACAGAGGTCGTAGTACTTTGGTGTTTTGGTTTTAACTTCAATCGCAAACATGGAGATGCTTTGCGCTCAACTGGTTGAGGTATGGGGTTGTTTCACTTTTTCCTTCCGATGCTCAACCTACATGTCGTGCCAGCATGAATCCTTGCTATGGTCAGACATTGGACGTGGCGGTCTCCAATGTTAAAGTATGTGTCACTTTCGCGTGGCTCTGTATGTAATGTCCCATTTCCCTGAGCCTAATCGTACATCGATTGGTGTAATTTTTGGAGATGGTATGGATTGCATAGCAAGTCTCATGTAGACTGTGTTGCACTGTGAGTTTGTTGACACCACTTTACGTGGTGTCAACGTGTGACCTCACCATCTTATTGGTGGAAATCATGGGGACACATGTGGTCCCCCTGATTTCCACCAATAAAATCCCGAGGTCACGGTGACACCACGTAAAGTGGTGTCAACAAACTCGAACTCACTGTGTTGTGTTGCTCAAGACAACAGAGATGGAAGTGACGTGCCTCTGTGCACGCATTGTTTCTTTTGTTGTTTGCTTTGTGAACCATGTAATATTTGTACTTGATGTGGCTAGTTATTTTGTAATTAATAGCATTTGTAAAGTTAGGTCTCCCTATGCGGGGTACGTTGTGAAATTATAGTAGTCTAGTTTTATAGCTAGCTCATGTTCTGTAATCTAGTATAGACACAGTGGACGACCAACTATAAATGCCGTTGACGATGAACAGACCACCTTAAAATCCGAATTATAGTAGGTTGGCAACCAGCAACCTCTGGGTATATTTGTATTTATTATTAGTTATAATAAAAGCGTGTTTGCGGTCACTATAAAAACCTTTGCCAAAAAAAAAACCCTTCATTTGTTTTCAAGGTCGACCCTTATACTGCATAAGTTGGGCAGCTGCCTAAAGCCTGGTTTTCAAGATGGCCTGGTACTTTTACCAACTTTAGTACTTTTGCCAACTTTAGTACTTTTACCAACTTTAGTACTTTTACCAACTTTAGTACTTTGGTACTTTTACCAACTTTAGTACTTTTACCAACTTTAGTACTTTTTAGGTCTCCCTATGCGGGGTACGTTGTGAAATTATAGTAGTCTAGTTTTATAGCTAGCTCATGTTCTGTAATCTAGTATAGACACAGTGGACGACCAACTATAAATGCCGTTGACGATGAACAAACCACCTTAAAATCCGAATTATAGTAGGTTGGCAACCACCAACCTCTGGGTATATTTGTATTTATTATTAGTTATAATAAAAACGTGTTTGCGGTCACTATAAAAACCTTTGCCAAAAAAAAAAACCTTCATTTGTTTTCAAGGTCGACCCTTATACTGCATAAGTTGGGCAGCTGCCTAAAGCCTGGTTTTCAAGATGGCCTGGTACTTTTACCAACTTTAGTACTTTTTATTATATAAATAATTTAAAACATAACTATTATCCCATAAAGAGAAATTAAACAAACATCATCCCACCAAGAAACAACCATCAGTTCACCGAGAAGAAAAGCAACTTAAATTAATCATATCGCTTTTGAGAAATTCTCCCATTTCATAGAAAATGCCTCGTCTTCCCTATCCTATTCCTTTTTCTCAACGCTTGTGCTTGTTTTACTTTTACCCTAATCATTTAATTTTGAAAGCAAGCATCATCTTACCATAGTGATCTTCATTTCAACATCTTCTCACCTGCCAATCGATTTTGAAAGCAATCACTTCATCGGTCATCAAGATAGCAAAGATAATAATATCGTTAGTTTTTCTTTGTTGATATGTTTCTAATTCTAATATTCTAGCCTAGAATGTCGATTATATTTACTTGTTTTTACCCTTTTGATATTTTTGTTGTTTCAAACATTCCAATGTGAGGAATTCATGTTGTTGTAAAATTTGCAGGAGGATCACATCATATAATTTTATTATTTTAAATACAATACAGTTGAGACAAAAAATATTTGGAGGAAGAAATGTAACAATCCGGAATTTTGACAATAAATAGTTATTTAATTAGAATCTCAAAAAAAGGAATTTCTGCAAACGATGGAATTTGATCGTGAAACTTTAACCGATGTATTCGTCTCAGAATTCTGGTCAACTTTCATGTTTGGAGTTTCGCGAACGGAGTCCGAATGAAAAACTTACGGACGAAAAACGAAAAACGGATGGAAATAAATAAATAGAATAAATAATAAATACCTTCCCTTTTATTACCTGCATTCACTGGAAAAATGTGCTCAAGGGCGATCGACACCCCTGCATAGAGCGGTCGACCGCTTTGCGCCTTTACAGCCTAGTGACGGATAGGTTTTGAGGGGCAATTTGGTTATATTTTACAATACAAATGGACGAATGTTAATCTAAATAAATATAACGGTCCTAGGCCAATTCCGCCCCTATAAATAAAGGGATAAGGCCTCATTCTTTTCCACACAAATCTGTAGTGGCAGTGGAGCTCTACCATTTTCTTCTTCTCTAAACCAAATTTCTAAAATAAAAATATATTCATACACAACGAATCAAATCCAATTCATATAAAATTGAAAGAATTATCAGATCTAATGGAAAAGAATGCAAATTGAAGCTCCAAATCAGTTTCTCTCCTCTTTTCTTATTTTCTTGTATCTCCACAAATTTGAATTTATCCCCTTTTCAGATAAATTGTAGATGTATAAGAATTTGGGAATTGTAGGGATTAAAGGTTCAAACTTTGGATTTGGATGCTATGAGGTGAGTGAGAAATTTATATATACATCTATAATAACGTATTTTATCTCATTTGTAATAGATCTCAAGTTTATATGTCTATTTCCATCAGATATGCTTATAACATGATTGTAATTGAATTAGCACCTTCTAGATCTAATTTTAAAAGTTGTCAAAACTTATGAATTGTAAATTTTGGTTATATATAATATTAATTGTAGGATTGTTAAATTTTTTACATGTATTCCTACGGTTATGTTGTAAAATATATTGCAATTGTTGATAGCACTGTAGATCTGGAAATCAGTCCCATTAAACACCATTTAGATTAGTTACAATTCTAGATCTCTATTCAGTATTGAATAATAATATTATGTGAATAATTGATAAAGTGTTAAATTATATGATTGTAATATTAAAAGAATTATACCTATTTGCATTCAATATTGTTGGGTTTGACTTAATTGCTGTAAATATGTCATTTTCCTCTTTTTGAATAAAAATGCATTATTTTGAAATCACAAGAGATATGATAAAAAGATTGAAAACGGGAAAAGTGGTGAAAATGTACGTATAAATATAATATACATATTTGGGCATAATTTGCATCTACTATTCCAAATTATACATTAACATAATTTCTTATGCTTTAGAAATATGTCAATTCCACTAATTAGGCATGATTTACAATGATTACGGCTAATGGTCTTTTCATAAGATTTGAAACCTTTTAGCAAGATTGAATGCAAAAAGGAATGTTTGGTTATTGATTAAACCAAATCATTAAATTTAAAAAAAAATACAAATAATAACTACGTTGACCGCATGACAACATAAAATATAAATATATACATATTATCCGTCCAAATTAGCGTAAAACGGTAAATTATACATTGCATAGAGTGTTTGAATGTTTGAACGGTATTAATTTATGGAATCATACATGTAAATTATATTCCATACTTAATGAATGCATTTGTGGTTACCATTTGTAGCAATCAGTATAATTAATTGCTATAAAGAGGACCGCAAATCAATAAATAACAGTTGAAACCAATGTTGAATGGTGAAAGTAAATATGATACGGTAATGGTTACAATTCCTAAATTAATTAGGACAAAAGTTGTACACCCCAATTAAGAAATTTAAATTATAACCGTATTTAGACACGAGGTTAAGCTTAACTTGTGGAAGAAGCCGACTTGGAACCGACCGGAAAATCCAGCATCCACAGATGGTCAGCTTAATGTGAGGGGTCAAATGTATAAATATAGTTATACTAAGGCACGAGGTTAAATTCAACTTGTGGTAGAAGTCTGCCCACAACTGTTCGGCAAATCCAGCATCCACAGGTGGTCAACTTAATGTGAGAGGTCTGGTATATGAATATATATATATACGTATAAATATTAACCCACAAATAAATAAATAAATAAACAAGAGTATTAATTGTCTGTTGGGGTATAATACCTTAGGGCTGATAAATGGTTGCCTTAGGAGAATACGACCGTTATGATCATAAAGGGCAATAAAAATAGAAACAAAAGAAAATGGGTGTCAAAAAGGGGATTAATGGATATTGATTGTCGTTTATATACTAAGTCCAAATCATGGAATAAATCAAATAAATACCCTAAGGAAAAAGGGATACAACCTTTCTTAATTATATCAATAAATATAGAGCTTAAAATATAAAATATATTTGGACTCACTAGGTTAATAATATAAAATATTATTTACCACATAAACCCATGACAATAATGAATCGTATAGTATTTCCATGTAGAGGGACTAAACGTGAACAATTTAATAACATAACCTACTTTATCCAATTAGGGAAAGGTGCTACAGGCAAATCGGGTACGAATCTAATAATTTTAGTGTATATTCCGCTTCCTAGGTCTTAAGCGTCTAGGGTTAAGGAGTCCACTTGGGAATTAGTCTTTCAGTTTAGGGGTCATAAATGGCAGGTGTGTGTGGGCCTACCTAAACCTGGAAACTAAAAACGTCAGATATGACCACCTATCCTATGGGAAGTAGTAAGCGACTAAAGAGGTTTTCTAATAAGGCCAGCTAGAAGATATAGCGAATGATAAAATATCATCTCTCACCTTATGTAGGGCAAGGGTATGTGCGTGAATGACGAAAGCCTTAACTAGTAAGGCCTGTAGCTAGTGCCCTCTAATTCATGTTAGCATTAAGTAAATTATTGAGAAATAATAAGTGACCAATCAGTCCGCCTAGGGTCTTAAGCGATCAAGAAGAATCCACCCTATCTATCATTGATAGTGTGGCAATACATTATGAAGGATAAGCGAATGAAAGTATATGGATATACAAACTTCGTAATTAGGGGTCTAATCTCGATGTAGTAACCAGCTAAGCTCTGGTATAAAGGCTTCACTAAAATATGCGTGAACGTCCTATCTCGGTATTATACTTTGGGGAACACCACTTTGGAAAGAGTGGTAGGGTCGTACATAAACATCTACAAGGTTAGGTTAGAATCACTAACCTTGATAGGCATATATCTTGGATTGAACCAAACAGGATACATCTGTGTATTATAATATGTGTTGTACATTTCCTATTCACCAGAATTTTGTTTTCTGACCCGCCTCCTCATTACAACCCCAGGTTTTCTAGAGAAGGTCGGGTTCTCACAGGTGTTTTAATTTGACTTTCGGTTCTCGTTCTCTCCCATGCTGGGTATTGGAAAAGTGACTTACTTTGAAAAAGGTAGTTGCTTGAGTTAATACTACTTTATCATATTTTGTTTCCGCTTTGAGTTACCTTATCGTACTCTGATTATGCTCATGCTCATTTATTGAAGGTACCAAATATACATGCTCCATGCTTGGATGTGTTCAAGTTTTGATTGTTTTCGAATTTTGGGCGCAGATAATGTGGGGTGTTACATTTGGTATCAGATCCTAGGTTAAATGATCAGAGGAATTAGTTAAATTAGGACTCGTGAGAGAACGTAATTCGATTTTTTTGTCTGTTTTTCTTTGTCTTTCTTACTTGACTTTAATTTATTTCAACGATGAATTAGTTGTGGGCCTAATTATATAAAATGGGCTTTATGTGACTAAGATTTGAAATATGTTGAGTTCGGGTTTCTAGCCAATTCTGTCATACCTCACAGTACGTTGGCGATCTCGTAGTGAAGAGCATGAGGATGGCATATGGTGGGTTCTGTTGATTCCAACTTGGAGACTAGACGAAAATCTAGCTACAATTGAGATACTCACGATTTCTGGTTTTTGATTTCGTTGGTAGTTCCGGTTAAGACCATTTCTCAATCCTAAACAGGAAATGTTCATATTATATGTCGTATCAATTACGTGAATAATTACGAGGTATATCCATTCATCACTTCGTTGAATTTCCGAATCTACCTTTGTTGAAAATATTCATTTGAGTTCTTGGCCTCATATTCGAAGAAGTTTATTTTTAAAACTATTTAGAAAAATAAAATGGGTTTCAATGGTTTTTAATGACGATTTCGGAAAATGGTTTTATGAAGGCCTTGTTTTATAAAGATATAATTTTTAGATTTTAATCTATTTATGTTTCAAAAAATTTAGGGCTTTGTGTAATTTTAATAAATATAGTCTGACTGGTAGGAAGGAATTAGAAATGGCAAGGAATATGCCGCTAAACTTAAGAATAATAAATATATATTCCTTGTAATTTTTATTATCCGTCTTTCTATATATATTGGATAATTTATTGAAGTTATCACAGTTTATCCTAAAGATTTTAAAGCTCCAACATTTTTGAACACGGAAAGGTTTTTCAGTTTGTAATATAAACTGGAACATAAATAATAATAGTAATAATAAATTGGTTTATAAATACAAATCCGTAGTTTATGATAAATTCCATTTTTTTGAAAAGTTTTGAATTTTTCTTTGAAAAGGATTAAAAAGTCCTTCGTTCAGATTTTTGGGGTATTTGATTTTGAATCGTCTGTTTGTTGTCATCTAGATAAGGGGAAAATCTATTTTAACTTATATTGCGAATTTCTAGCGGAATTATTTTTGGAATTTGTTTGTTCGTTATGTAGTATTAACATCGTGGTTGAGACTATAACTCCTTGGAGTTGGTTCAAAGTTTAACTACGGTCTTTTAATATCGCGGTGATGAGAATAATTATTTTCGGATCACATCAAATCTTAAATGATGACGTGGGACTATTAATGTCTTAATCCGGCCTAATAAGGTCAAGGTTCAATCCTTGTCCAAAGCCCGTTTGGTAGCTGACCATTTAGTGTTATACTAGGACGGTCAATTAGTTGATGAGTTTTGATACAACTAGGACCTAGGACTCAACCATAAAAATTGTGTCCAAATTACCCCCTTAAATTCCTTCTTTTGTCCTTTCTTCCTCATCTAGTCGATCCATATCTCTATCCTTCTTCTCTTTCTTTGTTGCTGCCTCGTCTTCTCTTTTTCCGCGCATGTTTGTGCATTAGCTCTTGCCTCACTAGTACTCCGAGATCTATTTTCTTCTCTCCGACCATTTTTTGTCCTATAATAACTAGTTGCAATATTCGATCCTACTCACACCATTTAGGTCCCTCCTTAGGTAGAGATCATTTGGTTGGACCAGAATGAGAAAAAAGGTCTCACCGCTTTGAGGCTAAGGAATTTTGTCGAGGCAGTTGGACTTGCACCGGCCAGTTGCTTCGAGATCTTAGAATAGGCTGTTTTTTGTGCTGCATCCGCCTCTACTATACCATGTTTGAATAGGTTCTTTCGAAGGCGATCGTCGTTTCGGAGATGAAGAATAAGCTATCTTTGGGTGGTTTTTTCTGAGGAGAATCTCAATGAGATTTTAGAGGAATCCATATTGTACACGGATATATATAGCCTCTTGTTTGACCGGCTTTGGAGATTTTACAGCAAATCTCTTTTTCTTGATGTCGGTTTTTATGTTCGGGAATCTATGTTCGAACTGCCCATGTAGACGTGTGACCCATTTAACACATCGTTCTATAAATGGGAAGTTATGACTGGATTTGTCTCACAATGCGGAAATCAATCCTTTGTTTGATCGGTGACGTAACTGTCATTTGGTGCTGCATCATATTCGATTCAACTTGTTCTTGTGTTGTCCCATGGGGTTACTTTCTGTAATTTCTCCCATCAATTTTGTCTTTAGGTTGTATTATGTAGATTTAATTCCATGAGAAGCAGTGTTGTGGTAGGTTTCTTTTCTCATCGCCAATTCTCTCTTAGAAGAGATGGTGATGAGGAAGCCTCCAACAACATCAACAGTGTTTGTAACACTAGATTGAGCATTTTTGTTACAATGATATGGTCAATAAAGATAAAAAAATTGGTTTGAGCTCCAGCCGGAATGCAAGACATCTCGTTGTTTATAACTATTGTTTTGGGAGTTTTGGTGTTGTTTCATCATTGTCTTTATTGTTTTCCCTTTTCAACATCGGGTTCTTGGCTTTGTGTTGATTCTGCTCATAACCGTTAGTGTTGTTTAAATCGCACGACATAGGTTAACGAGATTTCTAATTTTGGAGATATTTATTGTCATTCACGCATGCCTGTTTGAATCAAAATCTCATTTTTCTTATCTAAACTAATAGTTGTCCTCGAGATGGAAAGAATAGAGTTCTATTTTGAATATTAGTAAAGGATCGATTTCTTGTCACGGGTATATAAATAAATAAATAACCACTCCTTGTTAAAACTAAAGTTTATTTTGGTCTTTTATGTGAGATTTCAGTTTTAGCATTTTTGGCGTGACAGACTTCATTTTTCACCAACATGTGACTTGAATCGTTTAAGTTTCCGCAAAATACAATTTGAAAGTTTTTAAAAAACGTTGTTTGAAAAAAAAACTTTTTACTTTTTTTTAATGGATTTGCTTTCTTTTATTTCGGTTTGTGCAAAAACGCCAAATTTGGATATGGCAATTTATGCGTATTTAAATGTCTATTTTACATTAAAATGGACGATTTGAATGGCACAAAGTGCATGTTACCAAAATTTTGATTTTCATACGAATCTCATATGGAAAGTAAAGCGGTATTGAAAAGGATTATTCAAAATAAACATGACAAGTTTTTAAGCAGAAATTTATTTTTATGAAAAATTTCGATTTTTGGTCACATGAATAGCGTAAGAAGATGTTTGGATGCTTTGTGTGCACGTTTTAGCGGTGCAGCAGGGGCCTACGATACGATAAAAACGTTAACGACAATAAGGAAAAGGCTATTTTGGCCTTGGAAACTTTGTTTCCATACCTTGTCAACGATGTGCGGGAGTTATTAATCAACTCGTTTGACGTTTTAGAGCTTGTTTTAAGCTTCTTTATAGTCTACAGATGGAAATTTTTGGAGTATTTGGGTAATTGATGTGAAAATTCTACTGTAAGGCGGGAAACGGGTTACTTGTAAGCAGAGGAAACATTAAAATTCTTCATTTTGATTTCTTTTTTCCGGTTTAGGAGAATTAAATAGGAAAGATTAGACTGCGTAATGTTTTGGATGGTAGGGTTTGAATGCAAAATTGGTTGCCTCACACTTTTATTCATAGTCATGTGAGGGTTATTGACGAAAAAGAATTTTCAAAATTTTCATTCGTATTGAACTACCAGTATATTTAGGATGTTTTGCATCATATTTTCAAAAAGTGTTTTAAGAATCACAATGCATACATATAGAGGGCCCGATTTAGAATCATCCTGCATACATGTTTTATGGTTAAAATGCATTATGTACACCATGCACATATACACATGGTTGCAAAGTGGATGTACATAGTTGATTGTGTAGGATATGATAACTAGGTATCCGAATTTGGGGATGAAATTCCTTTTAAGGTGGGAGGAATGTAACAAATCGGAAATTTGATAATAAATAGTTATTTAATTGAAATCTCAAAAATAGGGATTTCTGCAAATGACAGAATTTGAACGCGAAACTTTAACCTATGCATTCATCTCGGATTCTGGTCAACTTTCATGTTTGGAGTTTCGCGAATGAAGTCCGTATGAAAAGTTACGGACGAAATACGAAAAACGGACGGAAATAAATAAATAGAATAAATAATAAATACCTTTCCTTTTATTACCTACCTTCACTGGGCAAATGCGCTCAAGAGCGGTCGACACCCCTGTATAGAGCGGTCAACCGCTCTGCGCCTGTAGAGCCCAGTGACGGCTAGGTTTTGAGAGGCAATTTGGTTACATTTTATAATATAAATGAACGGATGTTAATCTAAATAAATATAACGGTCCTAGGCCAATTCCACCCTTATAAATAAAGGGGTAAGGCCGCATTCTTTTCCACACAAATATGTTGTGGCAGCGGAGCTCTGCCATTTTCCTCCTTCTCCAAGCCTAATTTCTAAAATAAAAATATATTCATACACAACAAATCAAATCCAATTCATGCAAATTGACGCTCCAAATCAGATTATATCCTATTTTCCTATTTTCTTATACTTATAAGAATTTGGGAATTGTAGGCCTAAAAGGTTCAAACTTTGAATTTGGATGTTATAAGGTGAGTGGCAAATTTATATATACAATTATAATAACGTATTTATCTCGTTTGTAATAGATCTCAAGTTTATATGCCTGTATCCATCAGATCTGCTTATAATATGATTGTAATCAAATCAGCACCTTCCAGATCTGACTATAAAAATTGTCAAAACTTATGAACTGTAAATTGTGGTTATAAATAATATTAATTGTAGGGTTCTTAAATTTGTTACACATATTCCTGCAGTTATGTTGTAAAATATATTGCAGTTGTTGAAAGCACTATAGATCTGGAAGTCAGTCTCATTAAACACCATTTAGATGTACCCACAATTCCAGATCTCTATTCAGTGTTAAATAATAATATTATGTGAATAATTGATAAAGTGTTAGATTTTGTGATTGTAATATTAAAAGGATTATACCTATTTGCATTCAATATTGTTGGGTTTTGGTTTAATTGTTGTAAATATGTCATTTTCCTCTTTTTGAATAAAAAAGCATTATTTTGAAATCACAAGAGATATGATAAAAAGATTTAAAAAGGAAAAAATGGTGCAAATTTTATATATAAACAAAATATACATATTTGAGCGTAATTTGCATCATTTTAAATTATACATTAACATACTTTCTTGTGATTTGGAAATATGTCAATTCCACTAGTTAGGCATGATTTACAATGATTACGGCTAACAGCCTTTGTGACAACCCGTTTTCTACGCATCGGAGGATTGTAGAATATTTATTTCTTTCTCATATGAAGGCGTATGGTCATGTGACTTTGGGAAACGACTATTGGGGTCTTTTCCCATGATCATGATTTTTGTCGATTTTTAAATGACCGTTTTGCCCCTAGCTGATACTGTTTTGGCCATAACTTTTGACTGGAAAGGAATTTTGACTTGAAACCACTTCCATTAGATTCGTTAGATGGTTTACCTTTCCGTGGAGTGGTCATAATAGCTAAACGGACTTACCGTTTAGGAGATATGGCTGAAATAAGGTTTGGAAGATGAAAAACTGCTTAACCGGGCCAAATAGGGTGATTAGTGAATGGACCCATAACCCATTTCGGGATTAGGGTTATGGGGAGGCTGAAAAGAGTTAGAGATTCATTCCATTTCAGTTTTCTAGCCTCCACTTTCCTCTTAGAAACCCTAAAAATGGCCTCCAACCTCTAAATCACTTTCTAATCAAGGATTAAGCTTAGCAACATCAAATCAAGGGAGATCTTCACCAAATCAAGATTAGAGCTGCTAATTTGCATTGTTATTCGCGCCCAAACAGAGATTTATTTCAGATCTAAGGTTTATTTGTGGCTAAGGTGAGTGATTTGCATAGTTCCTCACTAATTAAGGTTAATTAAGGGTAATTAGTGAAGATTAGCGAATTTATACATTAATAAATTCTGGAAAAATATTTATAAATTCTTAAATAATGTTTTAGACCTCTGATATGAATTTGGTTTGATTTTGTTAAGTTTTACTAATCATATCATTAGTTTTTCCTAAACATGCTTAAGGGAAAATATGGGATTTTGGGTTGGTTTGATCCAATTTACATGCTATGGTTGTTGTTTTGATGTCTATGGTTGATTCCCTATGTTGCTATGATTGTATGGTATGTTTTGTGATTGATTTGAACTGTTAGATTGGTCGAAAACGCCGTCGTATGGCGTAAAACAGTCGCTGGAAAGTCACAGGAAATATGCAGGGTTCCGAACCGTATCAGATCGGATAATTGGGCTTGGATCGGATAGGAGATCTGGGCAAGAGGACTCGATTCAGATTGGAACCTAGCATAAGAGGCTTGGCGAGAAGGAAGGCCATTTGCTTTGAATTGGAGTTGGGCAGGGGATCAGATCGGAGAGAAACCAAAGGGGATCGGATCGGAGAGACTAATAGGGATCGAATCGGGGACAAGAGCATAGGGATTGGATAGGAGGACCTAGCTTGGAGCTGGAGTTAGAGAGAAGCACCAGATCAGATCGAGACATCTAGGAGGGAGCAACCACCGAACCAGACACAGAGCATCCGAACCGAACCGATGGAGCAAGAGTACGCCGAACCGAACCAGGCCAGAAGGGGAATACCGAGCCGAACCGTATATATATGCTATTATTACTACGCGACGACTCTTCTGAAGACCAACTCTAATTCGATCAAAACCCGAGATGCAAAAGAAGTCCAAATGAGGAGCTTTGACTCAGGATCCAGTTGGGAACCGATGAGTGGGCTTCATGAGTCGGGCTTTGCTGCGGGACGTGTGCTAAGGGGTTGCTGATGTCCGTAACTTTAGATCACTATGTGTAGGAAGTAAGTGAACGGATTCAGGGCCATAGTGGCCTAGGTACGACTAAAGGGCTATAGACCAATGAAGTGGGGTCATTTGTAAAGATTTGGTAATGACTCCATGTGGTAAGCTTGGTAGTAGCAGTAGTTGTACAAGTCGAACTCCGTCACTACTTCGATGGGTCTAGTGATTGACAGTGGTGGACATCGTAGGCTTTATTCACTGAGTGAGAGATGTGAGGATGGTTACTATGTTTGATTTGTTTGCCATCACTATGACATGCACACCCCCACCCCCGTATGCTAGTACACCATATGCTAGTGGCACCTTAGAGTGTTGTACAATATGTAGTGCTAACTCTTTGGTTGTAGGTCCAGGTTCAGGTATGGCTTAGTATACCTATTATTGTTCTGTTTAGCTGCTTATCGCTCATACCAGACTTTTTGTCTGACCCAGAGTTTTATGTCTCTTCTTATTACTCTGGGTGCTCACACGAGCAGACTAGAGACAGGTTAGCTGGTGATACGCGAGTAGCGGATTCGGAGGCGAGCAGGAGGCTTCCACGTATGATATGTATAGATATTCTCCCTGTGTCGTTGCGGGTCACTACTTTGGGCATTAGTAGTGTACCTTTCTTGTTTAGCTTTATGAGACAGTTTTAAAAGTTGTAATAATGTTGGCTTTGGATCATAAGCTGTACTTTGAATTTTCCGCTGCTATGATAGTTTGTTTCAGCTTATGCACTGTCTCACCTGTTTTATGTCAAGTATGTTATTATTATTATTATATTTTGTTCCATGCACTGTGAGACATTCTACAGGTTCCTTGTTGATTCTTCATCTTCTTCCTTTCCTTCTGACGACCGTTCCGTGCTAACTGGACATGTGTACAGCGCACTTTTGGAGTAAATGTCGGTTGGTGCGGGGCGGGTTGTCACATTTGGTATCAAAGCTCTAGGTTGCGTCGTTAACCTAGGGAAGTCATCAGGGAGAGATAGTGCATAAATGAGAGAGCGTATTTGTTATTACTTTGGTTTTCAAAAGCTATATATATTATTAGTATAGTTAAGGATGAAGTCGCACTGCACTAGCACCACTATGAAGATGGTTAATCGTTTCTCTTTACAGATTGAACGATGAGCCGATACGCAAGAGGTGCTGGTAGAGGAGCCATTAATGGGAATGCTGCTGACATGAGGGCGATGTTTACTGACCTCATGAGAGACACGCTTAGGGATGTGCAAGGGGCAGCTCCCAATCCCGGTAATGGTGGTGGTCCAATAGTGTAGGCGCCTAGGGTCGATTTCGCCAAGCTATGCAAGAATTACATTAGCCTTGGTGGGAAGCCGTTCCATGGAACGGAGTCGGCCACGGATGTTCAGGATTGGTTGGATAGCTGTGATCGTATCTTCGATGACTTGGGTATCGAGGATGCGATGAAGAGAAGGTTAGCATCTCGTCAGCTGCAAGGGCAAGCGATGAGTTAGTGGAATGCTATTAAGACAGCCACTCCAGAGGATCAGATTACTTGGGAGCAGTTTAAGGCTCGCTTTAGTGAGAAGTTCATTCCAGCTGCTCAGAAATCAGTGTTGTTTAAGAAATTTTTGGAGCTCAAGCAGAATGGCAGAGCTGTCTCGGAGTATATTGCTGAATTCGACACTTTGTTGAAATATGGGTTATCTCTTATTGATACTGCCAAGAAGAAGAACGGGAAGTTCATAACTGGCTTAGATCAGTACTTGGGGGAAAGGCTCATTAACCACATCGATGAGACTTTTGAATCGATTGTTGGGAAAGCTTTGAGATCTGAGAGTCTTTATCCTAAGTCAAAGACTGAGGTTGCACTTGCAGAGGAGCCAAAACCACAAGCAAGTGGTGGAGGCAAGAGTGGTTCTCAGAATAAGAGGAAGCAGAACCAGAGCAAGGATGGCCAGAAGAAGAATAAGAAAGATGTTGGGTGCTTCAGCTGTGGTAAGAAGGGCCATTACGCTAGTAATTGTCGGGCCAAGCCAGCGGATAGGAAGTGCTTCAACTGTGGCCAAGTGGGACATCACAAGGACAAGTGTCCGCAACCCCCTAAAGAAAAGAAGATGGTGAAAGCATATGCCCTTAATGCTATTCCTTCTTCGTCGAATGCCCCAACCGCGGCGGAGAAGGGAAAGAATGTCGTCATTCAAGGTATGTTTTCTATTTATGATGTTCCTGTAAGAATTTTGTTTGATACTTGGGCTTCCAGTTCTTTCATATCTAGTGACCTGGTAGATAGGTTGGGATTGGAACCCGAGATTGTCGATAGACCTTTAGTAGTAATGAACCCGATTGGTGGTTCGACTAGCCTTAGCATGATTTGTCGTAATGTGGTCTTATCGAGTCATAGATGCATGTTTATTTGTGATTGCTTTGTTTTGGGCTTTACTGGGTTTGGCATTATTTTGGGAGTCGATTGGCTCCAAAGATATGGGGTGGTGGTAGACTGTGAGGGCTTTTTGGTGACAGCTAGAGCGGATGATGGGCAGAGGGTAGTGTTTGGTGGTCTACCCGGTGATGGGGTAATGGCTAGTTTTCTAAATTCCCTCGACATCCCGCATAGTGAGTTGTCAGGTTTGCCCGTGGTTGGCCAGTATCCGGACGTTTTCGAGGAAGTGATCGGGCTTCCACCACACCGAGAGATTGAGTTCCGTATCGATTTAGTGAAAGATGCCAGACCTATAGTGATGCCACTTCGTCGTATGGCACCAAGGGAGCAGCGAGAGCTCGGGGTGCAAGTCAGCAATCTTTTGAAGAAGGGATTTATCAGAAGGAGTGTTTCTGAGTGGGGAGCACCAGTTGTGTTTGCTACCAAGGCGGATGGTTCCCTTCGTTTGTGTGTAGACTACCGCGAGTTGAATAAAGTGACGAGGAAGAACAAGTATCCTCTACCGCGGATAGACGATTTGTTTGATCAGTTGAGTGGCACGAGAGTATTTTCTCAGTTGGATCTCGCGACAGGCTTTCATCAGCTTAGAGTGGAAGCTGAGAGTATAGCTAAAACGGCATTTCGGAGGCCGTCTGGGTTTTATGAGTGGTTGGTCATGCCATTTGGGCTGACCAATGCCGCAACATATTTTGTGGATCTTATGAATAGGGTATTCAGAGATCAGTTGAATAAGTTTGTCCTTGTGTTCGAGGATGACATTTTGGTCTATTCGAGGACAGAGGAAGAACACAAGGAACATTTAAGAATAGTGATGGAGGTGTTGAGAAAACACCAGTTGAAAGCAAAGTTTTCTAAGTGTCACTTCTGGAGGAGGGAAGTGGGATTCTTGGGCCATGTTGTTTCAGAGAATGGTATTGCCATGGGCCCTGCGAAGGTGGCTACGGTACAAGATTGGCCTACGCCCAAGAATGCAACAGACGTAAGAAGCTTCTTGGGGTTAGCTGGATATTATCGTAAGTTTATTCAGGACTTCTCCAAGATAGCAGCACTGTTGACTCAGTTGACTAAGAAGAATCAAGCCTTCGTCTGGGACGGAGTGTGTGAGAATGCATTCAAGTGTCTAAAAGAAAAGTTGACGCGTGCGCCAGTGTTAGTCATTCCTAAAGGGAATGAAGAAATGACGGTATACACGGATGCTTGTGGTTCTGGACTAGGTGCTGTATTGATGCAAGGAGGTAGGGTTATAACTTATGCTAGTCGGCAACTAAAGCCACATGAGAAGAAGTATCCTACCCTTGATTTGGAACTGGCAGCGATTGTGTTCGCATTGAAGATGTGGAGACATTATCTCTTGGGAGAGAGATTTGAGTTGTTTACCGATCATAAATCGTTAAAGTATCTCTTCTCTCAGAAGGATCTGAATCTCCGTCAGCAGAGATGGTTAGAATTCTTGGATTCGTATGATTTTGATATCGCATATACACCTGGGAAAGGCAATGCGATAGCCGATGCCTTGAGTAGGAGACATGCCTGTTTAGGGGCTATGTTTCTTGAATGGAAGCAACTGGAGTATATCGCAGGGTATGATCTCAGACCAAAGTGTGAATTGGATCCAGAGATGTTAGCTAGTTTGACGATCAGACCACCTTGATTGAGCGGGTTGGTTCCAGTCAGAGGGACGATCCTAATCTATTGGAAGTCATCTCCAAGTTAGAGATCAATATCGACGGTGAGGAGATGAATTTGTATGGGCTTGATCGAGAAGGATGGCTTAGAAAGAATGGAAGACTAGTTGTACCCAACGTGAATGGTTTGAGAGATGAAGTGCTTAGGGAATGCCATCACTCAAAACTGACTATACACCCCGGTGGTGATAAGATGTATCGAGACATGAAGCAGACTTACTACTGGGAAGGGATGAAAAGAGACGTTGGGAAGTTTATATCCAAGTGCATGAATTGCCAGCTAGTTAAAGCCGAGCAAAAGAAGCCTAGTGGTTTGTTACAACCATTAGAAATTCCTGAATGGAAATGGGAGCAAGTCTCAATGGATTTCATTGATGGTTTACTAAGGACTAGATCGGGATATGATAGCATTTGGGTAATTGTGGATCGATTGACTAAGAGTGCAAGATTTATACCAGTCAAATCGACCAGAATAGCAGCTAAGTTAGCAAAATTGTATATGAAGTGGGTAGTGAGATTTCATGGAGTACCTAAAAGCATTATGAGTGACCGAGACCCGTTGTTCACTAGTGGGTTTTGGAAGAGCTTACAAGAGGCTCTAGGGTCGGAATTATATCTCAGTACCGCGTATCATCCTCAAACTGATGGTCATACAGAGAGGGTAAATCGTATATTGGAAGATCTCTTGACAGCTTGTATATTGGATTTTGGTGGATCATGGGATGACCATTTGCATCAAGTAGAGTTTGCATATAATAATAGCTACCAATCCAGTATCGGTATGGCTCCATATGAAGCTTTGTACGGAAGACCGTGCAACTCACCATCATGTTGGATAGAGACCGGCGAGAAGTTTATGCTTGGACCAGATGTGGTGAGGGAAACTTCAGATAAGATTAAGATCATTCAACAACGGATGAAGGCTGCTTAGGATAGGCAGAAAAGTTATGCCGACAAGAGGAGAAGAGACTTAAAATTCTCCGTTGGTGACTTGGTGTTTGTCAAGGTTTCTCTGTTGAAGAGCATGATACGATTTGGCAGGAGAGGCAAGTTAGCACCAAGATTTGTTGGCCCATTCCCAGTTCTCGAACAAGTTGGGAATTTGGCATATAGAGTTGACTTACCAAAGAAGATGGCAGGAGTTCACAACGTATTTCATGTTTCCCAGTTAAGGAAGTTCGTGCACGACCCAGATATGACTATTTCACCTGATCAGTTAGAGGACTTCGAAGTGGAACCCGAGGCGGTTGGGAACCGCAAGCCAACTCGTATTGTCGAGCACGATACGAAGCGACTTCGAAGGAAGGCGGTGAAGCTAGTCAAATTTCAGTGGGGCGAGAACGAGAATGACTGTATTTGGGAGACAGAGGAGAGCATTAGGAAAATGTACCCAGAACTCTTTGCCTGGTAAGATTTACTTTGCAATTTAGTTATTCCGCATGCTAGGATAGACTTGATTTGCTTGTTTTGCATGTCTGATTATTGTTTTATGGCTGATAGGCATGCAGGACCCTTTTGTGTGTTTTAGTTAGGGAATTTCGGGGACGAAATTTCTTAAGGGGGGAAGAATGTAACAGACTGTATTCTACGCATCGGAGGATTATAGAATATTTATTTCTTTCTCATATGAAGGCGTATGGTCATGTAATTTTGGGAAACGACTATTGGGGTCGTTTCCCATGATCATGATTTTTGTCGATTTTTAAATGACGTTTTGCCCCTAGCTGATACTGTTTTGGCCATAACTTTTGACTAGAATGGAATTTTGACTTGAAACCACTTCCATTAGATTCGTTAGATGGTTTACCTTTCCGTAGAGTGGTCATAATAGCTAAACGGACTTACCGTTTAGGAGATATGGTTGAAATAAGGTTTGGAAGGTGATAAACTGCTTAACCGGGCCAAATAGGGTGATTAGTGAATGGGCCCATAACCCATTTCGGGATTAGGGTTATGGGGAGGCTGAAAAGAGTTAGAGATTCATTCCATTTCAGTTTTCTAGCCTCCACTTACCTCTTAGAAACCCTAAAAATGGCCTCCAACCTCTAAATCACCCCAAATCACTTTCTAATCAAGGATTAAGCTTAGCAACATCAAATCAAGGGAGATCTTCACCAAATCAAGATTAGAGCTGCTGATTTGCATTGTTATTCGCGCCCAAACAGAGATTTATTTCAGATCTAAGGTTTATTTGTAGCTAAGGTGAGTTATTTGCATAGTTCCTCACTAATTAAGGTTAATTAAGGGTAATTAGTGAAGATTAGCGAATTTATACATTAATAAATTCTGTAAAAATATTTATAAATTCTTAAATAATATTTTAGACCTCTGATATGAATTTGGTTTGATTTGGTTAAGTTTTACTAATCATATCATTAGTTTTTCCTAAACATGCTTAAGGGAAAATATGAGATTTTGGGTAGGTTTGATCCAATTTACATGTTATGGTTGTTGTTTTGATGTCTATGGTTGATTCCCTATGTTGCTACGACTGTATGGTATGTTTTGTGATTGATTAGAACTGTTAAATTGGTCGAAAACGTCGTATTATGGCGTAAAACAGTCGCTGGAAAGTCACAGGAAATATGCAGGGTTCCGAACCGGACCGGATCGGATAATTGGGCTCGGATCGGATAGGAGATCTGGGCAAGAGGACTCGATTCGGATTGGAACCTAGCATAAAAGGCTTGGCGAGAAGGAAGGCCATTTGCTTAGAATTGGAGTTGGGCAGGGGATCGGATCAGAGAGAAACTGAAGGGGATCGGATCGGAGAGAAACCAAAGGGGATCGGATCGGAGAGACTAATAGGGATCGGATCGGGGGCAAGAGCATAGGGATCGGATCGGAGGACCTAGCTTGGATCTGGAGTTGGAGCGAAGCACCGGATCAGATCGAGACATCTAGAGGGAGCAACCACCGAACCAGACACAGAGCATCCGAACAGAACCGATGGAGCAAGAGTACATCGAACCGAACCAGGCCAGAAGGGGGATATCGAGCCGAACCGTATATATATGCTATTATTACTACGCAACGACTCTTCTGAAGACCAACTCCAATTCGACCAAAACCCGAGATGCAAAGGAAGTCCAAATGAGGAGCTTTGACTCAGGATCCAGTTGGGAACCGATGAGTGGGCTTCATGAGTCGGGCTTTGCTGCGGGACGTGTGCTAAGGGGTTGCTGATGTCCGTAACTTTGGATCACTATGTGTAGGAAGTACGTGAACGGATTCAGGGCCATAGTGGCCTAGGTACGACTAAAGGGCTATAAACCAATGAAGTGGATTCATTTGTAAAGATTTGGTCATGACTCCATGTGGTAAGCTTGGTAGTAGCAGTAGTTGTACAAGTCGAACTCTGTCACTACTTCGATGGGTCTAGTGATTGACAGTGGTGGACATCGTAGGCTTTATGCACTGTGTGAGAGATGTGAGGATGATTGCTATGTTTGATTTGTTTGCCATCACTATGACATGCACACCCCCACCCCCGTATGCTAGTACACCATATGCTAGTGGCACCTTAGAGTGTTGTACAGTATGTAGTGCTAACTCTTTGGTTGCAGGTTCAGGTATGGCTTAGTATACCTGTTATTGTTCTGTTTAGCTGCTTATCGCTCATACTAGACTTTTTGTCTGACCCAGAGTTTTATGTCTCTTCTTATTACTCTGGGTGCTCACACGAGCAGACTAGAGACATATTAGCTGGTGATACGCGAGTAGCGGATTCGGAGGCGAGCAGGAGGCTTCCACGTATGATATATATAGATATTCTCCCTGTGTCGTTGTGGGTCACTACTTTGGGCATTAGTAGTGTACCTTTCTTGTTTACTTTATGAGACAGTTTTAAAAGTTGTAATAATGTTGGCTTTGGATCATAAGCTGTACTTTGAATTTTCCGCCGCTATGATAGTTTGTTTCAGCTTATGCACTATCTCACCTGTTTTATGTCAAGTATGTTATTATTATTATATTTTGTTCCATGCCCTGTGAGACATTCTACAGGTTCCTTGTTGATTCTTCATCTTCTTCCTTTCCTTCTGACGACCGTTCCGTGCTAACTGGACATGTGTACAACGCATTTTTGGAGTAAATGTCGGTTGGTGCGGGGTGGGTTGTCACAGCCTTTTTGTAAGAATTGAAACCTTTTGGAAAGATTGAATGCAAAAAGGAATGTTTGGTTATTGATTAAACCAAATCATTAAATTTAAAAATAAAAATAATACAAATAATAACTACGTTGACCGCATGAAAACATAATATATATATATATATATTATCTGTCCAAATTAGCGTAAAACGGTAAATTATACATTGTATAGAATGTTTGAATGTTTGAATGGTATTCATTTATGGAATCATACATGTAAATTATATTCCTTACTTAATGAATACATTTGTGGTTACCATTTGTAGCAACCAATATAATTAATTGTTATAAATAAGATCGCAAATCAATAAATAATAGTTTTAACCAATGTTGAATGAGGAAAGTAAATATGATACGGTAATGGTTACAATTCCTAAATTAATTAGGATAAAGGTTGTACACCTCGATTAAGAAATTTAAATTATAACCATATTTAGACACGAGGTTAAGCTTAACTTGTGGAAGAAGCTTTCCCAGAACCGACCGATAAATCTAGCATAAACAGATGGTCAGCTTAATGTGAGGGGTCTAATGCAAAAATATAGATATGCTAAGGCACCAGGTTAAGTTCAACTTGTAGTAGAAGTCTGCCCGGAAACGCTTGGCAAATCCAACATCCACAGATAGTCACTTAATGTGAGAGGTCTAGTAAATGAATATATATATATATATATATATATATATATATACATACATACGTACATATACATATAAATATAAATCAACAAATAAATAAATAAATAAACAGGAGTATTAATTATGTATTGGGGGTACAACAAGTAGATACCTTTGGACTGATAAATGGTTGCCTTAGGAGAATATGACCGTTATGGTCATAAAGGGAAATAAAAATAGAAACAAAAGAAAATAGGTGTCAAAACGGGGATTAATGGATATTGATTGTTGTTTAGATACTAAGTTCAAATTAGGGAAGAAATCAAGTAATCACCTTAAGGAAAAAGGGATATAACCTTCCTTAATTATGTTAATAAATATAGATATTAAAATATAAAATATAGTTGGACTTAGTAGGTTAATAATATAAATTATTATTAACCATATAAACCCATGACTATAGTGAATCGTATACACATCATATTTCCGTGTAGAGGGACTAAATGGGAATAATTTAATAACGTAGGCTACTTTATCCTAATAGGGGAAGGTGCTAAAGGCAAATGGGGTACGAATCCAATAACCTTCGCATATTGTCCGCTTCCTTGATCTTAAGCGACTAGGGTTGAGAAGTCCACTTGGGAATAGGTCTTTCAGTTTAGGGGTCTTAAATGTTGGTGTGTGTAGGTCTACCCAGACCTAGAAACTAAAAACGTCAGATAGGAGTACCTTTCCAACGGGAAGTAATAAGCGACTAAGGGGGTTATCTAATAAGGTCAGCTTGAAGGTATATCGAACGATAAAATACCACTTCTCACCTTATGCGGGTTAAGGGTATATGCGTGAATTATGGAAGCCTTAATTAGTAGGGCTCATAGCTAGTTCCCTCTAATTCATGTTAATGTTAAGTAAATTATCGAGAAATAATAAGAAGTGACCAATCGGTCGGCCTAGGGTCTTAAGCAATCAGGAAGAATCCACCCTGTCTATCATTGTTAATGGGCCAATAAATGATAAAGGATAAGAGAATGAAAGTATATAAATATATGGATACAAAAACTTCATAATTAGGGGCCTAATCTCGATGTAGTAACCAACTAAGCTCTGGTATAAAGGCTTCACAAAAATATGCGTAAACGTCCTATCTCGGTATTATACTTTGGAGAACCGTACTTTGGAAAGAGTAGTAAGGTTGTGTGTAAACATCTACAAGGTTAGGTTAGAACCACTAACCTTGATAGGCCACATCTTGTGTTGAAACAAACGAGATACATCTATTTATTATAATGTGTTGTACATTTCCTATTCACAAGAATTTTGTTGTTCGGAACCCCTCCTCATTACAACCCCAGGTTTCCTAGAGAAGGTCGGGTTATCACAGGTGTTTTAGTTTGGCTTTCGGTTCTCGTTCTCTCTCATTCTCGGTATTGGAAAAGTGACTTACTTTGAAAAAGATAGTTAATTGAGTTAATACTAGTTTATCTTATTTTGTTTCCGCTGTGAGTTACCTTATCATACTTTGATTATTCTCTTGCTCATTTATTGTAGGTATTAGATATACACGCTCCATGCTTGGAAGTGTTCAAGTATTTATTTTTGTTAAAATTTGGGCGTAAAAAAGTGTAGAGTGTTACAAGAAACTAATGAAATAAACAATATTTAAAGCAATAGTTAACAAGTTGGAGTATATTAGGGTTAAGAAAGAAAGGACAGGTACAACAATTTCCTAACAACAATATTTTTCTGTGTTTCTTTAAATATACATTGATGTCCTTATTTGTAATTTTAACTGTGAATTGCGGTATGTTTTTAGGATAAAACTAGCAACGGTATTATTAACATTTTGTGGAACTAGCAATTGAAGTAGGAAGTTTATCTCATGATATATTTTAGTTAATTTAATTGTTTGAATTCAGGATTGTTTTCTTATAACTAATGAATGGCAGGTTTCCATTCCATAACAATTCGATGTTTACTATTTGACATAACTAAAGTATGAGGGGAAGGAAATCAGCTTAAAAATATTTTCCATTATTGTTGATTGTTATTTAAATTAAAATTTTACAACATATTTTTGGAAGCCAAAAAGAACCAATCATAATAAAAAAATTCTTAAAGTTTAAAAAAAATTACTTAATAAATATTTTGATAAGCAACGAAATTTTAAATTGAATATGAGATACTAATTAATTTAGGGAAAGTTGATATTAGGGTGTCAAATCAGACAATGCTAGAAACCGTTTATAAATAAGAAAATAAGAATGAAACGAATGATATTATTGTAAAACAATTTGATATGCATCTTAATATTATTGTTAAACAATTTGACATGCATCTTAATATTGTTGTTAAACAATTTGAAGTACTTCTTGCTTTTATTAAAAGTGTATAAAAGATGGATTCAATTCTGCATTGGAAGAGATAAAACAATTAGCTTTAGATATGAAAATTGAGCCAGTGTTTTCTGTGAAACATCAATGTCACATATCAAGGAAATCTGATGAAATAATAGATTATTATCAATGTAGGAATCATCCATAATTGATTACTTCTCTTGTATAATATTGCACTTTCTCAACCGAAGACTATATTTCAACAAATGAAATATTTTAAGTCCATATTTTGTTTCTTGTTTGATGCTCAATGGTTAATCAATCTTAACAAAGATGAATTGTTAATGACTTGCATGAATCTTGAAATTGCTTTAAAAATAGATGATCATTTTGATGTTATTGGAAAAAAACATTATGAATTACAAGAAGTAGTTGATGTTATTAACATAAGCATATGAGTAGATAAGCCACATAATTGCATTAAAATTTTAAAGTTTGTTAAAGACATTGATATGTTTTCAAATGTGATTATCACCTAAAAAATATTGCTGAAATATCCAGTTATGCATCCATTGAAAAAAGTTTTTCAAAACTAGAATTACTAATATCATACTTATGCATTTTTATGTCACAATATAGATAGAATGGACTAGCGATATTAGCATCGATAAGGTAATGTTGCAAAATATTGATCAAGACGATATAATTAGTGACTTTGCTTTTAAAAATACATTGTGAAATATTTTTGAATGAGATTTGTTGTCGAGATCGCGTACCTTTTGTAATCAACGTTCTTTAATTTGGTTACTTTCGAACAAAATTGTAATCATTATTTATGAGAAAATTAAATTTATGAATTAAAATATTGGATTTTTATTTGTATATTTGTTGTAGTTATACTAAGTGGTCTTACTAATTTGCATTGTGCCAAAATTATTATTTTTCCTTGAGACCAAAATGACATTGGACCATCCCAAACCATTCTAGTGCTTCTTCGAATGGTTCATTGACCAACTCCAGTGCATGATAAATGTTGTCCGCCTGCCAAAACAAAGTAATTAAACCATATATAAATTAACAACCTTGAGTTAATGAACCACTATACATACTACATTTCTCTCAAGAAGTGCTCTAAGAGTGTACGTCTATCACAATTCGAGGCTCCTTAGCATGAAGAATATTGTGGCGCGTGATATTTCAATACAAAGTGTAATATTCTTTGTCCATCAATGTGAGGTTCTTACTTATTGCAGGGGAATATGGCAATAATTGCATGTCGAGATCATCATATCGTACTACCCATATGTCACATACATCCTTTAATGATGAGCTTGTCTGGGCAAATGGTGTCGCATACCAGATTCTCGCATCATTCTACCAGGAAGTTGATGCACTGAATCCCTCAAAAAAATGAGTGGAACACGTGCTATACATAAATGAATAAAAGCAATGCATAAGTTTAGAAGTTCTTCAAGCATATGTGTGTGTGAGGTTCATCATGTAATCATAATTGAGAACATCAAACTAGTTGCAATTGAACATAACACTACCTTTTGAAGACGTTGTGGTGTCCAGGATCCTACTGACCTAAAAGAGAAGAATACTATGGATTACCAGATCAAAACATGTGTATGTAATTAAATAACGCAATAAATATTTTAGAACCCTGAAATAGAGATAAATCAACATCCATCCTCTTTATCTTTATTCTTCCAACTGGATTCTATGTCCAACACAATAACTACGGACGTATATGTACACACGAGATTGCATTGTATATGAACATACAAAAAGAAATGCATATAAAGGGTAACAACGTTAATACCTGAACTAGAATCAAACAACCACCAATATACGTGTTCTATATTAAAGAAAGTCAAACGAGCTAGATATGAGTCTTTAAATGATTGTAAATCAAGCATTAAGGGATGACATTGTAACAACCCTCCCGGAATGGTCCTAAATTTCAATGGAGGAAAGTCCTATTGGAACTTAGAGTCATTCTAAATGAGTCGTTGGTTTCTATAAGAAATACATAAACAAAGTCAAACTAAAAACAAAATCAGAATTTCTGTAACACCCCACGTCCGTTAATGTCACTCACAAGGGGAATGCATTAAGTTTCGTGAAGCGTTATAGGTAAATAGACACAAAATATTACAAGACAGATATCAATAAGATAGTAGCGAAAATTCAAATTTTTATTTCAAACACAAATCATACATCGTGGTCCAAAATGGCATAAGTCACAAAAACCATTACAACAATATAACACCTGTCTTTTACCATCAGAGTACATAAATATTTAAAAGAAAACATAATTCCTCAAATAAAAGAGACAAAGCCACAGTAGAGATAAGAACTTGAGTTATACTTCGAAAGCAGCTCTAACAAGATAATTTCTGAGTCCTGACAAAGCCTGAGTGTTCGCTCCCTGAGAACCTGGGGGGGGAGGGGGAATGGAAGAAAAAAGAGAAAAAAAAGGGTCAGACATAAAGTCTGGCGAGTCTAGTTACTTTTAGCAAGTAAATAAACAAAAGTAGCATGATAGCCATATAAAGTGGATAAGAGAGATCACTACATAAATGACAGGTGTGACAAGATAGACAGGATAAGGTGTATACGCTTCTCTAATGATTACTCTGCACTATTACTAGTATAACCAGAATAAGATGATCCCTTCCACTATAAGGTGGTAGACGTAGGTATACGTCCAAATGTACCCTAACTACTACCTTAATTGATCGGCTCCCTACTTCGTAGATACTCTGTGCCGACCCCACAGTAGGATGTATCACGTCCTAAAGTGGCAACCCCTCGCTGATATGCATAACCCCATATCTACAGGTATCACGGTCGTCTTATCCCCTTCGGCCCGACTCATGCACGCACATTTCCCGGTCGGTTTGCGCTGCCAACACCGCTTCCTCGTTTGGATCTCTTACAATTAGTCCAGTAAGAGCGTCCCTTCTCCGACCTAGTACGGAGTACATGTTTTGATACCTACTCCGGGTTACTAGATGAAACGGATCCCACACAATATAATACAAGCTCTCCCCCTTGTCTTGTATCCCTACTAGGTTTTCTTTGGCTATGTATACCACTACGTGTCTTTAATTACATAACCCTATTTTTTCTACAATTTATGCTTACCTTAAAAGGTGTCTTTAATTACATAACTTTATTATTCCAACTGGTCATGTATACCACTAGGTGTCTTTAATTACATAACCTTATCAGGTTTAGTTTGTGGGCCTATATGTAAATATTACCCATCCCCTCCAGACTTGCTTAACCCATCCATTATCCAGTCATTTTTTCTTAACCATAACTTTAGTTTACAATCATACAATCCCTATGGATTAGATTTGGTTTAGTAGTCCAATTTATTACCATGTCCATTTATGGTTTATAATAAGCTAGACCTCCCACATTAGGCCTACAACTTGTGGATGTTGGATATGCCGGTCGGGTCTGGGCAGTCTTATTCCACAGTTGGGCCTAACCTCGTGTCTTAGCCCGATTCGTATTTGCGCACTTAGACCTCCCACATTAGGTTCAACATTAGTGGCTGCTGGATATGCTGGTTGGGTCCGGGCAGACTTCCACCACTAATGCAACCTAACCTCATGTCATAAGTGACATTAAATTTTTTAATTTAATTCTAGGCATTTATTATTAATTATACAAATGTCAATTATAGGTTTTATGCCCCTTTTTCCCAATTATGTCCATAATTGATTTTATGCCTAATTTATTCATATTCATTACTCTAATTAATAATCAAATTAACATTCAAATTTCTAGTTATGCCTAAATGTCCAATTATACTCATAATGGATTATATGTCCAAATTCATATCAAGTTATGCCAAATCTAATATTTTCCCCCGTTCCCTAACTAATGCATTCGCATATATTTGGCGGCATACTAGGCTAGAAAGTAGCCTAGGCATATACAGTAAAAAGGGAAAGGTGATGGGAAAAATGATAATAGTGATAATTCTAACAAAGGTGACATGAACATATATACCGGCGTAGACACGTTTTGGCATAATAATAAGGTGGACAAAAAATAGATCTAGTAAACAGGCAATGATAAAACTAGTTCTAACATAATTATAATGTGGACATAAAAACGGATCTAGCATAATTAGGATGACATAACAAGCATGTTTAGGTCTAAACAAAGATTTATGTGTCCAAATAATGACATATCTAAGTTGGCCGCAATATGATAGGTAAAAGAGGTTCTACATAAAGGATTGGATCTAAACAAGGTTTTAACTGTCCAAAAATGATAGATTTGCATTAACCACAATATAGATATAAACCAAGATCCACAAAGGTGACGTAATAGATTAATCACAATTGAATTAGACTTAGAAAAGTAGATCTATCATGACATAGCTTAGGATCCAATAACATTACAGATTCATAATTTACAACATATCCAAATCACAGTCTTTCACAAATTACTTTTATTCATTTAAACCTAAAAGTAACCAACTCATAGTGTTTGGATTGTTAATATGATAGAAGAGAAATTGTAAGTGTTGAGTCTATGCTTGAATCTCAGAATTTGATTTGCAGAAGATGAATAGAATTAGGTTTAGTCCAGTCACTGACAGCATTTGGCCTCCATTGTATTCCTGGACAGAAAACATGAAAATGGACCTTTATTTATAGCTGCCAGCCTCCAAATCGACTATGCAACATCAGCCATAGGGGTGTCAACACCCCTATGGGTGGGTCGACCCTGGTGTCGACACCCCTTAAGGGGTGTCGACCCCCTAGAGCGGGAAATTTGCCGCCTTCTGCCATTTTGATTTTTGAACAATCCTGGATAAGGTGCTAACTCATATTTGATTCTTGTATGACTCATATGTATACTTTTATTTCTTCTGCACGTATAAAAAATTAAAACCCTTATAACTTCTTCATACGTTGTCCGCTTTACGTAAACAAAATGTCTATCTTGACCCGAATTTCGAGAAAGATGCAATGGCGCAGTCCATTTTCCTTAATTACGAATATTAAATTAATTATTATTTAATTTATCCTCTTATAGCGTCGTTAGAAATTCGGGGTGTTACATTCTCCCTACTTAAAGGATTTTGTCCCCGAAATCTCTAAGTTGAAAAGAACGTATCCTACCATCCATCATCCATCTACTCATCCACCAATCATAGGCCTCCATTGTCCTTAAAACTTTCTAATGCTTATATGAATATATGCAAAAGCGTGTGTATATGTCCCAATACTAATGCGGAAGATCAGGCGGTCTACTGATTCAGTTGACCTGCTTAATGCAATGTATGTTAATGCCCTGAATCCAATATGTATGCAAATAAACCTGTTATAACATGTAAGTTCTATATGTGTGCACGCTCATTCGTCCAAGTGCAACATCCATATGGTAATACATCCATTCCCATCCATAAAAGAAAAAGAAAATGCACACGCATACGTTTGTAGTATGAGAGTGATTGAGCCGATCTAGTGCCTAATGTGTGTGTATATGCATCCATAAGAAACCACTCGCAAACATTTGCATCCATCAAACATAACATGTCTCAAACACATGTGTACATCCATAGCATTCCTATCTAAAGGTCGAAAATACTATGGATGAGATATATTCAAATGATAGAAACAAGTACGGATAAAACTTTTGGAAAAAAGGAGTTAAGAACATACCCTCGAAAAGAGAAGGGTACAAAGCACGAATCTTGGCTTCGGTCTCCCAAGTCGCATCCTCTGGGTTATCTCCCCATTAAACCTTTAGCAACTTGATTTCTTTACTGCGAAGCCTCTTAACTTCTGATCCAAGAATACGAGATGGAACTCGCCTGACTGTCACCTCCCTCTCTACTTCCATTTCCTCTAATACACTTGGCTCAACGACTTCCGTGGTGTCATGCAGGCACTTATGCAGATGAGAAACGTGGACAACATCATGAACACCTGATAAATTTTCTGGGAGCTTTACTCTATAGGCCATCTGGCCAATCCTCTCAGTTATGGGAAATAGTCCCACAAACCTAGGTGCCAACTTTCCTACCGATCCGAAGCGAACCGCATTACTCAAAGGTGATACTTTGATAAAAACTAAGTCTCCCACTTCAAATTCGATGTCAGTCTTTCTCTTGTATGCATGGGACTTCTTCCTATCTTGAGCTGTCTTCATCCGTCGTCGAATAAGGTCAATCTTTTCGGACGTTTCTCTAACCATATCTGGTCCAAGTAATAATATTTCTGTAGATTCCCACTAACAAGTTGGTGATCTACAGGGTCATCCGTACAATGCTTCGAAGGGTGACATGCCAATGCTGGATTGGTAGCTGTTGTTATAGGCAAACTCTACTAAAGGAATGTGCTCTTCCCAAGTCCCTCCGAAGTCTAGGATACACAGTCTCAAAAGATCCTCTAGAATTTTGTTCACCCTCTCCGTCTGCCCATCGGCCTGAGGATGATAAGCGGAGCTCAAACACAACTATGTACCTAACGCTTCTTGCAAGCTCCTCCAAAATTTACTGGTGAAGACGGGGGTCACGATCACTCATGATGCTAGAAGGTACTCCATGAAAACGAATTATCTCATGAACATAGATTGCTGCCAACCATGATGTCGTCCTCTTACTCTTCACTGGAATGAAATGAGGGCTCTTAGTCAATCTGTCCAATACTACCCAAATACTGGTGTTGCCTTTCTTTGATCTAGGCAAACCATATATGAAATCCATGGAGATGCTCTCCCATTTCCACTGACGAACCTCCAAAGGATGAAGTAGACCACCGGGCTTGTTTTGCTTGGCTTTAACTTGCTGGTAAACTAAACATTGAGAAACGAACGCTGCCACGTCTTTCTTCATCCCAGCCCAAAAGAAAACCCTTTTCATGTCTCTGTACATCTTGTCACTGCCTGAATGAATAATCATCTTAGAATGGTGGGCTTCATCTAGGACTGCCTTATCAAGCTTCCAGTTTGAGGAACACATAGCCTTCCATCTCGTTGCAACCACCCCTTTTCATCTATGGCATATCTACTGAGGTGATTAGAAGTCTCCCCTTTTCTGAGCTTTTCCATGATGTCTAAAATATGTGGGTCACCTTGTTGCGAAGCTCCTATCTGATCCATAAGAGTTGGTCGTATCTCCAAAGATGCAAACAAATCAGGCAAAATCTCGATGAAGGGTCTAAAATCAAAAGATGATATGAACTCCAAGCTCTTCCTCTCCTCAAACAGAGGACTCAAGGCCATACTCTGCCTACTTAGTGCGTCTGCCACCACATTACCCTTGCCAGGGGTATAAGCAATCTCAAAATCATAAGAAGCTAGGAACTCCATCCACCGTTGTTGCCTTAAATTGAGATCCTTCTGCGAGAACACATACTTGAGAGATTTATGATCAGCATATAACCCGAACTTCTCTCCAAGTAAATAATGGTGCCACGTCTTAAGCGCGAATACTATGGCAGCTAGCTCTAGATCACGGATAGGGTAGGTCTTCTCATGAACTGTCAACTGTCTACCCCCATATCACACTACTTTCCCTTCTTGCATCAGAACCGCACCAAGCCCTATACCACATGCATCAGTGTAAACAGTATACACCTTACTTCCATCAGGCAAGGTCAAGACTGGGGCTGTTGTCAGAGCCCTCTTCAGTCGTTGAAAGCAACATCACAATCTATATCCCGTGAAAGCACCATATTCTTCTTTGTCAGCTTGGCGAGTCGGGCTGATATCTTTGCGAAGTCCTTATTGACCTTCCTGTAATAACCTGCCAACCCAAGAAAACTTATCACCTCGGTTACATTTTTAGGAATCTGCCAATCTTGCACTACAACCACCTTTGCGGGATCTACAGCTATCCCTTCTTTGGAGACCACATACCCAAAGAATCTCACCTTTTTCCTCCAAAAATGGCATTTGGAGAATTTCGCCTTAAGCTGATGCGCATGGAGAGTTTTCAAGACTTCTCCCAAATTTTGGGCATGCTCTTCTTCGCTTTTAGAGAAGATCAAGATATCGTCAATAAAGACTACGACGAATTTGTTTAGAAACTCCCGAAATACCCTACTCATTAGATCAACAAAATAGGCGGGTGCATTCATCATCCCAAAAGGCATAAGCAGCCATTCAAAGAAACCATCTGGAGTTCTAAAAGCAATCTTATCTATGTTGTCCTCTGCCACCCTTAACTGATGAAACCCCGTGGCCAAGTCTAACTGGGAAAATACCGAGGCACCAACAAGTTGATCAAATAAATCATCAATCCTTGAAAGCGGGTGCCTATTCTTCTTGGTGAGTTTATTCAACTCCCTATAATCAACACACAAATGAAGCGAACCATCCGCCTTAGTTGCGAATACTACTGGAGCACCACATTCAAATATGCTTCGTCTGATAAACCCCTTCTCAAGTAGCTCCCCTACTTGCTTACTCAACTCCCTCCTTTCCCTTGGAGCCATATGACGTACCGGTAATGCAACTGGCTTTGCATTGTCCACTAGATATAAACGGAAGTTGATTTCACGCCTCGGAGGTAAGCCCTGTACCTCATCAAAAACATCAGAATAATCCCGGACTACTAGAACAGATTGCAGATCATCGATAGATGCATCAAGAGACTCTAGAAAACTAAGCATAACCGACCCTTGTGGGTCACAAGGAATCTCGAGGGTTCTTCCATGACAAGTCAGAAGTTTAACGACCCTCCTCTCACAATCTAGAATGGCACCATACGTGGTAAGCCAATCCATTCCTAGAATCAGCCCATAGCCCATAAACCGGAGCACATACGCGTCGCATTCAAACTCGACGCCTAACACAAATATTTTCAAACCCCGACAAATCATAGATAAATGAGCCGAACCACCAATGGGGTTTGAAACAACTACAGGATCTACTACCATACTAGTAATTAAGTGTAGAGATTCAACCACAGAACTACATATAAATGAATGTGAAGCGTTAGAATCAAAAATAGTTCTTATAGGATGATTGGAAAGATAAATCAAACCTTCCATGCAAACTTTCCTACCTCTATCTGGTGCACTAGCCACGAGAGCACTCGGTTGCCCTCCAGAGGTTTCTTGTCTTTTGACCTTGCCCTTGCTTCCTTGGGCACTCCCTAGAATAGTGTCCAACCTCTTCACAAACGAAGCAAGCATTCTTCCTTTTCCTGCAGTCCTGGGCCAAGTGACTTCCTCGCCCGCAACTATGCCACTTCCTCTTACCCTTAGCCGTGTCATTCTTTCCGCCCTACTTTTGTTGTTGTTGCTGTCCTTTCTTGGGCCATACCTTTTTATTTTGTGTTTCCTCAACCTTAATTTTTTCCTTTTCACCTTTATTTGAACTTTATCTATGTTCCCTTCTCAGGCCATCATTTTTCTCATCCTTGGGCTGTGCTCCTTAGCCCTAACTCCCTTATTCTCCTTTTTACCATATTTGTGTAACAAGCTAACTAGTCTCTCGAAAGCTGCCTCCATCGCATGGAAATCCTTACGAAGCTCGAGAAAGTTAGCCGTTGGTGAAATTACTGCGGCTACAGATGGAGGTTAGGCACTTCATTGCCCTTTGACATGTGTCATAATCTTAACATACCTACGGAACCATGCCGCAATAGGGGCACCTTTTGGGAAGGACTGGTTCCCCAGACAAAAAGAAAAAGGAATCAAGCGGAGAATCAAGAGATATTTCCTATGGATTTGGGGAATATGTTTTTCAAAACAGACTTTTCCTTTGAAAATGCTTTCTTCCAAAACCTTTTTGAAAATAGTTTTCAAAAACTTTATCCAGTATGGTAAACTTCAGCTCAAATACCAAGTGTGACACTCCACGTCCGTTAATGTCACTCACAGAGGGAATGCACTAAGTTTTGTGAAGCGTTATAGGTAAGTAGACCTAGAATATTACAAGATAGATATAAATAAGATAGCAGCGGAAATTCAAATTTTTATTTCAAACACAAATCATACATTGTGGTCCAAAATGCCATAAGTCACAAAAACCATTACAACAATATAACTTCTGTCTTTTACCATCAGAGTACATAAATACTTAAAAGAAAACATAATTCCCCAAATAAAAGAGACAAAGCCATAATAGAGATAAGAACTTGAGCCATACTTCGAAAGCAGCTCTAACAAGATGATATCTGAGTCCTGACTAAGCCTGAGTGTTTCCTCCTTGAGAACCGGGGGAGGGGGGGGGGAGAAAGAAGAGGAAACAAAAGGGTCAAACATAAAGTCTGGCGAGTATAGTTACTTTTAGCAAGTAGATAGATAAAAGTAGCATTACAGGTATATAAAGTGGATAAGAGAGATCACTACATAAATGGCAGGTGTGACAAGGTAGACATGATAAGGTGTATACGCTTCCCTAATGACTCTCTGCACTATTACTAGTATAACCAGAATGAGATGATCCTTTCCACTATAAGGTGTTAGACTTAGGCATACGTCCAAATGTACCTTAACTGCTACCGTAATCGATCGGCTCCCTACTCCATAGATATGAAAGTGCGGGCGTGTACGTGATAGTATAGTACGCAAGGATCGTGTAATATGGTGTATAATACTCAAGTATGAAATAATAGCTAATCACAGATATAAGATAGTAAATGCAGCAAAAATAGAAAAATCACACCAGGGATTTTTATACTGGTTCGGAGCACCGTCCTACGTCCAGTCCCAGACTTCCTTCTGGAATTTCACTAACAATCTCCTCACTTCACCCGGAGGAACAGGTATACAACACCCGAGCAGCCGAATGAGATTTCACGCCTCCAACAACACGAGGACTTCAATACTTGCCTCTTACAATACTGAGGACTTCAACACTTGCCTGATCACACACAGGACTTCAACTAATACAATGGTTTTGACTTCTCCTTTATGTTCTTGATTCAACACGGATAGTCAACAGTTTGAGAACAATCTTCCTATAATCTGATCCTCAAGTATATACTTTAAATGCGTAGATTTAAGGAAGTAGAATGCTTGTTGAATCAAATGATATTAAATTGATTCAAGGATTCAACAAGTATTTAAATTTGGAGAGCTTTTGTTTTGCAAAGAGTATGAAAATGTCAGAAATTAGAGAGAATATAGAATGATTCGGTTATTGTAAAACAAGTTTGAAGTTGTTTATATAATAGTAGAAAGGTAGTAATTCTTCATGAAGAGTTTCTATAAAAATTATGTCCATTTCCTTTGGTTATTGAATAGAAATCTCTTCACAAATAGAATCAACCTTTCAGAAAAAGCTTGCTGTTTAAAAACGGTTGATAGGTTAAAAATAACCGGTCGACTGGTTGAATTTAATTAAAATTAAAACTTCCAGAAAAATAGCCGTTATGTGCAAAAACACACAGACCGGTCGACCGCCCATATTTGGACCGGTCGACCGGTTTATGGCTGTGGACTAGAGGACCTCAGTCCACAGTCTAGATCGCTCTGCGCTCTTTCCCGATCGAAGCCTGGACCGTTTGGGCTTTTTCTGTGACTTTTCAATTTCTCAAATATGCTGATTTCAGCAACGAAGATATGATATAACTTTTTTTGCATTCGTGTTATACTTTGAGGATAGAGTTTAATAAATTTCTAACACGACTCAATGTGTGTGTATATATATATAAAACCTTATCTCTATGAAATGATCTTCATTGCAACTTTATATGTTGGCACCGATCAAAATCTTGTTCTCAACATTCTCCCCCTTTTTGATTGATGACAACACCTTGGATTTTCTCTCTCTAAATATAAAGCTCCCCCTGAATTTCTGCAACATTTGTTAGTTCATAATATAAATAATCTTACCTTTTGATTCCTACATTAACAAATGTTAGCACACATATACTATTACCATGTTAAGCACATAATTTTAAATGATAGTATATGTAACATGAATTATATGTATCATCACGAGAGAAAATATTTCTCCCCCTTTGTCATCGATTAAAAAGAATAAAACCATAATAAGCATAGTAATCGAGAGTAGTAGAGAATACACATAATTATAACACCTTTAGGAAATATTGAATCATGTGATTTTTTGATAAGCTGAGTTTTCAAAGATATTTAGAGATACCGAATAACCTTCTCTTTGTTGTGGTGTACCTGTAAAGAATATGACATATATAGTTTTGGTACCCACTTGCTTTATGTGGGTCCATGGGTTAGATGGAAAGTAACCATACCCAAGAGGGCTTAATGGAACCTTTAAAGATAAAATTTTAATTATTAACTACTGAATCAAAATAATCATCGATATATTTTTCTCTGTTTTTCCAACTTACAGGAACCCAAGTACTTAAGTAATCTCTATTGATATTCCTTTTCGTACTTCTATATTTATTATAAATACCGCTAGTTGTAGAAGTATTCGAATTTCTATAATAATTGGGTCTTGGATGTACATTAGTACTAGCAGTGATATTCTTATTGTACATAGAAGCATATCTAGTACTATTTCTATGATTGGTTTCTTATTTCTTATATCCCAAACCTTGTTTATTTGAAGCAGGTTGTGAACTTTCAATGAGTTTTGTCAAATTTTCTTGACCTTTGTTGAAGTTAGAAACATTTTGAGTAATATCATCTAACTTAGTTTGTAAACTAGCTTTTTCTAGGTCTAGAATTTTAATTTTTGCCTTAAGCTTATGATTTTCAGTAGTAAGAGCATCATTTTTCTCTTTTTGAGTTTCAATTTCTTGACTCAAAAGAAATAATTGAGAATCAATATTAGATGATGATTCTTGAAGTTTTTCAAGTTCTTCTTCTAATATTTTCTTCTTGTCTTTTAACATATCTCGTTCAAACTCTACTCTTATCAAATCATCTTTGGCTTCTTTGTATTGTCATTTCATGTCTTTAAATTTAACTATTAATTCAACACTAATATCAAGTACTTCATCAAATGTAGGAATTTGTACCTTATCTTCTGTTGCCATTTAACAAACATTTACTTGTTCATCTTCTGAATCACTTTCACTTTCCGATGAAGACGAGTCTGAATCATCCCATGTGACTGAGAAAGCTCGTTTCTTTGATTTGTCCTTCTTGTATTTGAACTTGTCATTTTCTGACTTCTTCTTTTGCTCTGGAGAATCTTTGTGCATGTGCCCCTTTTTATGGCAGTTGAACCATTCTATAACTGATGATGATGGCTTATTTGAACCAGATTTCCTTTTGTTATATCGACTAGCTTTTCGTTGTTTTAGGAATTTTTTGAAACCTTTTGCCATAAAAGCTAAGTCTTCATCTTCATAATCTGATTCATCTTCATCTTTTCCAACATGAAATGCTACATTTCTCTTTTCTTCTTTCTGTTCTTTTCTAGCCTGCAAATTTGCTTCATAAGACATTAAATTTCCTATCAATTCATCTGGCTTCATGACATAAAGGTCATTAGCTTCTTCAATCGCTAATACTTTTCCTTCCCATTCACTTGTCAGAGAATGTAGGATTGTCGAGACTACATCAAAATATGAATATTTTTGTCCTAAACCAATAAGTGCATGATGAATAGTTTGAAACCGTGAATACATATCATTGATTGTTTCATTCGGCTTCGTTTTGAAGTTTTGGAACTGACTTTTCAGCATGGCTATTTTGGCTTGTTTAACCTTGTTAGTGCCTTCATGAGTGGTTTTCAGTGTTTGCCAAATTTGGTATGCAGTGGTACAGATACTAACATGGTTATATTCATTTTGATCTAATGCACAAAACAACATATTTATTGCTTTTGCATTTATAGTTGCTGCTGTTTTCTGAGCCTGTGTCCATTCTGAATAATCAGTTGTAGGATTAACTATCCCTGTTTGGGTAGCATTCCATGCATCATAATTTGTTGATTGCATAAAGAATGACATTCGTGTTGCCCAATAGCTATAGTTAAATCCATTGAAAAATGGAGGTCTTTGTGTTGATTGACCTTCCGTGTAAGTAGTGTTTTGAGTGCTAGAACTTGGGTTATTTGTCATCTTACAAGAATATATCAAATAACTGTGTTATGGTTATAAGATGACCGTGTTATGATACCAATTGAAAGTGTGGGCGTGTACGTGATAGTATAGTACACAAGGATCGTGTAATATGGTGTATAATACTCAAGTATGAAATAATAGCTAATCACAGATATAAGATAGTAAATGCAGTAAAAATAGAAAAATCACACCAAGGATTTTTATACTGGTTCGGAGCACCGTCCTACGTCCAGTCCCAGACTTCCTTCTGGAATTTCACTTACAATCTCCTCACCTCACCCGGAGGAACATGTATACAACACCCGAGCAGCCGAACGGGATTTTACGCCTTTAACAACACGAGGACTTCAATACTTGCCTCTTACAACACTGAGGACTTCAACACTGGCATGATCACACACAGGACTTCAACTAATACAATGGTTTTGACTTCTGCTTTATGTTCTTGATTCAACGCGGATAGTCAACAGTTTGAGAACAATCTTCCTGTAATCTGATCCTCGAGTATATACTTTGAATGCATAGATTTAAGGAAGTAGAATGCTTGTTGAATCAAATGATATTAAATTGATTCAAGGATTCAACAAGTATTTAAATTTGGAGAGCTTTTGTTTTGCAAGGAGTATGAAAATGCAATTCAGAAATTAGAGAGAATATAGAATGATTCGGTTATTGTAAAACAAGTTTGAAGTTGTTTATATAATAGTAGAAAGGTAGTAATTCTTCATGAAGAGCTTCTATAAAAAGTTATGTCCATTTCCTTTGGTTATTCAATAGAAATCTCTTCACAAATAGAAGCAACCTTTCAGAAAAAGCTTGCTGTTTAAAAACGGTCGATAGGTTAAAAATCACCGGTCGACTGGTTGAATTTAATTAAAATTAAAACTTCCAGAAAAATAGCTATCATGTGCAAAAACACACAGACCGGTCGACCACCCATATTTGGACCGGTCGACCGGTTTATGGCTGTGGACCAGAGGACCTAGGTCCACAGTCTAGATTGCTCTGTGCTCTTTCCCCGTCGAAGCCTGGATCGTTTGGGCTTTTTCTGTGACTTTTCATTTTCTCAAATATGCAGATTTCAGCAGCGAAGATATGATATAAGTTTTTGTGCATTTATGTTATACTTTGAGGATAGATTTTAACATATTTCTAACACGACTCAATGTATATATATATATATATATATATATATATATATAAACCTTATCTCTATGAAATGATCTTCATTGCAACTTTATATGTTGGCACCGAACAAAATCTTTTTCTCAACAAGATACTCTATTCCGGCCCCATAGTACGATATATCACGTCCTAAAGTGGCAACCCCTCGCTGATATGCACAGCCCTATATCTACAGGTGTCACAGTCGTCTTATCCCCTTTGGCCTGGCTCATGCACGCACATGGCCCAGTCGGTTTGCGCCGCCAACACCGCTTCCATGTTTGGATCTCTTACTGTCAGTCCAGTAAGCGTGCCCCTTCTCCGACCTTGCACGAAGTACATGTTTTGATACCTACTCCGGGTTACTGGATCAAACAGATCCCACACAGTATGATACAAGCTCTCCCCCTTGTCTTGTATCCCCACTAGGTTTTCTTTGGCTATGTATACCACTAGGTGTCTTTAATTACATAACCCTATTATTTCTTTAAGTTATGCTTACCTTAAAAGGTGTCTTTAACTACATAACTTTATTATTCCAATCGGTTATGTATACCATTAGGTGTCTTTAATTACATAACCTTATCAGGTTAAGTTTATGGGCCTATATGTAAATATTACCCACCCCCTCCAGACTTGCTTAACCCATCCACTATCCAATCAATTTTTCTTAACCATAACTTTAGTTTACAATCATACAATCTCTATGGATTAGATTTGGTTAAGTCATCCAATTTATTACCATGTCCATTTATGGTTTATAATGGGCTAGACCTCCCACATTAGGCCTACAACTTGTGGATGTTGGATATGCTGGTCGGGTCCGGGTATTCTTATTCCACAGTTGGGCCTAACCTCTTGTCATAGCCCGATTCGTATTTGGGCACTTAGACCTCCCATGTTAGGTTCAACATTAGTGGCTGTTGGATATGTCGGTCGGGTCCGGGCAGACTTCCACCACTAATGCAACCTAACCTCGTGTCATAAGTGCCATTAAAATTTCTAATTATCATCCTAGGCATTTATTATTAATTATACCTATGTCAATTATAGGTTTTATGCCTCTTTTTCCCCATTATGTCCATAATTGATTTTATGCCAAATTTATTCATATTCATTACTCCAATTAATAAATAAATTAACATTCAAATTCCCAATTATGCCTAAATGCCCGATTATACTCATAATGGATTATATGTCCAAATTCATGTCAAGTTATGCCAAATCTAATGTTTTCCCCCGTCCCTTAACTAACGCATTCACATATATTTGGCGGCATACCTAGACTAGAAAGTAGCTTAGGCATATAGAGTGAAAAGGGAAAGTTGATGGAAAAAATGACAATAGTGATCATTCTAACAAAGGTGACATGAACATATATACTGGCATAGACATGTTTTGGCATAATAATTAGGTGGACATAAAAATAGATCTAGTGAACAGGCAATGATAAAACTAGATCTAACATAACTATAATGTAGACATAAAAACATACCTAGCATAATTAGGATGACATAGCAAGCATGTTTAGGTCTAAACAAAGATTTATGTGTCCAAATAATGACATATCTAAGTTGTCTACAATATGATAGGTAAAAGATGATCTACATAAAGGATTAGATCTGAACAAGGTTTTAACTATCCAAAAATGACAGATTTACATTAACCACAATATAAATATAAACCAAGATCCACAAAGGTGACGTAATAGATTAATCACAATTGAATTAGATCTAGAAAAGTAGATCTATCATGGAATAGTTTAGGATCCAATAACAGTATAAATTCATAATTTACAACATATCCAAATCACAGTCTTTAACAAATTACTTTTATTCATTTAAACTTAAAAACAATCAACTCACAGTGTTGGATTATTAATATGATAGAAGAGAAGTTGTAGGTGTTGAATCTATGCTTGAATCTCAGAATTTGATTTGCAAAAGATGAATTGAATTAGGTTTAGTCCAGTTACTGATAGCATTTGGCCTCCATTGTATTCCATAACAGAAAACATGAAAAATGGGCCTTTATTTGTAGCTACCAGCGTCCAAATCGACTATGCCACATCATCCCTAGGGGTGTCGACACCCCTATGGGTGGGTCGACCCTGGTGTCGACACCTCTTAAAGGGGGTCGACCCCGGTGTCGATACCCCTCTAGGGGGGTCGACCCCCTAGAGCCGGAAATTTGCCGCCTTCTGCCATTTTGATTTTTGAACGATCCTGGATAAGCTGCTGACTCATGTCTGACTCCTATATGACTAATATGTATATATTTATTTCTTCTACGCATATACAAACTTAAAACCCTCATAACTTCTTCATACAGTGTCTGTTTTACCAAACCATATGTCTATCTTGACCCGAATTTCGAGACGGACGCAATGGCGCGGTCCATTTTCCTTAATTCTGAATATTAAATTAATTATTCTTTAATTTATCCTCTTTTAGTGTCGTTAGAAATTCGGGGTGTTACAATTTCACTGAAGGAACAAAATATAATAATTGAAAATAGATGTACCATGAAATAAAACCATAGTAATGTTGATTGCATTAAAGTCCAACTGTCATATCACGGTACATCAATAATAATATCCCATGGAGACAATAAAATTCCAAACTTGATAATAATGATAATAAACTATCTAAAGTCTCCTTCGTAGGCTCCAATCGTCATGACTTCATCAATCATCTATTCTCCCCTACTAACCTGTTTAATTATTACGAGGAGGGAGATCAAGATAATAAGTTCTGTTGAATGAAAATCACGTAAGTTTAAGGAATGTATATTTCTTATACTTAGCAGTATAAATTCATTAAATTATGTCAACACAAATTCAACACACAAACATATGCATTAATTAGGCAGACTATTTAAAGTCACTATCGACCTACATGTTTATTTATGAGGTAGACTCTATTATCACTTAAAACCCTACTAGGTGGACTACCGTTTGGTCACTTAAGGCCCACATGTTTATTTATAAAGGTGGATTCTATTATCACTTAATACCCTACGAGGTGGACTACTGTTTGGTCACTTAAGGCCATTTTCTATATTTATTTATGGGCGGACTCCCACTGCCACTTAATACCCTATGGGGAACCCTAGTCACTTAAGACTTCATCTTATAACCATAAAAGTTATTAAATATACTCTCAATGTAAATCAAGAGATAGTAGACATTCACTTATTACCTACAAGTTGGGTAGACGACTCTGTCATTTATGACCTTCCCTCGACGGACCCCTTTGGTACCATCTAGCTGTCACTGCAGGTGAAATCCTAATCGTTTAATACTTTCCTTAGATAGGATTAACATGTTCTTAGGAACACTTTTTTTTGTCCCTATGAATGTCCTCACATAGCCCCCAGATAATAAGCAAACAACTTCTAGAGAACTACCTTACCCATATGTCTATCCTTTTAATTAAGACCATTTAATACGTTATAAGAGAAAGGCGGAACCAATAACCAGTTAAGACCTTAATAATGGTAAGCCCAATGACTTCAGCCCTTTTAAAGAATAAACATTATAACATGCCTAATTTCCTAACCACTTAATACTCAAACATCATAGGTCAGCCGCCTAGTATCCTCTCGAGGTAGGCCTATTTTATACACGTACACACATATGCGTGCACACACACGTATATATGTATATGTATAAGCACATACAAGACATCTCACATTAATTGATCACTTGTAGATGCTGGATTTCCCTGGCGGTTCCGGGCAGGCTTTTACTACATGTTGGGCTTAACCTCACATCCATATGTAATAATTATAATGTCACATGACAATTAGACCTTTCACATTAACCCGACTAACTTGCAGATGTTGTATATGCTAGTCGGTTTCGAGTAGGCTTCTACTACAAGTAGGGATTAACCTTGTGTCAATGTGCAATTAATACTAATAAAAGCCATTAATACTCACACGCAACAAATTTCGTATAGGGGCATTTAATTTCTAATTTCCTAATTTAAATGTATTAAGTATGAAATTAATACGTATTTAATACGTTTATTACGCCATAAATAGTAATAAATAAAATGTAGATCAAGCGCACGTAAATAAACGTCTGAATTCGTTGAAATGTTAGTCCTAAAATCAAAATAAGGTTTACAAGTTTATTTCCATAACTTCATCCATATTCACATTAAATCTATAACAGGGAAATAACAACATATATATAAAAACTTGTGTTTAAGGTTTAAACAATTATTTCAACAATAAAAGAATGACAAGGTGCAATTATATATTTATACGTATGTATATATTTGTAAAATCCCCTTTTTGGTACTCCTTCACCTTTCATATTATTTATATATACAGAAACTTAAGACTTCAGCGATTTGTATATAATACGTTTAAAATATCTATTTAAGAAATGGATGCTTAAACCTATTAAATCTACAATACTCAAGTCTCATGCCTTTGCACACATATACATGAATTTATAATTTTACAAGAAAATGAATCAGACCAATATCAGGAACTGTATATCCCCGAAAGCCTATCTTTTATTACATCAATAAGCAAAAACCCAATATACAACATTTTTTTGTTTTTGGCAAAGCCGTCTGGTTTTATAGTGGCCGTACCACTTTTATTAGAATAGGAAAAGTGGTAAAGAATTCTTGCATAGACACAGAAATCCCCATCTGGTTTGAAGTGCCAGAACACTATAGCTATATAATACAGGAGAGAAAAAGAGTGTTTCTGCAACAATATGTGACCACAGCTATTCCCCAACGTTAGAGGAACAACTAGAGTCATCACTACCTATAACGTTGACATACTCCGTAAATAGTACAACAAGTTTAAGTATATAACATGGGCTAGGACTACAAAACTCATACTCCTAATCCCAAGTAGTATCAAGTAACAAGAACGTGTTGCTATCACCTAGCTCAGCTACGTCAATGAGCTCAAAATCATCTTCCTCAACCTGATATTCCAATCTCCTGAAATCACCCTCAATGTTTGAGACATATTTATAATACATGTCTTCACGGGGATCATATCTCGTAACAGATTTATCGTGGACCCACGACAAATCATTCATGTGCCAGTAGATTCCATCATCATCAGATTTCCCATTAGAAGAAGCATCTTCATTTTCTATAAGTATATCGTCATGGGAAGTTTCATTACTTTTCAGATCTTCTTCTATACTTCGTTCCTCATCAACTACATCTTCAAAAAGTTTTGGCTTTGGAACCCATATAATTGGAGGAGGCTTCGCAAAAGGAGAACGTAGCTAAAAAGGACCCACTAGCTTACAAGTTTCAAAAAGGTGTCCAAAGGAATGACATTTTGCGCAAATTTTCGATTGCTATGAGTACTGAACATCAACAAAGGAATCATAGCCATAAATTAAGACCTTGATTTTTTTGGGAATGGCTTGCTCGATGTTATTTCAATCAAGGCTGTTGCAAAGACAAATTTTTCTAGCCTTCGTGTTGGCATCAACACATTTATATTTTCCAATTCAACTAGATAACCAATTCAAACCTAGGAGCATTTGAAGGACCGAAGGAATTCTGGTAAATATAGTCCAAACTGAAGTAGAAGATACTCGCTCTTTGGCACTCTCAACCGACGTACTCCACGATTTAATAATAAAAGGTTTCCCTTCAATAATTGCAGATCAGATTCCAGCATTCCAATATACAACAATTGATTGACCATTTTTGCAAGTTATACGGGATTTGGAGGATTTTTTTTTATTTTTTTTATGAAAATCCAAATCCCTTTAGGAATAACAATCCAAATCTACACTACAGAATATAGAAAGTAGAAAACTGCCGTAATTTCCACTCATAGAGATAGGAAGAGAAAAATAGTGAATTCAGTGTAGAATCTAACAAATGTAGTTTGAGCCTTTCGAATTAGCATACTCCAAATCATCTTATATATATAAGAATCAAATTTAGAATCTCATATATATATATATATAATATTTATTTCCATAATTTAGATAATAATTTAGATTTAGAGGAGATAGAAAATAGGTTAGAAGAAGAGAAGAAACCTATTCTGTTTTTGGAATTAAGATAAATAGAGAAGAGACAAAGTTGAGGCATAAAAGAGAGTGAATGTAGGGTTCGTGGGAGAGGCTGGTGGCCTTTTTATAGTTGCTTGTGCGTATGTAGACCGTATGATTAGTTATAAAAAAACCAGGACGGTCCGTATAACAACCCAGATGAACCAATTTAAAATTTTATTTTCAATTGATTTAATGGATTTTAAAGATTTAAAATGATTTATTTTGAGAATTAATGATTTTTTTTTAAATCGAGGTTAGAACATATAAATTTATATTTATTATAAAATGAGTTTGAAATGGCGCGGTAGTTTGAAAATTCGATTTTAAATTTCAATTGAATGTACAAAATTCAAAATAAATCGGATTCCAGTAAAACCAGAAACGTTAGAATTTGTTTAATTGTATCTTTCTAATGAATGTGAAAATTTCAAATTTCATAATATAAATTGAAAGTTATGTCCAGTTGAAAATTTAGAATAGTCGCTATGGAGTTTACTTATATTTTAAAATAATATATAGCCCTTAAAATAACCATTTTTCAAACGACCTCCTTTTTCGATGAAACCACTTTTGTTGGATCTGGAATGTCAATTTATTGTCAGGTTACAAATTTCATAATTTTTGAAATTAATATGTGAGTGTGGTGAATTTAAATGTATTTTGTAATTTCAGTTGAATTAATCGACTGGAAAAAGGACAATTTTTCAAATAGCCTCCAAATTCAACGAAATTAGTTTTGTTAGGACCGTATCGTTAAAGCATAGCTATATTTATTTTTCTGTAATTTTTGGAGTCAGTATGTGGCCCCGGTAAATTAAAATATACGTTTAAATTCAATATATTGATTTATATTTTAATTTAAAGAAAAATGATTGAAACAGTCGATTTGGCTTACGAAACATATCCCATTGTGTCCGGAATGGAGGTATTTGGTTAGGAACGATAGTCATTGGGTTTGATTTGGAGTTCGAATGAGAAATCACACTTTTTGGAATTAAAATAGTAATAAAATATAATATAATTTTCTATAAAACCATAGTCCTACCTTCCCATTCCAGAAAACCGCCGCCTCCCATTAAATCAACAGCCAATTTTGTTCAAATTTCAAACCCTAAATTCACGCAATTCGCTACGAATTAAAACATGATTTCAAAATGAGGATTAAAGAGCTTTATTAGATCTTTTTTTTGGTATGGCTTTCATGGAAGATGGTGGCATGAGCTGTTCAGATTTAGGGCTTGAAGTATCATCGTTCAAGGTGATTTTCTGGGCCGACGGGGGTACCGCGATGGAGGCAGTCACCGGCGTGGGTGGCTCTTGCGAAGGCGAAGGGCGTGAGCTGTTCTGATCATGTTCCGACGGCTTGGATGAGGTGCGACATGGGGTTAAAGATCAAAAGCTTTTAGGTTCGGTTGTACGAAGAAGAAGATGAAATGGGCGACCATTATTTTCTCTCTAATGATGTAATTAAGGATTTAATTAATTAATTAATTGAGGTAATTAACGTATATAAATCCATATCTTTTTCATATGATGTCCAAATCCAACGATTTTAGTTGCGTTGGATTCGCAACGACGAACACTACGCAATGGAACTGACCAGAACGGAAAAGGAGAAAATTGGATTTTCAGCTAAATTAAACGTGCGTTTAATTTAGTTGAAAAATACAATCTTAAATTAAATCTGACGGAGTGGAACCCAAAGTGAGAATTCTCTCACTAAAATATTTGAACAGTTATTTAATTTATTTTATAACTGTAAATATATAGAAATTGCCAGTGTTGATTTTTACCTGTTGTATGTGACATTGCTTGAGTTCAACACATAAACTATTCCCGACTCATTTGCACAAGAAGCATTGTTTTAACATTCGACACTCGTATTTCAAACAATGTGGATACACTTTGTGGTTGTTGAAATGTGATATAAATATCCATTTATAGTTTGAACAGTGAAAATTTGTTAAGTAGAAAAATAATTCAAACCGAATTAGAATTGGTCAAATTTATTAACCAATGATCTATTTAAATAAACTGTTGCTGTTTGAAAACCCCACACAGGTATTGGGATGATATTTGACATACACTAATCCCAATATGTAGTTGTGTTCAATCGATGGGTTGACAGGCTGTGATGAGCGTTATTTATTTATTTATTTTAATGCCTATACAGTTGTAAAATGCACTTTGGATGATGTTTCAATGTTTAATAATTATTTATCATTATTGTTGAATACACGCTATGTATGAAATCCATATAACTGAAATTATATGGTAATCGATTGAGTCACATTCCGATTCAGAAATAACGAATATTTTGAAATAATAATCGGTGAAGAATCAAAATGTGATTTTGATGTCCGATTTTGGATGGGAACAAAAATATTGAAATGTGAAGCCGAGTTAAGTAGTAAACGCCATTTTAACCCAAACAGGTTTATTAATCGATTTTATTTATTTTATAATGAATATCGAAAAGAATGGATTTCAAAATCAGATATTTTGAAAATATTATCATTTTAATATTATATTGACATAGAATATTCGTTTTTGATTTAAAATTGAAATGGAAGTTGGAGTCATTTTAAAATGAATTTAAACGTTTTATAAAATACATTTTAAATAGAAATCGACGATATATATATAATAGCTTGAATAGAACGCGCAGCGACCGTTCATTTCGACCATTGACTTCAATTGGACATAACGGGAGATCCGACGGTCGGATTCTCCTAAAACCCGAACTGTTGGGTTCGTATCAAAAAGATCATTCCAATGAATATAAGTGATATAAATTTGAAGGTTGGATTTTAAAATATGTCCAAATCAATTTCAGAAAAGGTAGCTATGGATGCAGTTCGGTGGCCATTATCAGAAACAGACTGTACGGGTCTTATTAATATAATTAAAAATAGTGAAAAATTGTGTAAAATCATAATAAATGATTTGGAAATATTTTGGATGAAAAATTCCAAGTTTTGAAAAGACAAAGGATACTTTTATCCGAATGAACCAGTTATTAACTAGAATAATAATCCAATGTTTTTGAATAAATAAATTGGATTTGTGAATGGGTTTTTCATAACTAGAATTTTCCAATGAATCTATTGGAATGGATTTGAATGGAAATATTCTTCGGAATATTTTGATATTGGATTCCATGATTATATGGATAGTGTGAAGAATTTGGAAGATACATATATTGTTATTCCTAATACGATATCCGTTGGTTTCAGAATTTGATATTGAATATAAGCTGATATAATTTTTATTCGGAGCCTTGTATTTGATATCAAATGGGATTTGGGCTTGTCGGGAATGTTGTCTTAAATAACACTGTTCTTAAACCCATTTGAGAAAAGAATAAATCTTTTAATTAAGATTTAGGGAAATTTACCAATTAACTAATATTTAATTGGAATTGAATTAGAAGTGGATTTTTAAGTTTATCGTGAATGGTGTTTTAAATGACATTTGTTTTTTAACCCAATTAACAGTGAAGATATGGTTTGGAATTTATAAATCTTTTTATTAAGACTTAATGGAAATTTTCCAAAGTAAAGTGTTCCAATTTAATACATTAAATTGGAATTGAATGGAATTCGATTTAATAATAATCGAGATGAGCTTCTGGGAATGAAGGCCGTTACTATATATGGAATTTAAAAGGCTTTTCCATTATTCCATTTATACTATTAGTCTGATACGAAAATTTATATCGATTATATATTGATCTATCCATGAAGATTCCATGGTTAATGGAAGATGATTTGGGTTTATCGTGAATTGTGTTTTAGATGACATTGGTTCTTTAACCCTGTTAAAGATAGGATTAATTTTCTAAGATTGAATAAATCATTAAATAATGAATTTTGAGATTAAAACCAATTGAAGTTTTAATAAATCTTTAATTAGATTTGGATGCGAATGAGGTAATTAAATTTACCAAATTAAAGAAATGTTTCGAGATGGAGTACCACCTGGTTTACTCTAGGTGATAGTTAAATCTTTAACTAGATTTGAACGTGAAATAGTAATTAATTTTACCAATAAAACAGTGGGGTTAGATATGGAGTACTATCAGTTTTGCTCCGTGGGATGAATAGGTTGGGATTGGGATAATAAAAGAAATGATTACTTTGGTATGGCTCAATAATCCGGACTAGTTTATAAACCTTATTTGGTTTAGATGGTTAAAAGTTAAAATAAGTTCTTTGAAATTGATATCCAAGGGAAGATTAAAGAATAAACTAAAAGAATTTATGTTTGATAAAATTAATGGGAACCTTTCCTGTAAGATGTGAATATTTGAATAAAATAATATTCTGAATTGGAATGAGGCGTATGATGTGTTTGTTTAGCACTTGATTATTGATTATAAAATACGCAAGTTATTCGAAAAGACCGGGTTTATCCCATTCTAAATAACTGATATGACGACTAAAAGTCGACTGTGAAGATAGTGGTCGAAGACCAGAGATCTTCACATCGTATAGATGATTACTGATGTCTTGATTGGGCTATACACCTAAGATAAGGTAATAAGTGGTGATCGTCCAGACATACTTGGAGGTCGACTGGATATGCGAGGACCTCACTCCTGTATTGGACATATAGGACGAGGAATAAGGTGCCTCCAGTTTCGTTCAAACCCAGAACGAACTTGCAAATGCATGGCATGCCCAACATTATATTCCTTTATACTTATATTCGTTGATCTCTGCTAAATATATATCTGTTTGGTGACGGAGAATTTATTCTCTTGCTTAACACCCTTCTCTGGGACGTACGAGCTTAGAGGTTATATATTGGTGGTAATAAGTGGTACGGTATCGATTGACAATGTGGCATGCTGAGATGCATGGATCAAGGCTTATTGTTGAAAAGCAGAGTATTGTGGATGATGATCAAAGCATGGCTTTAAGTGGCATAGCTTTGTGTATAGCTTTAATTCGCAAGCCTCACACCCGGTATGAGTCAAAAAGGGATAGTGACTGTAGGGAGTGCATGACGTTTCTTTCTAGCTAAAGTGGTGTCAAAGTATGGAGCCCGGACATTTTTATTTATGTGGATGATTGATTGCGAGGCGCCTCGGATATTGAGTCCCTAGTGGCTTAGAGATAGGTCCGATAGGACCGAGAAACGTGTGTTCAAGAATAACCAATCCACTAAAGTAAGTGTGGACCGGCCCTGAAGATCCAAGGGTTGCCCGTAGGTGTGATCTTGAGGCATTTGTGTCTCGAATCGGTGAGGAGCCATCCCTTGCCTAGGCTCATAGATGGAATCCAATTTCCAATATGCGACTTTTCGGTTTTAGTTGCAAACCTATTTGGCGGCATAATGGCATGGGACGCTCATGTCGTCTGTTATTGATACATTTATATTTTAAGTTGTTTCGACACTATGCACTTATAGTAATATCAAAATGATTTGTTTTAAAGTGTATCAAGCATGTTTGGCTATTATAAGGTAAAACCCTATCCTCTGGCTTGTGTTGCATTATGTGATAGGACCTGAGTCTTATAATAGCTTCATTTTTCGAAAAGCATCGCGTTGTTTATAAATTGTTTTATTTTACGGTATTCATGGGAGTAAACCCGTTCTGTGTTATACGGCATGGTCCCTTGATTTATCCAACTTTAAAAATAAAGCTAATAACTGTTTTAGTTCTAGCACCAATCCCATGACTGACTCGGAGTTGATTGTTTCTACCTAAACTCTGGATGCCCATATTTTCCACACGGGCTACTTGTAGTTTTGTTTTGTTTTTTCGTAGATATTTCTTTTCCCTGGATCCTGGATTACAGCTGGAGCTATATTCGGAAAGCTTTGCATCCGTGTATTTCTTCAGTTGTGGTAGTTGATATTTTCCGCTACACATTATACTTATGTATTATTTTTCCACTACTTTGTAATTTGTAAATCTCTGATATTTTTCTGCTGTATATTATTTGAACTCTGATATCTTGTACTCTGATGTACTGTCGTAATAGCAATGAAATGTTCTGCTGTTTGTGTTTTGATGAGTCGTGTTCTCAAACCAATCCATTGTTTCCCATCTCTTCGGAGACTGGGGGATTTCAGATCGTTAAAGGTTGTATCAATGCTTTGGTTTACAAAGCTCGAAAACAAGGCACATTAGAACCAAACAAAAGAATTCATCAGAGATAGGATTAGTAATATCCTATAAGAAGGACTCATTCGAGATAGGGTTAGTAATACCCTAGAATGAGTTTGAAGAGTATTATTTATAAAAAAAAACAAATTTAGTTTTGAAAAAATATATATCTTATTATACGTATTTGAGTATTTTATTTTATATTGAATTTAGATTATCAAGTATAAGTTGATTTTGCATATACGTCTCGCAAACGTATATACGAAGTCTCTAGATATAGAATCACACTCTAGTTGCTCGGTGATGATTCTAGCGATTGACATGCCATCACCAATATTTATGCTCGAGTTTCGGAAGTGGGATATCTATATGATTCCAATTGACTGGTGTGAGAACCAAAATTTAGTTAGAATTTATTGTTTGTGATTTGGCATTGTAAATACGATTTTTGAGTATAGAGAAAAGTTATATTTTGAAAAGCTAATCAACTAATTGAGTGCTGGTTGTAATGTGTGATTATTAGTTCAACTAATTAAAATATTGAGATGATAAAACCAATATGTGAATGAAAGGTAAATTTAGCCAAATCGAATAAAATATTGAACTGAATTGAAAATTGATTGAAATTGCATATATGTACATACATATATAATGAACATGTCATAGCATTGAAACTAAGAAGAGGAATAAAATTGTATTCCCAACAAATAGGTACATGTTTACTATATTGATTGGGTTTGATGATTTTATTAGCCGATTGGCAAGCCGCTTGGCTTTTTCTTTTTCTTTTTGATTAATGAGGGCCCTATGAGGTAAGTTGCGGTTTTACCGATCAGCCCGTACAAAGGAGGTTATGGCAAAATTATTTCGAAAATTTAGGGTGTTAGCCAAATTTTTGAGAAATTAGAAAGTTCTTAGAAACTGAAAAGTTGAAGAACTCAAGCTAGAATGAAAGTTGAGTTGGTTAGTTAATCAATTTTCAGCTCAGGCCTTTTTTTAGGACGAAAAGATTTTAAGTTGGGGAGATTGTAACAACTTGGAATTTCTAAACCAATTTAAAATTTTATTTTCAATTGATTTATGGATTTTAAAGATTTAAAATGATTTATTTTGAGAATTAACGATTTAAAACTTATTTAAATCGAGGTTAGAATATATAAATTTATATTTATTATAAAATGAGTTTGAAATGGCGCGGTAGTTTGAAAATTCGATTTTAATTTTCAATTGAATATACAAAATTCAAAAAAAAAATCCAGTAAAACAAAAAACATTAGAATTTGTTTAATTATATCTTTATAATGAATGTTAAAAATTCAGATTTCATAATATAAATTGAAAGTTATGTCCAGTTGAAAATTTAGAATAGTCGCTATGGAATTTAATTATATTTCAAAATAATATATAGCCCTTAAAAATAGCCATTTTGCAAACGACCTCCATTTTTTACGAAACCACTTTTGTTGGATGCGGAATGTCAATTTATTGTCAGGTTTCAAGTTTCATAATTTTTGGAATTAATATGTGAGCGTGGTGAATTTAAATGTGTTTCGTAATTTCAGTTGAATTTAACCGACTAGAAAAAGGGTCATTTTTCAAACGGCCTCCAAATTCGATGAAATTAGGTTTGTTAGGACTGTATTGTCAAAACATAACCAAATTTATTTATGTAATTTTTGGAGTTAGTATGTGGCCCTGGTAAATTAAAATATACGTTCAAATTCAGTATATTGGCCTATATTTTAATTTAAAGAAAAACTGATCGAAACAGTCGATCTAGCTTACGAAACATATCCCACTGTGTCCGAAATGGGGGTATTTGGTTTGGAATGACAGTCATTGGATTTGATTTGTAGTTCGAATGCGAAATTACACTTTTTGGAATTAAAATAATAATAAAATATAATATAGTTTTCTATAAAACCCTAACCCTACCTTCCCAGTCCAGAAAACCGCCGCCTCCCATTAAATCAATGACCGATTTTGTTCTAATTTCAAACCCTAAATTCACGCAACCCGCTACGAATTAAAACATGATTTCAGAACGAGGATTAAAGAGCTTTCTTAGATCTTTGTTTTGGTAAGGGTTTCATGGAAGATGGTGGCATGAGTTGTTCAGATTTGGGGCTCGAAGTATCACCGTTCAAGGTGATTTTCTAGGCCGACGAGGGTACCATGATAGAGTCCATCACTGACGTGGGTGGCTCTTTCGAAGGCGAAGGGCGTGAGCTGTTCTGATCATGTTCAGGCGGCTTGGATGAGGTGCGATTTGGGGTTGAAGATCAGAAGCTTTTGGGTTCGGTTATACAAAGAAGAAGATGAAATGGGCGGCCGTTATTTTCTCTCTAATGATGTAATTAGGGCTTTAATTAATTAATTAATTAATTTAGGTAATTAACGTATATAAATCTATATCTTTTTCGTATGAGGTCCAAATTCGACGATTTCAGTTGCGTTGGATTCGCAATGATGAACACTACGCAATGGAATTGACCAAAATAGAAAAGAAGCAAATTGGATTTTCAACTAAATTAAATGCGCATTTAATTTAGTTGAAAAATACAATCTTCAATTAAAAACTGATGGAGTGGAACCCAAAGTGAGAATTCTCTCACTAAAATATTTGAACAGTTACTTAATTTATTTTATAACTGTAAATAGATAGAAATTGCTAGTGTTGATTTTTACCTGTTGTATGTGACATTGCTTGAGTTCAACACATGAACTATTCACGACTCATTTGCACAAGAAGCGTTGTTTGAATATCCGACACTCGTATTTCAAACAATGTGGATACACTTTGTGGTTGTTGAAATGTGATATAAATATCCATTTATAATTTGAATAGTGAAAATTCGTTAAGTAGAAAAATAATTCAAATCGAATTATTGGTTAAATTTATTAACCAATGATTTATTTAAATATACTATTGTTGTTTGAAAACCCCACAAGGGTATTGGGATGATATTTGACATACACTGATCCCAATATTTAATTGTATGTCAATCAATGGGTTGACAGGCTGTGATGAGCGTTATTTATTTATTTTAATGCTTATACAGTTGTAAAATGCACTCTGGACAATGTTTGAATGTTTAATGATTATTTATCATTTTGTTGAATACATGTTATGTATGAAATCCGTATAATTGATAGCATTCCAATTCAGAAATAACGATATTTTAAAATAATACTCAGTGAAGAATCAAAATGTGATTTTGATGTCCGATTTTGGATGGATACGAAAATATTGAAATGTGAAGTCGAGTTACGTAGTAAACACCATTTTTACTCGAACGGGTTTATTAATCAATTTTATTCATTTTATAATGAATATCGAAAAGAATGAATTTCAAAGTCAGATATTTTAAAAATATTATCATTTTAATATTATATTGATATAGAATATTAAATTTTGATTTAAAATTGAAATGGAAGTTGGAATCGTTTTTAAATGAATTTAAAATGTTTTATAAAATACGTTTTAAATAGAAATCGATGATATATATTATATTATATTATATTATATTATATTATATATATACACATATAATGACTTGAATAGAATGCGCAGCGACAGTCCGTGAATTTCAACAATTGACTTCAAATGGACGTAATGGGAGATCCGACCGTTGGATTCTCCTAAACCAGAATCGTTGGGTTCTATCGAAAAGTTCTTTCCAACGAATACAAGGGATTTAAATTTGAATGATTGGATTTTAAAATATATCCAAGTCAATTTCAGAAAAGGTCGCTATGGATGTAGTTCGGTGGCCATTATTAGAAACCGATTGTACAAGCCTAATTAAAATAAATAAAAATGGTGAAAAATTGTGTAAAATCATAATTAATGATTTGGAAAGATTTTGGATGAAAAGTTTCAAGTTTTGAAAAGATAAAAGATATTTTTATCCGAATAAACTAGTTATTAACTAGAATAATAATCCAATGTTTTTAAATAAATAAATTGGATTTGTGAATGGGTTTCTCATAACCAGAATTTTCCAATGAATCAACTGGAATGGATGTGAATGGAAATAATCTCCGAAATATTTCGATATTGGATTCCGTGATTATACGGATATTGTGAGGAATTTGGAAGATACAGATATCGTTACTCCCAATACGATATCTGTTGGTTTCAAAATTTAATATTGAATATAAGCCAATATAATATTTATTCAGAGCCTTATATTTGATATCAAATGGGATTTTTGGTTTGTCATGAATGGTGTATTAAATAACACTGTTCTTAAACCCAATTGAGAAAAGAATAAATCTTTTAATTAAGATTTAGGGAAATTTACCAATTAATTAATATTTAATTGGAATTGAATTAGAAGTGGATTTTTGAGTTTATTGTGAATGGTTTTGTTTTAAATAATATTTGTTCTTTGACCCAATTAACAGTAAAGATATGATTTGGAATTTATAAATCTTTTTATTAAGATTTAATGGAAAATTTCCAAAGTATAGTTTTCCAATTTAATACATTGAATTGGAATTGAATGGAATTCGATTTAATAATAATCGAGATGAGCTTATGGGAATGAAGGCGGTTACTATATATGGAATTTAAAAGGATTTGCCATTATTCCATTTATATTATTAGTCTGATAGAGAAATTTATATCAATTATATATTGATATATTTTTCATGAAGATTTCATAGTTAATGGAAGATGATTTGGGTTTATCGTGAACTATGTTTTAAATGACATTGGTTCTTTAACCCAGTTAAAGATAGAATTAATTTTATAAGACTGAATAAATCATTAAATAATGATTTTTGAGATTAAAACCAATTGAAGTTTTAGTAAATCTTTAATTAGATTGGGATGTGAATGAGGTAATTAAATTTACCAAATTAAAGAAATGTTTCGAGATGGAGTACCACCAGTTTTACTCTTGGTGATAGTTAAATGTTTAATTAATTTAAACGTGAAATGGTAATTAATTTTACCAATAAAACAGTGGGTGTTAGACATGGAGTACTACCAGTTTTGCTCCATAGGATGAATAGGTTGGGATTGTGATAATAAAAGAAATGATTACTTCGGTATGGCTCGATAATCCCGACTAGTTAATAAACCTTATTTGGTTTAGATGGTAAAAGGACAAAAATAAATTCTTTTGAAATTGATATCCAAAGGAAGATTAAAGAATAAATTAAAAGAATTTATCTTTGATAAAATTAATAACCTTTCCCGTAAGATGTGAATATTTGTATAAAAGAATATTCTGAATTGGAATGAGGCGTATGATGTGTTTGTATAGCACTTGATTATTGATTATAAAATACGCGAGTTATTCGGAAAGACTGGGTTTATCCCATTCTGAATAACTGATATGATGACTAAAAATCGATAGCGAAGACGGTGGTCGAAGACCGGTGATCTTCACATCATATGGATGATTACAAATGACTTTATTGGGTTGTACACCCAAGACAAGGTAATAAGTGGTGATCGTCCAGACGTACTTGGAGATCGACCGGATATGCGAGGACCTCTCTCCTGTATTGGAGATATGGGATGAGGAATAAGGTGCCTCCGATTTCGTTCAGACCCAGAACCGACCTACAAATGGATGGTATGTCTGACATTGTATTCCTTTATACTATATTCGTTGATCTCTACTAAATATATATCTATTTGGTAGCGGAGAACTTATTCTTTTGCTTAACACCCTTCTTTGAGACGTACGAGCTTAGAGGTTATATATTGGTGGAAATCAGTGGTACGGTATGGATTGACAATGTGGCATGCTGAGATGCATGGATCAAGGCTTATTGTTGAAAAGCAGAGTCATGTGGATGATGATCAGGGCACGACTTTAAGTAGAATATCTTTGTGTATGGCGTTAATTCGCAAGCCTCACACCCAGTATGAGTCAAAAAACGGGATAGTGACTACAGAGAGTGCACGACGTTTCTTTCTAGCTAGAAGTGGTGTCATGGTATGGAGTCCAGACATTTTTACTTATGTGGATGATGGATTGCGAGGCGCCTTGGATATTGATTCCCTAGTGGCTTAGAGATAGGTCCGATGGGACCGGGAAATGTGTGTTCAAGAATAACCAATCCACTAAAGTAAGTGTGGACCGGCCCTGAAGATCCAAGGGTTGCCCGTAGGTGTGATCATGAGGCATTTGCTAGAGTGTCTCGAATCAGTGAGGATCCATCCCTTGCCTCGACTCATAGATGGAATCTAATTTCCATTACGCAACTTTTCGGTTTAGTTGTAAACTTATATGGTAGCTAGTGGCATGGGACGCTCATGTCGTCTATGATTGATACATTTATATTTGAAGTTGTTTTGACACTATGCACTTATAGTAATATCAAAATGATTTGTTTTAAAGCGTATCAAGCATATTTGGCTATTATAAGGTAAAATCCTATCCTCCGGCTTTCGTTGCATTGTGTGATGGGACCTGATTCTTATAACAGCTTCATTTTTCGAAAAGCATTGCGTTGTTTATAAATTGTTTTATTTTACGGTATTCATGGGAGTATACCCGTTCCGTGTTATATGGCGTAGTCCATTGATTTACACAACTTTAAAAATAAAGTTAATAACTGTTTTAGTTCTCACACCAGTCCCATGACTGACTCGGTGTTTATTGTTTCTACATAAACTTTGGGTGCCCATATTTTCCACACGAGCAGCTAGTAGTTTTGGTTTTTTGCAGATATTTCTTTTCCCTGGATCCTGGATTACAGCTGGAGCTATATTCAGAAAGCTTTGTATCTTTGTATTTCCGTCTGTTGTGGTAATTGATATTTTCCGCTGCACATTATACTTATGTATTATTTTTCCGTTGCTTTGTAATTTGTAAATCTATAATATTTTTCTGTTGTATATTATTTGAACTCTAATATCTTGTACTCTGATGTAATTGTTGTAATAGCAATGAAATGTTCTGTTTTTGTGTTTTGATGAGTCGTGTTCTAAAAGAAATCCGCTGTTTCCTGTCTCTTCGAAGACCGGGCATTTTGGATCGTTATAGTCCGTTTAAGCAAAACTATATAAAAACCCCTGATAAAATAAATCATTCCCTACATATCATCCTCAATGACGGTCGACACCCTCCCTAGGTGGGCGATCGACCCCAAGGTCGACCCCTCACAAAGAGAGTGGTCGACCCCTTAGGGTTGAATTCCACGAGATCAATTCTCTTGGTCGTTTACCTTATTTATTTAATAATGATTAATTTGATTGATTATATTCCATTTATTTTTATCGTTGTCCCATCTTATGTGTATATATGTGCACACAAATTCAAACCCTCAAGGAATATTCCTTTATGCCAATAATTATTTTATTTTATTCCAGATTTATATTCGTTCGGTTTGAATACGAAAGCTTGTGTGTATACAATTTATGTGTAACTTGTTTTATAAATAACTTATTCACATAGACTCCGTTTTCAGCAAATAAAATATGAAAATGGACTAGAAACTCACAACGAATACATTAGTAATTTTTTCATAGTCTAATTCTTAGTTACCCAAAATTCTTATTTTCATCCCATTAATATTTTATAAATTTATTATTGTTTATTGTTATTTATATTTAATTTAATTGCCTATGTCTATTTAGGGTACATTTTATGGGGTGTTATAAACATCTGATATAATGGTTGAGTGTACTAAGCAATATGAATTTTTTGGCCTTTGTTGGAATGTCATAAGCAAGTTGCTCCCTAAACCATGTAATAACTATCATTTCATTACCTTACCTCTTCTCAGCAGGAGGAGATAAATCTAAGAGTGTAATGCAGAAATCCATGTAATCTATGGGCTCTGGGTTGCTCAATGTAGCACCATCTATGGGTAAGCCACGCAAAACAATTACCCAACGTAACAATCATCTTCCCAGCTTGAAAGTGGAATTAGATGTCTTCGACTTCCATTTATTTACTAAAATAGTGATAAGATGATGATCCAATTGGATGTACCTCATTTGCATGATAAGTGCAAAACTAACTCAATCTGTCATCTCTAGCGCGGTGGGATTAAATGAAGTCACACTCTTTACTTCAGATGAGTGATCAACAATATCATTTGGAGTAATGTGCCATTATAAAACAACAAATTATAACACTATGCATAACCAATGTTATGTATACCTCTATTCCATAAGAAACTGTGTTAACTCCATTCGAATGTGTTTGGTCATTTGATGTAACTCTTACAAGTACAATACTGTTGATGTGGGAAATTGGTTATTTGGGCATGCCAACCCCCCAAGAGTGGGTTCAAAAGAAAACCTTTATATCCAAACAACCAAAAGCAGTGAAATATAGAGAGACACACAACTTTTTATAGTGGTTCAACACTAATGCCTACATCCACTTTATAGTAACCATTCATCGTCGTTATACCGATTACAATATTTATCCAAGTTCGGACACTTTGAGTATACAAAGTTGTACAATAGAATAAAAAATATCTTGTTAATTCCTAACTTTGACCAAAATTCCCTTCTTCTTTTTCCTTAGGCCAAAGTGTGTTAGAGTGAAGACGAATGGCCAATGAAAAACTCCAATGTCCAAGAGTATCCAAGAATGTCCAAAAGTCCAAGTGAATGCCAAAAAGTTGTAGGCAAACTTCTATATGAAGTTTACAAGTCCATGATGTTTTCCAAAGCAATAGAAATGACTATAGAAGCCACTAATAAGCTTCAAAGAAAGCTCTCTCATATGCCCAAGGTCCAAAAATACCAAGCCAAGCCAAACCTTTTGAATGCCAAGAGAGTGAGCATTTATAGGTGAAGTTTCCATGCATCAACCCGAATTTCAAATCCCAAGGGGATGCGAAATTCGTATCCCCAGTATTAGACAAAAACTCGAGTCGCGGTGCAAAATTTTGAATCTTGGAAAAACTACTGAAAATTGATGATTGGTACATGTTGATCACCTAAAAAGCAGTTATCAACACGTATTTGGGGCGATTTGCCATTTGCCTTAGCCAAAAACGTATCCGTACCAAACCATGATTTCGCATCCCTTAAAACCATGATCCGACCGAGTCGTGCAAGAGAAAAGCGGCGATTCGCACGTATCCCCCATTTGCCACACCCGCCTTGCCACTTTGCATCCCCTACTTCGCACCACAAGATTCCACATCCAAATGCCTAAGGCACGCTTATGGATTTTGCATCACATCCCATTGTGCTCAGCTCTTTTTCGAAGTGCTAACTTTGTATCCGCGATTTCAAATCCCGAGTTTGCCAAAATCCGAAGCTTGCCAGGCCGATGCGCAACAACAATTTTAAGTGATCCAACCTTGTTGATTACACTATTTCGAGTGCCAATTCTGGAACTTTGCCAGTGGCTGATCCAAAGGTTTTAAGTTTGCGCAAGTGATTTTTGGTGACCAATCCGATAACGCCGATCCGATAATTAGCGATATTTTCAACCTTTTTCGAACACTTCGCGACTTCGATCAAATCACTTTGGGTTTTCCAATGAACGTTCTCGAATGTCGATCCCGTAGCATACCATAATCTTGACATGTGACTGCATAACTAAAAAGCAGGTCAGCAAATAAACTATCTTTTATCGGTCTTGATAACATCTTAGAGTACTTCATAGGAAATTCACCCATTTATTGAACAAAATTTTAATTTAACTATAGTTAATAATGTCCATTGTTTATGTAATTGGCGTAAAAGCTAGGAATTTTGGAATTATGTACTAGTACAACTAGTATACAAGTTCTGAACAAGGAATTTATCACATTTCATGAAAACCCTAAGTTTCAAAAAAGGGAATTTGAAGACTTAGACTAGAAATTATACTTGTAGCAACTTCCTATGATGAAGAGCAAGTAATGCTTCAAATTAGTGAAGCAATAAATGAAATTTAAATTAGAAATTTGTAACTGAAAAATATTGGGTGAAATTTTATGTTATAATGTAAGATAAATGGATAATGTGAATGTGAAAGAGAGGGAAGAGAGCTTTTCCATCTAGATTTATAGCAGTAAATCGAACTAAGAGACTTTTGAAAAGCTGCCCAGTGGAAACTTTTCAAAACCCATCCAAATGTTATTACGTAAAACATAGTGGACTACTTTTCAAAAGCTACCTCTATGTTAAAATAAAATAATTAGCTTGCGACATTTGAAATGCTGCCCGTATGCTTTTGCTAGCTCAAGGCCGAGCTGGCCGGAAATGGACTATGTCTGCAATAAGTTTACAAACTAACCTAAAGCCATTAGGACCTAAACCATCAGTGCCTATATATTTAATAATGCACTGCACTAGCACATGATCTGGTTATCAAAGGAAAGAAATAGATAAAAAGAAGAGGAATGGAAAAGAAGAAAATAAAATAGAAAGAAAGAGAAAGAAGTACCTAAATAATCCTAGAACTTGTCATATATCTCAAGCGCATTAGATAAAATATAGTTGTATTCGTAGTTATAAAATAGACGAGATAGTGATAACTATTTAAACCGCACAATCAAAGTACCTATGCTCACAAAGTTATATAGAATGAAAATAGAGTTTATATAAGTGATAAATAAACCCAACACATAAACTGCCTCTAATGGTAATAAATCAAAACTATCAACGATCCACAGTATCTTACAACGAAATAACCAATTATAAGTTGAAAATATAAGTAAGAAAATGTATTGCATCCTTTTAATCTCTGGGTAACTCCAAATATTATTCACAATTGTTATCTAGTGTACTCATTTAAGAGTAACTGAGATAATAAGAAACAAATCATAAAACATCGAGTCAGATAAATGTTAATGATATTTTTCGTCAATACCGGAGGTAGGTCAATGGAGATGGATCTAAGGGAAAGAAGTAGGTTGTTTAGCCTTCACAAGCTTAGATTCGCTCTCTGTTCCTAGATGTCGAGGCTTTGGAAAGAAGGATCACTATTCTGTCGCTCTTGACAAAGGATTTTAATGGCGGATAGTGAGGGACTCCACACCAAGCTTGCTAGGAGATGTAAGCACGTGGGGAAGGCAGAAGCACATAGGAGGGGTTTAGACCTATAGGGAAGGGGCGTTCTCTTTTGATCTACTAGAAGTTCCGGACAAGAATCCATGTATTTGCAGGAAATAAACAGTAAACCACGATAATCAACGATTAAGAAATACAGTACGGCAAATTCACAATAATATCCTTTGAATATGGATGCACACTTTATTAATCTTTGATTTAGAACACATGACTAGAGTAGAAGAACTTCTTCAGTTGATCCCAGATTTAGGGTTTTAAGAGAGGAGATACAAAGATTAGCAAGATAAAAAAAATGAGAGAGAGTCCCCTTCAAATGTGACCCCTGGAGTCATATTTATAGAAAAATTGGAGCCCCTTACGCTATTGGGCTATTGGCCCTTCAGGAGCCTTTGTCGGTCGCCTTTTTCCTTGGTTTCAGATGTTTTTGCTCCCGACCACTTTGCGGTGCTAGTTATGGCTTTCTCGATGAAGGTTTTGGTTAGTCGGGAGCCTTTTCGAGGGGGATATATGCTTGCTATTGTGGTAGCTTTTCGGAGGGTATCTTGAGCTTCCATGTGTGTGTTCTCGGTCATATTCTTCCGGATATGGCGTCCATTTTTCCCGTGAATACTTAGAGGAGCCTGCCCTCATTATGTATGTGGTTAGCTACCAGTTCAGAATCACTGTCGGCACCTGTGCTAAGTAGACTAGTGTGGATAGCTGGTATCCCTTACGAGATTCCGGTCTGCATTTCGGTGGGATTTCCGGGTATATCCTGATCTTCAAGAAGGTTGCTCCAAGTGACTCCTCTGTTATTTTATCAATACGACCTCTCGGCATTTGTATGATAGGTGTTACAGAAACGGGTTTCGGATAGTCTTCATGTGCTTTTGCCTTTGATGCTCTTGAAGTTTTAACTTACTGATGCATCAGTATTAGGTGGGTCTATTCCGAAGGTTCCTTTGGACTTCATATGACGAATTTCTCGCTTTTATCTTTCTTGGTTTTTGATTAGGACAACTCTTTGCCATAGAATCCCCTGTCGGGTTGACGCTGTTTGGAAGGGTCTTGTCGGATTGACCCTGTCGGATAGGTCCCTCCGGTTATATCCTATAGCTTTTGCACTCTTTTCTCCTAGGAAGGTCTCGGTTGATGCATCTCTCAGACCATTTCTCCCTTTTTGACTCCCCTTAGTATTTGACTTTGCTTTCTGAAGGATTTTTATGTGCTTGCGGTCGTCCAATACCCCTTCACCATCAGGCTATTTCATTGTTAATTTTGGTAGTAACATTTGCCTCTCCCCTAGTGAAGGGGTATTTTCGACTTTCCAAGTCGAGCTCTTTGTCCTTTTTCGAAGTCTCATTTTTTGTGTCTTTTTACCTCCCTCAATCGAGGCGTTGATTGGTCTCTCTTTGTATAGTCCAGAATAACCCTGAATTATGAATGCAATTTTTTTTATAGTCAAAAGGTAGTGAAGCTTAACAAAGCTTCACGCCATACTTAAATATATGCAGCAGCCAAAACAAAGTGTTACGTTTGATACAGTCCAAAATAAAACATCAATATATACAAACAGTGCTGACGCTGGAGCCGAACACATCCCATGCAAACTAAAGAAAACAGTAAAGCAAATCAAACTACATCATCCATTTGCTTTGTATGATGCCGCCAAAGCTACCATCCAGCAAATCAGTGAACTCCCAATGATCATCTTTCTCTTTGGTTTCCAAACCTTCAGAAAACCATCTCTATTCTTTCTAAACACCCAATCCTTAAAATCGGCTGGTTCAGAAGGATCATTTGGATTTCCTGAAAATTTGTTAACCTCAATTTCGTGATAAGAAGTCCTGGTAACAAGCCTTATCAGCGATGGATTATACACTGGAGATGAAACTCCTACTTCCACCTTAATATACGAAAAATCAGCTACATCCCACGCATCTTCTTGCATTCTTAAACACTTCCCACTTTCGACAATATGACTTCCACCATCTTAAGATTTTGAAACAAAATAGGGAGATTCTTTAAGGTTATCCAAAGAAAAACCTCCTATTTCATTCTTAAAGAACCAAAGTTCAGACTCCATGGCCGAACATGCAGAGTACCCCCGTCGTTCGAAATAAAGTAAAAATATCCCATAAAGAAATTCCTCGGAAAATTAACAATAAAGACATTCCCGGACTTCTTGACTTTTTACTCCCAAGAATACATATAATCGAACCCCTTCTTCAAAGTTTGCTCGATGCTATTGATCGAGAATTGACCTGAGAAAATTGAGACAATCGCCCAAGCATTGAAGCGTGGTAAATCATCGCTAAAAGGAAATGGCAACATATTGACCTCATTTCCAGTTGCCATGTCTCTGTTATTTGAAGAGAAAGAACTAGAGCATTGAAATCCCATATGCCCTGTCTTTTTATATTTGAAATAAATCTTTTTATATTTGAAATAAATAATCGGGTTCCTATAATCTTTGATCCAATGGTCAGAATCTTTCGATCTTAGGAGCAGGATTCTTTAATAATATTTCTTTAAAGGATTCATTTAATGGAGGCCCGTGAGAATTATCCATGGCTTTATTTGCACGCAGAAGTTTCAAATTAGTTTGTAAAAAGCTTGTGGCAAATCGGTCAAATTCTCTAACGTCATTAAAGAACGCGAAAGATGAAGATGAAGCGGGCGACATTTTTGGCCAATAATTTTTTTTGCTTTCTTAGGATGAATCCTGTTTGTCAATCCGATTTTAGGTGTACGGATGAGAGGGAAAGAGAGTCTCCCTTTCCCAATAAGGGAATCTTCTTCTCCTTTTCTCTCTTCTCCTGCATAGCATTTTACTCAAGCAAGGTTACTATTCATCAAAATTGGTTGCACTATTTCCTAAGATCTCAGATCTAACTGGTAGTAAGTTTACTAGCTCAAACCCCGATCACGGATTTGAATTTTGCTCTGAATTCGGGATTGATGGTCCTTGTGCAAGGTTAAACTCACTGTGATTGTCTGGGATGACGATTAATGGTGACCTCTAATAAGTCATATCCCCCCTGTTCATTATCGGGGTTCTGAGAAACACGACTCGTATAGATAGACAAATCGTAATAGGAGTAATTTAATCCGTTGGAATCGACCTTTGCAATCAAGTTCGTTGCCTAATGGGATTAAAAAAAATTCTATATCGCTCATCTACTTGAGGGTTGTTTATGTTCAAAAAATGGAAATTAGGTTAAAACACATGTTTATGATATAGCATCACCTGGAAGGACTATGTCTGAGATTCCACAATCGGGCATCGCCAGGTTGAGCAAATCTTCTGGGCTTGAGATGAGGAACTTTCCCCTTGGGATGGATCATTCTCTTGCCGCTAGGCGGCATAGACAGGTTAAGGCCAACATGAAAGGTTTTTACAATAAGGATGCTTTTGTCTTACAAATTCCCTTATAAATGATTATGCAAGATATGAAGTATTCATCATTTTGTCAGTCGAATATAATATTCCATATTGACGGTGCTTATGAAATAGAAGTACTACTTAACACACAGCCGCGTGTTTTGAGTATAAACGTTTTCCTTTAGCTATGGTTTTGCCATGACAGGGTGCACATCTTCGGCACACTTTGTTATGAATTTGCCCTATAGACTTTAGTAGAGTGTCCTGTGTTCTCAGTATGGTTAATAACATTAAGGTGCATTAGATATGAAACGCCTACAGTGTTTCGTTTGTGTTTCGTGTGTTAGTGCAAAATTTTGATATACTCGACTGGTGTATGCAAAAATAAAAAATACTTTTCTGAGCGAGCGAGAGGGTCACAGGTTCGCACCTAACGCTCATGGAAATATGCCTCCAAACCAGATTAGAGTTGGGGAGAGGTCTGACTAACTTTTCTCATTCAACTCTAAAAATTTAAACCAGTCCAGATCTGGATGCTTTGTGACGAAACCGAAACCGCACATCCGGTTACGATTGGCACCTGGGATTGGCGTTGAGATGAGGCTAGGTGGTGTATTCCAATATTCGTGAGGAACTGAATCATCCCAAATTCAGGTATTAAAGATTGTAGACCAGAGACTTCCTTTCTGCATTAAACGGAAGTCCTGGACCACTTTTTATTCGGGTAATTGAAGACTGAATACCGGGAGTCCCCTTCCGACATTGAGTAGAAGTCCCAAAGCAAATTTTCATTTGGGTAATTGAAGACTGAAGACCGGGAATCCCCTTCCGATATTATATAGAAGTCCCGAACTAACTTTTCATTTGGGTATTTGAAGACTGAAGACTGAGAATTCCCTTTCGGTATTAAATAGAAGTGCTGAACCAACTTTTCATTTGGTAATTGAAGACTGAAGACCAGGAATCACCTTCTAGTATTAAATAGATGGAAGACTGGACCCCTTCGGTGCTTATGGACTGAAGACCGGAAATCCCTTCCGGTATTGCGAGAAGCTGAATCGACCCGAATTCGGGTATTAATAAATGGAAGACCGGAACCCCTTCCGGTATTTGATTTGTAAATTAGAGGTTGTACGTGCTTCCTTAGCCACTTCCTAAGCTTTCGATGTCAAAGCAGAGGATGTACATGCTTTGTTAGCAACTCTCTAGGCCTATGCGTTTGGTGCGCTTGGCTAGCTTATCCACAAGCAGGGCCCAAGGACTTACCAGACCTCCCTCCAGGATGCGCCTTATCTCGACCATCATAGGTGATGATAAGATCTTAGACACTAAGACGGGGCCATCAAAGGCACAAACTAAGGTTTACTCTTTTGACGCTCTATATTGACCATCGTAGGTGCTGATAGAGGCTTACACACCACCCCTCTCCGAGGGGTGCCCTATCCTGACCATCGTAGGCGACGATAGGTTAGCGTTCCCTTTTGCGGGTAACATGTAACATAATCAGAGTTAGGATGTGCTTAGTTCTAGCAGAGGCAGGGCGTACTCTTCTGCGAGCAGAGGCAGGGCGTGCTAACGTTAGATGCACCACCATGACCATTTCTGGTGTGAAACGGAGGCTTACGCTTTTGATGCTTTAACCTAGCCCCCTCTTATTTGGGCATGGAGAAAGACTACCACACCATCCCTTTCTGGGGGATGCCTCATCTTGACGACGAGGGATTTGATCCTTTTTCAGCTTGACGCCTATTGGGTTTCTTTAAGCTTTGAATGAAGGGTTTTCCATACCCTTAGCCATTTTTGATAATCCTTTTCCTAAGGATTCTTACTGAACCTAAACTTATCTTATTATATATTATCGTAATTGGCCTTGACTGGCGAGTTTGATGGTCCTTTCCTCAAGGATTCTGCAGCGATTGGTGTCATGTCCATTTCTCACGTGGTCATGACAATAGGGTCCTCCTGTCTACCTTTCGTATTTGGGCTTTTTCTTCACGGATGGCTAATAGTTGAGTTTGTGTTAGGTTAAGAAACAGATATTCTCCATCGAGGTAGTAAAATAATATTCCTCGAGTAGTCTTGTTGTGAACTTCTTCTCTTGTCGCTGAGACCTAATCCTCCTGTGGTCCAACCCCATTGTTTTTCCTACATCTCTATTCCTGCTTTGCAGAGCACACTGAGATTGAGATGCTATCTCTTCAGACCATTTGTGGGTGATGGGTCAAAATCACTCATTATTTCTAGCTCAAATGTCGTTCTTCTAATTTGCTTGTAGAGGGCTTCTTTAGGTGAGAGCAAGTGTTAGTATCCTCTGATGTAGAACCACTTGGAGGGGATGTTAAGGTTTGTCCTATGTGGGAAAGACTATTATCCCAAGTGTCATAAGCGTGTGGTTCCCTTTTCTTTTTCGCTTTATTACCCACAAAGATTACACTCTTAATCTTTTTTCTTCTGTCATTCCAGGGTTGGTGATTTTTGGCTTATCCGTTCGAGATTTTGAAGGCTTTTGCCAGAACCTCTTACCCATAACTTTGCTTTTTCAAAGCTTTAGTCCAATCAGGGACGGAACAACTAAGGTAGATATGTGGTAAGGTTAACCAAAGTATAGGAGGTTCAGGCCCTTCTTCTAGTGCAAAAATGTTAACGATATTTTTCGTCAACACCGGATGGAGGTCAATGGAGATGGATCTAAGGGAAAGAAGTAGGTTGTTTAGCCTTCACAAGCTTAGATTGGTTCTCCGTCCCTAAATGTCGAGGCTTTGGAAAGAAGGATCACTAATATGTCGCTCCTGACAAAGGATATTAATGGCGGATAGCGAGGCACTCCACATCAAGCTCGCTAGGAGATCTAAGCATGTAGGGAATGCAAAACCTCATAGGATTAGTTTAGACCTATAGGAAAGGGGCGTTCTCTTTGATATACCCAAAGGTTCGGACAAGAATCCATGTATTTGTTGGAAATAAATAGTAAATCACAACAATTAACGATTAAGAAATACAGTATGACAAACTCACAGTAAGCTGTTTTGTATATGGATGCACACTTTATTAATCTTTGATTTATAATACATTACTAGAGTAGAAGAACTTCTTCAATTGATCCCAGTTTTAGGTTTAAGAGAGGAGATACAAAGATTAGCAAGATAAAAAAAATGAGAGAGCCCCCTTCAAATGTGACCCCTGGAGTCCTATTTATAGAAAACTTTGGAGCCCCTTCCGCTATTGGGCTATTGGCCCTTCAGGAGCCTTTATCGGTCGCCTTTTTCCTTGGTTTCAGTTGTTTTTGCTCCCGGCTACTTTGCGGTGCTAATTATGGCTTTCTCAATGAAGGTTTCGGTTAGTCAGGAGCCTTTTCGAGGGGGATATATGCTTGCTATTGTGGTAGCTTTCCAGAGGGTATCTTGAGCTTCACTGTGTATGTTCTCGGTCATATTCTTTCGGATATGGACTTTCGGTTTTCCCGTACTTAGAGGAGCATGCCCTCATTATGTATGTGGTTAGTTACCGGTTTGGAATCACTGTCAGTGTCTATGCTAAGTAGACTAGTGTGGATAGCTTGTATCCCTTCCAAGATTCCGGTCTGCATTTCGGTGGGATTTCCGGGTATAGCCTGATCTTCCAAAAGGTTGCTCCAGGTGGCTCGTCTGTTGTTTTATCAATACGGCCTCTTGTCATTTGTATGATAGGTGTTACGGAAACGGGTTCCGGATAATCTTCATGTGCTTCTGTCTTTGACTCTCTTGAAGTTTTAGCTTCCTGATGCATCAGTATTAGGCGGGTCTGTTCCGAATTTTCCTTTGTACTTCATCTGACGGATTGCTCGCTTTTATCTTTCTTGGTTTCTAATTAGGATGACTCTTTGCTGTAGAATCCCCAGTCGGGTTGACACTGTTTGGAAGGGTCTTGTCGAATTGACCCTGTCGGATAGGTCCCGTCGGTTATATCCTGTAGCTTTTACGCTCTTTTCTCCTAGGAAGGTCTCGGTTGATGCAGCTCTCGACCACTTCTCCCTATTATGACTACCCTTAGTGTTTGACTTTGCTTTCTGAAGGATTTCTATGTACTTGCGGTCATCCGATACCCCTTCACCATCAGCTTATTACATTGTTAATTTTGGTAGTAACAATAATATCTTGTGTGATCAATAAATAAATCTCAAAGTAGTGTAAAATTTTAAATAGTATATGGAATAAAGGGTGTGGAGAATCATATCTGATATATCCTTGCATCCGCAGGGTTGCATATAACATAGAATATGTGGTACTTTATGTGCGTCATCATAAGTGTACTATATGTCTAAGTATTAAGAGTGATAGGGATTAAGAAAACATAACATCCATCATTTATCTTTTAATCCGTTCACTCAACGCGTTCAACATACGATAATATTTGACTTTGAGTCCATGCTACTATGTAGGCCATGAACCACTATCCCATATTCTTGGATAGCCGTTAAAACCATATGTATCGACGATCCCTTTATACACACTCTCCTCAGCAGAGTCTGCCGTGGAACTGCCCATGCATTCTCTGCCCAACGCCGTACTCAGGAACCATCTAGAAAATCATTATCCATCATGGAGTATCACAAGTACTATGGCCCTCCTCCAATGGTTCCTATGACTCCTCTTCGTCAATTCTAAATCTCAGGGAACAACCATCCATCGTCGAAGCCACTGCTTTCCCTCATGGAATCACTATCATTAAATGAAAAAAATCCTCGCATTGAAGCATCACATCCTTACCTTTCCGCTTAAACCACTAGTCGTAAAGTACGTTGCAACCACTATCGAATGAAACATCGTTCCTACTCCTTGAATCCTTACCATCCTCCGTGTCAAAACTGGCCAAGTCGATTAATATAAATAATAATTGATATTAATCACTCCATAGTATTCAATAACATTCTCTTTGATCGTGTATTTAAACATAAGTGTTTAAATAAAATTTAAGTGAAAACGTCTTATACTCATCGCAAAATCCAAGCACATCTTCAAGTCCATCTGCAGTTTGTTCGGCATTCTCTTATGCACTCCTATCTTTAGATCGGTCAGCATGCTCCGATGCTCTTCTATCTTCAGATCAATCTATATGCTCTAATTCTAGTCCGTAAATTTGTCTCATTCCTATAAGTCTATCGTTCCTTGTGAGCTCAATCAATACGCATAAACTCTATCATGTCCTTAGAGTCACAAGAACGTACATTTGATCAATATATGCCAAACGAATAAGACTTTTCTAGTCCAATGTCACTTAAGAATGGGCATTCCACCCAAAATAAGAAAATAAGAAACTGGTAATCATATAAATATTTAAAATACCGACAACTATCCATAAAAACATAAATATGACACATAAAATCTATCTAAAGTGACTAATGCAGGATTAATGTCAAAATATTCTAAATCTAGCAATGTCGTCAAAATAACACGTAAGTGGAAAACACGTGATATTTAATTTTGGATCATTTAAAATGCTTTCTAATTCCTTTATAAAGATCTAGTTTATTCATTTTAGAAATCCCATTTTAAATCCCATTTTAATTATTCAAAAGAATCGATCAATCATAATAAAGTAAGAGGCAATATTACTAATTCACTAACTACAAACCCCCGATTACCTACTTTTCCCATTAATCCATCTTCTCCAATAAAAATCAATTCATGTACATGGACATGCACACAACTCACTTGTTCCAATACCCTCTCTTCTCTTTTCACCCTCGACACTCTACAAAACAACGAAGGGGGAGTTACAATATGCCACACTTAGCTTGTCAACATTGATCCAAAGCTCCTGGTCCTATGTTCTCTACGAAAAGATACTTTATTTCAAAATTTAAAATTTGAAAATTATGGTATATATGTCAACATAGTTAAGTATATATATGATCTCTTTAATTTATAAAAATAATTTTATTTAAAATTGTTTTGAAAATAGAAACTTTGTAAAAATATTTTGAAATCTTTATATAATTATGTAAACATGCTTTATACACATCTTAATTTTTTGGAAACTCAATAAAATATTATAAATTTATTTTAAAATTTTAATATATATATAAGTATAAATACAAATATCTCTTCAAAAAATAATATACTCAAAATAGTACAGATGATAATGTGTCTAAATTCAAAGTATATATATTTTAATTCATCACAAATATCAAAAGTTTATGAATACCAAAATCTAATATTATTAAATCTAAAATATATTAAGTTATAAATTAAAATCTATAAAATATAACATACTTAACTTAATAATTAAAATATAATGTTTATACAAAACAAAATCATAGTTAATTGCGATTGGTTCCACATCGCTCTCCTCCTCTTCTTTTTCGTAATTTACTCCTCCAAAATCTAATCATTCCGTCTTCTTAACCCTTCCCCCTTTTTTGTACGTTGTCATCTTTTTATATTAATTGGCTTTCATCATCGTGAAGATAACTTTCACCCCTTTTATTTTATATCTAAATCTTAGCTTAAACTCTTCTTATTAGTCTGTTTCTCTACTACTCCTCTCGGCCCGTCGTCTTGGCTTTCCTCGGTCCTAACATCGACTCCACTCGCAGTGTACCCCACTGCTTTTCACTAATTTGGATCTCGACCGTCACCTGTGACCTCTCGCAACCACCACCATCTTGGGATTTTTCTACACATATCTTTTCTCACCAATAACACTGACTGTAGCCTTGCTACTAGTTTGCATTGAAGTCTTTTCGATGAGCTAGTGAGTATTATAAGATGTTGTCTTGTGTAATTTGTTCTGGAGTTGGTGTATTGGTTGGGCTATTGCAAATGTATGATGCTTTCTTGTGTGAGTGTTGATGTGGTGTTGTTTCGACTTGTGTGGTTTTGTTTGTTCTATATTGAGATTTTTGATCGTTTTGGTGGTAGGAGTGGGTGAGAGGTCTCTTCCCATTTAGGTTGTTTTTTCTTATCTTGTGGGGAGGAAGTGCTTGTTTTTGGGGCATCTCATATTTTGCTATGATATGGTGAGCTGTTTGGTGCTTCAATATTGGGTAACACTGTAACAACTATATATGTTCTACTATTTAAATAATTGGATTTAATAGATTTTAATTATTATTATGGATATAAATAAAATTTAATAATTTAATTATACAAATTTATGATGTAAACTTAATTAAATTGATAAAATAATGAATTTCAACCAATTATAGCAATAATAGCTTGTATTGATTGCAAATAAAATGTTGATTTAGTTTGTATAGATAAACATTGAAAGTTGAAATTTAATATTAAAATATTTGAATGAAATTGATTTAATTAATTTATAACTGAAATCAAAATTGGGATCTAAAATAAACAAAATTTGATTTATAAAGTTAATTTGAATTCAATTTTGATTTGAATAAGGTTAACAAAATTTTGAATTGAATTAAAGAGTGAACAAACGAAAACCGAATATAATTTATATTAATGAACCTGTTAAAGTAGCCATTTTGCAAACAATCTAGGAATCCAATGAAATCAATTTTATTGGAATCAGAATGGTAAATTATTATAAGGTTTCAAATTTCATAGCTGTCAGATTTGTTGTTTGATCGTGCAAATTTAAAACGCGCAGGAATTTATATGTACAATTTAACAATTTTTTTAAAAGAGAAACTAATGTAGAATGTAGACTTTCAAATTAGGCCTTGCCACTAGTACCATTGTGTTCAGAAGCCCTTTAAACCTACAGTTTGACTCTTAGCAGGACTGAATTGGACTCAAGCTCATTTTTGGCTTTAAAACATGCAAAACAAGACATTTTATTAATAAAGTATTCTCGAAACCCTAAAATTTCATAGCCGCCTTCTTATGTTTTCGATGGCTGACGATCTCCCAACTTCTTCCCTTATTTTCTTCAAATCCTTACAATGATAGTAAGGACTTCCAACAACAAATTTGTAGAACATTGCAAGATTTCCGCTTCCATAGGGTAAATCGTCATCGTTCGAATCACAAATCGCCAAAATTTTCCCTTAAAGTTAGTGCGGTTTTGGGTTACCTAGAAGCAGAGGGGGGGACCAAAGATAACCAGACTTTGGGCTAAGGTGGAGGCGTAAATGGGCTTGGCGTTGGTGGTGTCAAATCGGGGACCGGTGTACCGTGGGAAGCACGGTTGAGGATGGAAAATCGCAGCTATAGGTTGTTCGCTACTATCTAACGAAGAAGGGGATGGAGGAGTAGATGACATGGCACATAGTGATTTGGTGGATTAATTTATTTATTTTAATTTGAATTTTCAAAGTTCAAACGCATATAAATTTATCGTATGAATCCAAATTAATACATGGTTAGTTCCGTTGGATTAATACCAAAATTTCATACGATGTGGCGTTGGTTTGGAATCAAAGGTGAGTGATTAAACCCACTTGCGCTTAACTAAAATATTTTATTGTTAGTTAAATTAATATCATGTTGTGATGTGATTGTACAGATTGTTGTTTGGTAGTTAAAATTTCATATTTATGTTGATTTGTATCTATAGTGTAATTCAATTTGACTGTTAGTTTAAATTTTACAATTAAGTTAAAATTTAGATTTAATTGCTAGTTTAAACCTGATACCTGATAATTAGAAATTTGATATGATATCGAATTGTTTGGACTGATTGATTTTCATGGATGCCTTGGAATGATATGCTTGGTATATCGATGTTAAATTGTGTGAATTTACCCGCTATTCACATTTATTATATATAACTGTTTGTTTGTGTTGACTAATCCAATCCATTTACCCTAGATGTTACGGGCATCAAATAACCCTGGAATTAATCATTGAAATTGATTAAGACCATAGGTTGAAATCATAAATACTTATGACCCTTGATTTGGATTGAAATGATATATATATATATATATCCATTCTTGAAATACTGAAAGTAAATTTTAAGTATCACTTGGCCATAGTATAGAAAATTTTATATGTACACTGACTGGTTAAATAAAATTTGATTATGTTAACAATAAAAATGTCAACACCCAATTCGAGGATTTACAATGCATATATGATAAAATTTAGAAGGTAACTGGTCTAGAGGGCACTTGAGGATAACTTAGCCTCACCAAGCTCAGCTTTTCCGTCGTTTCCTGGATATCAAGCCCCTAAGTTCGAAGATTAGTTATTCTTCCTTCAATAGGTGAGTATCACGCTTATGAAAATTAAGGATCAACAGTTACCATGAGATAAGGCCATTATAAGCTTACAAAAGGTGGAGAACCTTGTTACAACAATGATCCCTAGATTCAGGATAGAATAATATACATTGTGTAGAGAAGAAACAGGCTAATATGCTACAGCAGTTAGTTTTAGTGACATATATTAGCACTTAATGACTAAGAAGATATTTTCATATCGATCTAGCCTACAAAAGGCTTTGGTTGTGTCAGTTATAGGGTCATTAGGCTACAATAGGTCTTTTAGGACGTAGTGCTATCTTAGGTTTGATGTGAGAAGTCTGAAGGACACATATGTATCGTAAAGAAGAATTCATTGATTTCACTCAATGGTTTCCCTTTTTTGAAGGCGTTTGTGCTCAAGCCTCTCACAAAAGAGGTTAATGATAATTCCTTGTTAAATCAATAAGGACATAACATGATTATCGAATTGAGAGTAATTTTAATCTCGACTTCCCCTTTCATTTATTACGAATGTATTACAAGTGGTGTGGAAATCCCCAATTCGATATAGAGAGTAGGGCTTGAGCACTCAAAAAGAATACAAGATTGTGGAAATAAAAAGTCCTCCAAAATGAGAACACTGGGGTCTTATTTATAGACAAATCGGGTCCTCCTTTGGTTGCGGTCGATAGAAAGCCTGGTTCCTAATGCCTCCCTCTTCAGTATTTGTTGTCCGGTGTCATCTATGAATTTGGTGCCGCCTCCATGTAGTGTATCGATACTAAGTATATTGATGTGGATAACTTCCTACTGTGATTTTGATGTCGTTTTGGTAACGGTATCAAAACTAAGCACGTTAGTGTGGATAACTTCCTTTCTTGTGCTATCTTATAAGACTTAGCCTGCATCAATGGTCTTTGATCCTGGTATCGGCTTCAAATCTGTGATGCCTGTGGATTCTTCCTAATGATTTTGGTGTCACCTTTTGTAACAGTATCGATACCAAGCCTGTTGGTATCAATAACACTTGCTTTCTTCCGTGTTTGTCTTGTGCTTCTCTTTTATGGCTCTAGGCTTTGGTATCGGCTTACATGCTTCCGGTTTTGAAATCAAGCTGATTGTTTTCAGTCCTTGCTTTTCCATTGGTATTGAATTGCTTTCGGTGTTGGTATCAACAACACTCTAGGCTGCTTATTGCTTGTTGGGTTTGGCATTGCATCATGCTCTTATCTTCTCATGCATTAGTACCAAACTTTTGCTATCCATGTTGATACCAATAGCTTGTGGTCCAAGCCTTTTCCCTCTTTTCTTCGGGTATCGGCTGCAGGATTTCTTGGCTTCCACTCTGATGCTGGATCCATCTCGATACCTGATATACACGTAAATGTGTATATTTTATCCGCTTATTTATCTTGTTTTCCCTTTAAAATAATTGATATTGTGTATTTATAGCTGTGTTTTCAGATTGTTGACAAAAAACATGGTTTAATGCATTTGATGGATAAAGCATGAAGAATTTGCTTACAATGAGTGGAGTTTGAAATTTCTAAAGCTTGAAGAGTTTAAAGCTTGAAGAATGGTTGCAAATAAAGTTCAGTTCGATAGATTTGGCTCAATAAAGACTCATACTGCGCTCACATCGGCTCATTTGCAAAGCCTCTCACTCTACAGTTGCGTTCACACTGGCTTATTTGTTATTTGGGCTAAATCTTTAGTCCCACGTTGTGTAAATAGCTAATTAGTATTTGTCATATCAGCTATTAATACATTGTATCTTTTCATTTGAAAGCACATTGGGTTTTATTCTGTAATACTTCTCTTGGAATAAAATCATTTTCCTCCCTTTCTCTTTACTTTTTATTGTATTTTATTTATGTTGTTTATCTTTTCTTTCTCTTCTCTTCTAGTTATGTCTAGCTAATCTCCTTTAATTAGGGGGTCATGATGCTTAGATTACATTAATATGAATCACATAGCCAAAGAGATTAGAACTTCATGTATATAGATCTAGATCTGAACTTTCATATTCTATGTCGTTTAAGAGCTACGCTCCTTCACAGGGTATATTCGAGTTTGATCTAACGTTTATCAGATTTAGATCTAATATTTAGGGTTTTAGAAATAAATTAGTGAATCTGTCTGGATAGCATATGGTTGTTTAAGAGCTTAGCTCCTGCATAGGCTATACTTGTTGTTATTCACATATTTGTTTCTACAATCCTAATTATCGTTGATTCATGTTTGTGACAGAAACATGAATTAGATTTGTATTAATTCGTTTTGCTATTGATGAATATTAATCTAATTTATGTCATTGCTCCTAATTGCTTTCTTTTATTATTAAAAACTCGTTTTTTGTTTATTTTCTGTTAATTTGCAACCAATCAAAATTCTAGAATAACTTGATTGGATTTATTAATTAAAATATTTTTGGTCCTAGAGTTCGACACCCTCTACAATAACCCGTGTTGTTTTGGAAAGCTGAACAGATTAAACAATTGTTTATAGTTGTTAATTTGTTCGTAAATAAATTTTGGCACCGTTGCCGGGGATTAAAATAATTTTTATTAGTAAATCCTTCGGGTTATATTTATATTTTCTTATTTTTTTCTATTTAAAAAAACACAAAAATATTTTTATTTTATTTGTTTCCTTTCGTTTTCTTGTACAAATTAAAAAAACACAAAATTTGCTTTTTTCTCTAAGATATCTTTTCTTTTTCCAATATTTACATTTCATTTTCTATAAAGTTTGAATAAAAAAATAAAAGGCAACATTTCATTTTGTTTTATTTTCTTCCTTTTTTGACTAATTCCTTCTCTACCGTAAACACTTTAACACCTTCTTCCTCATCACACATAAACCACTTCAAAACTAAAGCCTCTGCCATACACCACCACTCTGTAGAAACTCCCCAATCAGCCTGCAAGTCAACAGACCCTTCCTCCACCGCAACATCTGAATTCTATCTTCATAAACAAACTCCACAAAACCATCTTCGTACTTACCAATCATCCACCACGTTCTTCACCCATAAATTCTCACCTTCACCTGTATACACACTTCCAGAATTGCCGCTCCAACCCAATCGTGCCTACCAAGATCTGAACCAGAATCCACTGCAAAGACCCTCTTCAACAACCATACATCTCCCCATCCACTTCAGTTCAAACCATCACCGTTAAGTCTCACATCACACTCCATCTACAAACGTTTATCTGTCACGACACCAGTCCACAAAAAGCCTCACCATTCACACCCATCTTCACCTCTTCACAACTTCATAGTCCAGAACACCCCATCACCACATACTTCCTCCTACAACTCTCTACCCTTCACCGAACTAACTGCTGAATTACCTAGCCTCCTCCGCCAAACTGACATTGCACCCACTTTCTACCAAAACCACACACACCCAACAATTCAAAGTGACTAACACTCTCCTAAACCACCACTTCAACAGTCGCACAACACCACCACTAACAATTCAACATCCCACTTCCACTTAAACCTTTAACACCTATGCCTCATAAAACATTGACCACCCAAAATCCAAGAACTACCAAACCAATCCAGCAAACTCAAATCCCCTCATTGCCCACAAATCGCACATACTAGCAACCACAAAAATCTATTTACATGAAAACTCCTCTAACCCAAATCGTACTGCGATTCGAAACCTAAATTGTAGAACCAAAAACCCGATTGATTGAAAACCGAACCACCTCTTCACCTTAGCAGTTCACCAATTCAAACCAACCCTGAACGCCCTCCTCAACTCGCACAAAACCCAACCGACATTCCTGAATCCAAGCATTACAGAACTGAATCCGCTTCCCAACTTGCCATCTCCGCACAGCTTCCTCTTGCCGCGATTCAAATACCCTAAATCTGAAATATCCTAAACTCATAGCCAAAACCACAAAACCGATTCGAACCAAAAGACCCTAAACGCAAGTCAATGCTAGAACTTTTGAATTTAACTAATGGATTTAATTTTGCTGATTGATTAGTTTCGATAATTTCATTTTTTTTAGGATTGTCGGGTTTCGAATTTTGGTTGTGAGGAAATAAATTTCGTTTTTTAATTTTGAGAGGTGTGCCTAACTTTTTCAGATCAAATTTGTTATTCACTTAGGGGGAGGGTTGTGCTTTTATGGACCTACTATGGTTATCTTTTGTCAAGTTTATTTTTTAGTGTTTGTTTAGGTTAGTTGATAGAGTAGGTTTAAACTTCGTGAGGTTTGCACTGTTTCCAATTCGTTGTTTAGAGTCTGAGTTGAATTTTTTGTTGTTTCTAGTTTTATTTTTTTTTAGTTTATTTTTTTAGTTTCAAATTTCTCTTCATTTATTTTATTTGCTTTTATCTTCCTAAAAAAATCTAAGTTTTTTTCTTCTTTTGTTTTATTTTTCCTTTGCCTTTCATTTTAATTTAATTTTTCTTGGCCATTTGTTTTCAGCTTTTCATTAAAAAAAAAGAGGAAAAATCAATTCAATAGATCAAGATAGAATTCAAGAAATTATCAGAATTTGAATTGTTGGAGTGGTTGCACACTAAGTGGGATGTGAACGCGCTAGCGCTACCCAGTTGCATTGGACGAACTGCTGATCTAGGTGAGAATTTTCTAAACTCTACACGCGCTGCTGTTGCTTAAAAAAAGAAAAGAAAAATATAAATTGCTTGTAAAGATTTTGGTTACAATTCAAATCAGAATGAATTTGGTTACAATTCAAATTAGAACGAATTTCAAGCTGAAAACTTTTCAAATAATTTCCACAAATCTTATCAAACGGTTAAACCCTAATATGAAAAATGTCATTCTATGATTGAGGAGAATTTATTTGAGGCGCGTCAACTTTTAGCACGAATGGCTAAGCAAAGTGCTGAAAATCAAAACAATTGCGGTTTTAACGAAATTTTTGAAAACCAAAATGATTTTCATAATACGAGTGGATATCAAATGTTGGTTATCGAATATGAAAAATGTGTTGCGAACAAACTAAATTTTTGGCGATGTTGGTTTTGGAAAATAAATAGTGGACGACTTCTACGAGATGAGGTGGATGAATTTTTAAAGTCAACTAGTGAGGAACATATAGGAACGACAAATCTAAAAAATGATATTTTAAAGTCTAATGTGTCTACCTATTTTATTGAAGAGGGCCTAAGTGAAATTGATCAATTAATGCATGAAATTTGGATTTGTCGCGAGGAAATCAAGTAATGGGCGCAAACTTTAGATGAAAAACAAGATTCTGAAAATAAATATACCAAAAACATGCGTATCATCGAACAACTGGCTTAATATTCTATTGAACTTTGGCAAAATCTAGAAAAGTTTTTACTTGAGGGAATTGATGATTCGTTGATGAATTGAGAATTTCATGAAACTTGGTTGTACTTACATCGAAGAGTTACCTCAAAGAATAACAGATAGCAAACAAAGTTGCACTAGGATAGTGTATCAAATTTCTCTTCTTCAAACTGAAGTTACGAACTTGTACAACAACTTTAAATCATAATCTAGTGACAAACAAGTTTGTGCCAACGCTTCTTTTGAAAACAATAATCTGTCAGTAACTTCGTCACAACATTACATAGCGATTATTTATGATTTTGACGATATGACTGTTGATGAAAATGAAAATTATGAAAAATCTCTAGTGCAAAACACTGATTTCTATGAAACTGAATTTCAGACTCAAACTAATGCTTCTACTAAAAATACAACTCTTACTGAAATCGAAAAGTTTCATCTAACAACTTCTGAAATTGATGAAAATCTTAATGAAGTTGTTGAAATCTCGGTAAATGATTTGAATTTAAATTCTCTTGAAAAACAATGACATCAATCTTCAATTTGATCTTCCTCTTTCAGATTTTGAAAATTTTGAAAATTTAGCAACTTTAGATTGTCAACTTGAAAGAAAAGACGAAGTTAGTAACAACTGTTTATGTGAGGACGACTTTGATGAGCGAAAACTTTTTGAACTGATTGACGATAATGTTGTTGGGTCTGAAACTGAAAATGAAACATTTGAAAACTTTGAAATTCTTAAGTTTGAAAACAACGAAACTGCTGAATGTGACTTAAACACAATAATGATTTTTCTAAAACTGTTGAAACTCCTTACGACTTGATCGTTTCAAATGAACCTCACTGTGATCACATGTTTTTCAATGATAAATTTCTACATTATATAAACTCTTTCTGGAAAACAAGGTTTTTGAGAAAACACGATTTCGAAATTTACTGAAAATTCATTTGTTTGGTTTTAACTTTAGATTTACAAATGAACCTTTAGTCAACAAGATTTCAAATGTCAAAGCAAAACTAAACAATATTTCTCAAAACAAGTGTGGGGGTGAGAATGATGCACACATCTCTCAATTTATACATCAGCTCAGCAAATCAAACTTTGTTTTAGAAATTTTTACTGAGCCCCAACTCTATTACCTCTCTTTAGTTGCCATAGAAATTCAGTTCAGTTTTAAGATTAATTATAAGCTCAAAATTTTAAAATTAGCAACTCAAACTTTTGAAAAAACAAAAATTGTTTTTCCAAATCTGAAACGTAATATAAAATCCTTTATGATTTGGTTTTCTGTGCTTCAGCTATATCTAATAATCTTAATGAGGCTAATCCATTGGTCCATTATGGACTGGTTCATCTGCTCGATGACAGCGTATTTTCTGCACGCACATCCGGTAAGCCACGCTTACCCTCTTATTCTCTTTCCTATTCACTAAGATATGTCTAATTAAGGACTGTGAGGACACAGTCACACTCAAATGTGTATGGGGGGAAATTACATTACATCAGCAATCAAATTTTATGAATTAGGTCATTCATTGAACAAGGATTAACTTAAATTCATAAATAACACCTTGGTTCTTGTTTGATAAGTTGAATTGTTGGGTGATGGGAATGAACATTTTTATTCATTGAGTTGTAATGTGTCTTTTAAGATGCTAGCTTGAGACTGTGCAGACATTAGTCGTGTTCTGGAGTAAGCATGTCAACCCTTGTTATACATGTTAGAATGTGCAAGTAAAAAGAAATCAAATAAAATGATTTTGCACCTACATTTGTTGGATTTTCTGAGTTCGTTTTCATGCATAATATATTTTCTCACTCAAATTTTTAAATTTATAAGTTCTAAATTCCACTTGGCCCAATTAAGGAGAAATAACTCATTGTAGCGTTCTTCTTCGGTACCCCACATTATTCGAACCCAAGTTTTAGTCGAATTACATCCATGTTTCGACAAGTTTTTCTTATATTGGTATACTTAAGAACCTTTTTACTGATTTATTGTTAAAGACTAAAAAACGTCACTTCTTGTACCAATGTGACACTACCCACTCCGTACTTGTTTTAAGGTAGGATAAGCATATACCACATCTTATTTTATATGGGTTATCAATCTTACGAAACTTTTCTTATCTTTCCTTTCAGATTTTTATATAACATCAATCTAGACTTGTGTATTGAAATAGGGTTATAGAAGTAAAGTAACTAGGGCACAAAACTTTCCTTTCATGAAGTGTTGGTTATGATTCGCTTAGTAGAGGAGGAATCAAATGAAATAATATACAGTATCATTCCATTCCATCTCCACTCATCATTCATCATGCAAAAAGAAAAAAAAGAAGAAAAGAAGAAGAAGAAAAAGCAATAAAGAGAAAATATCTGAGAATAAAATAGTCATTCATCATTCTTGACTATAAAGCATTTCCATTCCAACCACATCCATCATACCGTACTTAGAAGCGAGGATTGTAATATGGGAGATAAAAGGAAACAAAACGTACATATGTGCCTTAGTATTACTTTATCTTTTGTAGCTTGAAGTTCAATAATACACTTGCCCTCTTATCAATAATATTTTTAGAACATACAAAATTCTCCTTCAACTATGCATAACTCACATCCAATACATTCCAATTACACTGGTGAAAAATTATTAAAAAAATGAATAAATGATTGGGTGCACATTGTCGATGTGTAGAACTTTGGTTGACACCACATTCTTAACCTTCAAGGCAATTACAGTGTTATGAAGGAATTAAGATTCAACTTGAAAATTTTTATTCATTTTTGCACCAGTAATGGGATGGACAATTTTGGATTATACCATTGTTATTGAAGTTAGGTAAATCCTTGGAATGTGAAATACCTTAAATATATTGTTTGATTAATCCGCGTACATAAGATACTTTGGATTTTGTGGGTAGTATTCGCTGAAAACCCTAACGAGACAACACTCATGCTATTAGGGACACCTAGGGGTTTAACGGCTTGTTGCATACGCTAAATGCAATCGTGTTTCCAACGAAAGTGTGACATATCTTAGTTTAGTTTATTCGAGGATGAATAAAAAGATAAGTGTGGGGGTATTTGATATACACGTAAACGTGTATATTTTATTCGCTTATTTATCTTGTTTTCCCTTTAAAATAATTGATATTGTGTATTTATAGCCGTGTTTTCAGATTATTGATAAAAAACATGGTTTAAAGCATTGGATGGATAAAGCATGAAAAATTTGCTTAAAAAGAGTGAAGTTTGAAATTCTAAAGATTGAAGAGTTTAAAGCTTGAAGAACGGTTGCAAATGGAGTTCAGTTTGGTAGATTTGGCTCACTAAAGACTCATACTACATTCACATTGGCCCACTTGCAAAGCCTATCACTCTACAGCTGTGTTCACACTAGCTTATGTGTTATTTGGGCTAAATCTTTAGTCCCACATTGTGTAATTAGCCAATTAATCTTTGTCATATCAGCTATAAATACACTTGTATCTTGTTCATTTGAAAACACATTGGGTTTTATTTTGTAATCCTTCTCTTGGAATAAAATCATTCTTTCTCTTTACTTTTTATTGTATTTTATTTATGTTGTTGATCTTTTCTTTCTCTTCTCTTCTAGTTATGTCTAGCTAATCTCCTTTAATTAGGGGGTATTGACGCTTAGATTAGATTCAATATGAATCACATAGCCAAAGAGATTAGAACTTCATGTATATAGATCTAGATCTGAACCAAGAGTTAGATCTAAACCTTCATATTCTGTGTCGTTTAAGAGCTTCACAGGGTATATTCGAGTTCGATCTAACGTTTATCAGATTTAGATCTAATATTTATGGTTTTAGAAATAAATTAGTGAATCTCTCCTGATAGCCTATGGTTGTTTAAGAGCTTAGCTCCTGCATAGGCTATACTTGTGTTCTTCACATATTTGTTTCATAAACCTAACTATCGTTGATTCATGTTTATGACAGAAACATGAATTAGATCTGTATTAATTCGTTTGGCTATTGATGAATATTAATCAAATTTATGTCGTTGCTCCCTAGTTGCTTTCTTTTATTATTAAAGACTCATTTTTGTTTATTTTCTGTTAATTTGCAACCAATCAAAATTCTAGAATAACTTGATTGGATTTGTTAATTAAAATATTTTTGGTCCAAGAGTTCGACACCCTCTACAACAACCCTTGTTGTTTATAAAAGCCGAATGGATTGACCAATTGTTTACAGTTGTTAATTTGTTCGCAAACAATACCCCTGCACCACTGTTCAGTTTCAGTAGAAAAATCTGGTAGTAACATTTTCCACTCCCAGTGAAGGGGTACTCCATACTTTCAACTCAACGCCTTTGTCCTGGCTTCAACTATCTTTATTCGAGTCTTTTCATGTGTTTTCCTTATAACCATTGGTATTTTTTGTCAGTCCTTTATTTAGAGCAGGACGTATATAACAATTTGCACGTATTTTGTTAAACATCATCTGGACCTAAGTCCAATGGCAAATGAAACCCGCAAAAAGAGATAATATAATTTACTATATTATCTAACATAAACTTAACAGAACCTCCCTATATGAGGTATATGAAATTGTGACCTTCCTCAAAAGGTTTCATTATGGAAATCGTACGATATCAACCTGAAAACTGATTATGAACCCCTTTCTGAAAGTTAGAGAGTAAAACTGAATTTCGTATTTCAAGCATGACAGTAAAAATCCAGAAACTCGTTCTCATTTTCTAGGAGATAAGAATTATAGTCTTGAGACCCAGATTTAGATACTAATAGAAGAACAATTAATTGTTTACTTCTGACAATATATGACCTGTATTTAGATATTAATAACAAAAGGCCAGAAATCAATATTTCATAATAATAAATAGAAGATCTAAAACCTTAATTTGGGAATTTGATAGAAGGCCAGAAGTCTGCTTCTAGCAATAAATAGAACCCCTGAATCAAACCCAGATTCAGGTATTAAATAGACGGCCAGAAATCCATCTATGCTAAAAGCTCCGAACAAAACCCATATTCAGGTATTAATGACAAAAGATAGAAATGTAACCCTGGTAATAATAGAATTCTCGAACCAAACCCATATTTGGGTATTAATGTTAGAAGACCATGAGTCCGCTTCTGGTAATAATAGAAGTCCCGAACCAAACCCAGACTCAGGTATTATTGATAGAAAGACCAGAAATCCTCTTCTGGTAATAATAGAAGTCTTGAACCAAACCCAGATTCGGGTATTAATGATAGAAAGACCTTAAATCCACTTCTGGTAATAATAGAAGTTCCAAGCCGGACCTAGATTCGGGTATTTATGATAGAAAGACCAGAAATCCACTTTTGGTAATTATAATTTTGGTGCATATCTCAGGCTTATTCTTTAAAGTAGAGGTTGTATGTTCTTTTAGTGTTCTTCTTTCGAGATTTTTCTCCCTTTCTGCGAGATATTGGTGTAAGCAGAGGCGACTGCGTGCTTATGGTGCTCCTCCAGAGCTTTGTTCTAATGTGTAAGCAGAGGATTTATGTGCTTACAGTGCTCCTTTTGAGCTTTCGATCCCTTCTTTATGACAAGACATAAGCAGAGGTAGAGCGTTCTCCTTCTAGAGAAGTGGCAGGACGTGCTTAGTCGAAGTAAAGGATGGGTGTGCTCATTTAGAGTAGAGGCAATGCGTGTTTTTTGTGCTCCTCCAAAGCATCTGTTCCCTTCCGCAGGACGAAGACATAAGAGGTAGGGCGTGCTCTTCTACGAGCAAAGACAGGACGTGCTTAGTCAAAGTAGAGGCAGGGCAAGCTCTACTACGAGCAGAGGCAGGGCATGCTTATTTAGATGCCATGCCCCGACCCTTTCTGACATGGATCAGAGGCTTGTGATTTTGATGCTCTAACATGGCTCTTTCTGATTTGGATGTGGCTAAAGGCTTATACACCATCTCTATAACGACCCGAACTCCCCCGGTAAGGAAAGCCCGGATTGAGATGAGAACAACACACATCGGAACGCAGACGGAAGAACATTTCATTGTTATTACAACAATTCCATCAGATACAAGAATATACAGAGTATAAATGAATAAATTACATTCAACAAATATCAGAGATTTAAATTACATTTAAATACATAGCAGCGGAAAAACAATATAAAACACAACTGAAAGTGATACACGGATACAGAGCTTTCCGAGCATCGTTCCAGCTGTAATTCAGGATCCTGTGAATATAAATCTGCAAAACCAAAACTACTAGCTGCCCGTGTGGAAAATAGGGGCACCCAGAGTTTAGGTTAAAACAATAAACTCCAGGTCAGTCATGTGACTGGTGTGAGAACTAAAACAGTTATTTAAAACTTTACTTTAAAGATAGTAATTCAAGGGACCACGCCGTATAACACGGAACGGGTTTCCTCCCAAGAATACTAGTGCATATAACAAAACAACGCAATGCTTTTTGGAAAAATGAAGCTATTATAAGACCCAGGTCCCATCACACAATGCAACGCAAGCCGGAGGATAGGGTTTTCCCTTATAATAGCCAAACATGCTTGGTACGTTTAAAACAAATCACTTGATACTATAATAAGTGTATAGTGTCAAAACAATTCAATCATAAATATCAATCATAGGCGGCATGGGTACCATCTATCATGTCGCCATACTAGTTCTACAATTAAAACCGCAATATCACGTATTGGAAATTGGATTTCCGTCATGAGTCGAGGCAAGGGGCAAGCTCCTCTCCGTGTTCGAGACACTCTAGCAAATGTCCCAGGACCCCACTTTGATCCTTGGAATCGGTTGGGCCGGTCCTCTCTTACTTTTGAGGATTGGCAATTCCTGAACACACGTTTCCCGGTCCTTACAGACCTACATCCGAGGCACCTCGCATTCCAACAACCACACAGGTGAAAAGTATATAAATGTCAGGGCTGGTAGGTCACTGACACCACCCTAGCTAGAAAGAAACGTCGTGCTCTCCCAGCGGTCCGTCTCCCATTTTTGACTCATACCGAGGTGTGAGGCTCGCGAATTCACGTTATACACAAAGCTACGCCACACAGGCCGTGCTTTGATCATCAACCACAAGACTTTGCTTTTCAACAGAAGCCTTGATCAATTGCCACTTACGCGTGCCACACTGGCAATTCACTCCATGCGACTGATGTCCATCGATATACAACCTCTGAGCTCGTACATCTCAGAGAAGGGCGTTAAGCAAGAGAATAAATTCTCCGCCGCCAAACAGATGTATATTTAATAGAGATCAATCAACACAGAATAAAATCCAATGTCAGACACACAATCCATTTACAAGTTCGATCTGGGTCTGAACGAAACCAGATGCACTTTCCTCGCACATCCATCCATCTCCAAGTACGTCTGGACGATCACCAACTGTTTCCCTCATCTTGGGTGTACAGCCCAATCGAGATCATCAGTAATCACCCAAACGATGTGAAGACTTCCGGTCTTCAACCACCGTCTTCATCTTCGACACCTCGTCGAATCGGTTATTCAGAATGGGTATAAACCCGACCTTTCTGAATAACCCACGTATATGATAAACAAATTTTACACAAACACAACAAACGCCTCATTCCAATTCAGAATATCCTTTTATTCACGAAATCACATTCTTAGGGAAAGGTTCCCATTAATTTTATCCAAGATAAATTCTTCTAAATTTATTCTTTAATCTTCCTTTGGATATCATTTCAAACTAGTCGGGATTAGCGAACCACACCGAAGTAATTATTTATTTTATTTCCCAATCCCAACCTATTCATCCCCTGGAGCAAAACTGGTAATACTCCATACCTAACACCACAGTGTTATTGGTAAAATTAATTACCATTTCACGTTCAAATCTAATTAAAGATTTAACTATCGCTTTGGAGCAAAACTGGTGATACTCCACTCTCGATCACTTTTCAGATTTGATAATTTAAATTATCAATTCATATTTTAATCTAATTAAAGATTCATTAAAACTCCACTTAGTTTTAATCCTTTTAAAAATCAACATCTTGCCTTTAACTGGGTTAAAGAACCAATGTCATCTAAAACACGATTCACGATAAACCCAAATCACATTTGATATTAAATACAAGGCTCTGAATAGAAAATATACCGGCTTATTGTAATGACCCGCAAATCCGCAACATCGGAGTTGACTATATACATCATACGTCCAACCCAAATATCACGAAAATACGAAACATTTTTTTTTAGAAGAAAGAGATAGAAGAAGAACAGAAATAACAACACAGAATCTCACATCGCAACGGAACAAAATATAATATATTATAACTTTTGAAATACAAAATCTCAACTGTATAACATACACTTATCAGAGTACAACACTTACAACACAGCGGAACAAAACTCTATATAACTAACGCTGAAGCCTCCTGCTCCAAGCTCCTTTAGATAGATCCGTAAAATCCTGAACTACTTGACTGCCCGTACAAATTTAGGCACCCAAGAGTTTAGGTAGAACAAAACAAATAAACTCCGGGTCAGTCATGGGACTGGTATGAGTAAATAATTTAGAACAATTTCAGAAAACTAAATGACATCTCATAAGACCACGCCGTATAACACGGAACGGGTTTTTCCCTTATGAGAATCCAAACACTTGATTTAACTTTCAAAAATCCCTTTTGAAAGGAACGATAGCTTTATATCAAAACTCCTTTGATATTATAATAGTGTCTAAATCAAGTAAATAACAATCTAGTGGAACGTTTGCATCTCACGTTCCACGTATATAATATACAATCATAAACCGCAAGCACGTATTGGGTATTTGATTTCCAACTATGACAAGGTATGGAACCACCTTCCGCTGGTATATCTCTAGAGGAGAATACACCGAGTTCAACAAGAACATCTTGCAACTCAGCCACACATGACCGACCACTCATTTCGCTTGAGTGTATCGAATGTATATCACCAACGATTGGGATCAGCAACCGTTTCCCGAATGGGACAGCATCGACAATAGATTTTTAGAAATAAATGAAACTCTAGATCAGGTGATTATACACCCTAATAGGTGCGACCTACATAGCCATGTTGCATGCCCGATTTCTGTCATTTACCGGTTGCGGAGGCTAGAAGCTACGCTTTATCATCACACCAGATTCACTTCGAATGCCAAATCGTCAAATCCATCAAATCACCGATTGACGTCCTCAACAGTACATTACGTGTTAGCTAAAAGAAGTTTCCTTCTCTGCTTCCACTCTTGGTACGGTTGAAGAAATCAATATACGTGACCTTTCTGGAAATACTCTGTCAGACATTCATCCATACAAGTCACCCAGGAACAGGATGAACCGAAGGCACGATTTCTATAAATAGAAAAAGTCCTTGCACTCTACTCCGTCTTCGATTATCTTTATATAATCTGATTCGCACGCTACTGCCGATATGGAGTGGTTCTTCGGATAATAATCCAACCGGTCTCTCCATATTGACAACGATGGTCAAAACTTCGATAGTCTGTGATTTAACTATCGAATAAAAATAAGTGTTTCGATAGTCGATGATTTAACTATCGAATAAAACAAGTGTTCATCCAAACATTCAACAATCACTGAGCCTTTAATTAATATTCCATTAATTAAATCTCTTCTCTATTTCTTATCAATATTTGTTAACCAAATATTTTCAATAACCATATTGGCCTTTTACGTTATTTGGAAAACATTTCCGAATATCGCCTTCTTTATTTTCTAACTTTAGAAATATTTATTATTCTATTTCCAAGGTTACATTTATTTGGGTTAAACCGGATGTTGTGTAAAACATCGGTACGACAACCCAAATACTATATTCAACTAACTCTCATTCAACATTGATCTTCGAGCCTGAAATCTTATTGTTTATCTGTTAATAATGAAATCAATCAAGTTGGGGTATAACTACATCTCAGACCTTGACTGAATAACATTTATAACGTCAAAACAGATATGACTACTTACTCGAATAATCAATACCATACAACTACTGATTCACTTTTAAACACATATATACTTTCTCTTTCTATTCTTACTAGATTTTATTCTTATACTTCCTTTTTGATTATACTATTTTATTTCTAAGTTCGTTTTCTTATCGACTACTATATATATTGATACGTTGATTTCTAACTATCAAATTATCTTAAAAATATTCTATCTCCTTAAATTCCCGGAAAAATTCGCCATTACCTCCTTTGTACCGGGAGCATTGGGAAAATCCCCAAACTGCCACACAGGCCTTTTCCAATCAAAAAGAAAAAGAAAAGCCAAGCGGCTAGCCGATACGGCGCATAAAATCTCATATATGAATTAAATACGTACCTTTTTGTCGGGCACTCTATTTATATACCTTCTAACACTTTATTCCAAACCTGTCTCCTGTATATTTATACCTGTCCAATCTATTTTAACTATACCAATCGTTTTAACTCAATTTGTTAATTAAATCTGTTAATTAACTTCTTAGTCTAATCCACTTCTATTTATCCAAATCTATTTATTATAAATCCCATTTGAATTTCTATATTCAAATTCCATTTGAAATACTATATTCAAATTCTATAGTTAAACTCCATTTGAATTCTATTATTCAAATTCTATTTCAATTCCTTATATTCAAAGTCCATTTGAATTCTCTGCATTATTTATAAACAACGTTTATAACTTCAATTCAAATCCCACCTTTCCATTTATAAACAACGTTTATAAATTCAATTCAAATCCCACCTTTCCATTTATAAACAACGTTTATAAATTCAATTCAAATCCCATATTTTCATTTATAAACAAAGTTTATAAATTCGATTCAAATTCCATCTTTTCATTTATAAACAAAGTTTATAAATTCGATTCAAATTCCATCTTTTCATTTATAAACAAAGTTTATAAATTCGATTCAAATCCCATATTTTCATTTATAAACAAAGTTTATAAATTCAATTCAAATCCCATATTTTCATTTATAAACAAAGTTTATAAATTCGATTCAAATTCCATCTTTTCATTTATAAACAAAGTTTATAAATTCGATTCAAATCCCATATTTTCATTTATAAACAAAGTTTATAAATTCGATTCGAATCCCATATTTTCATTTATGAACAAAGTTTATAAATTCCATACTTGTTTTATATATTCAAACAAGCTAATATTTTCCCTAGTTCATTAAAAATTCAAATTCTATTTATAAAAATAGAATTCCCTTTTTAAATCTCAAATACCCTTTCGATATTTTTATAGATCAATATTCAAGCCCCATTGATATTTTAAACAATCAAATCAACCAATTTTCAATCATTTGATTTTTAACACATCATATATGAATATATATGAAATCAAACAAACAACAGATAATATATATTTTTGAGGAATCCAGTTGGATTCCTCCAACCTGTTTTTCCTGCATCCACAGATGTTAGTCAACATAGTAATACCCATCCTGCTTCGAGGCAGGATATCGCGGTATGAAGGTCATCCACTAATCATAGCGTGGGGCGCATAGGGTAATCATCCGCTATGAAACTGCGGGCATCCGCTAATGAAACTGCGGGAATCCAACCAATCATCAACCCAATATATATATAATATATCCTAAATAACTATATATATATTTTAAAACAATCAGACTAAACAGCATTCAAACAAGCAACAACAATTATTTTTAACGATGTAAAAATAATTCTAAACAAACAGGTGAGTGAGATTTACTCACCGGTATTGATCCATTCCGATTTCAATTCCCACTTATGTAGTCCGCGACTATGGATTTCTTGATTGACTCCGTTTGATTAAATCTTGTATAATTTTAACATGACATTATTTCAGCTATCGAATAATCTATATGAAATAAGAAATTTAATTACTAATTAAAAATAATTACCTTAATTATTTTAATACCTTCTTCCTTCCTGTTAAATCATTACGACCTCTCTAAACCTATTCTGTGAACAGTAAAAACCCAGCTTCATCATCTCTAATCATCCTTATCACCAGATCATCGACTCCCATCAATTTCACCGCTACCGTAGATCCATCAGCTCCTATTATAACCAGACACCTCCCAAACACCTGCTGCCAGACTCTGGAAATCTGAAAAACAGATCCAACTCTCCCCTTGGTACAGTTTTAGTTCATTTATGCAGCACACTCCACTCAGTCCCCTTTATCCCACTGCGTTCATCACCAGGCAAAAATGAACTCCAGTTTACCATCAACTACAGTTCGCACCCTACCAAACGAACCCAATTACCATGTCCATCAGAAATAATCGAACCCCAAATCTCCCCTTCAGTTCATCAACATCGGCATCTACTGACCTTGCCAAATTCCTCCAGCTCGACCTCGTCTAGTTCGAACTCCTCATCGCAGTGACCAAAACGCACTTCAGTTGCAACGTCGGCTTCACCTTTCCACCCATTCGAACACCCCTTGAACGCTCGAACTCCAGAACCAAAGCTATCACATTCTGTTTTATGATATTTGAGAATCACCATCAATACCTCGGCGTAGATCCGAGGTATCAGACTTCCAGAAACCACAATCGAGTTCATCGTTGAACTCGAGTTCAACGATTCCAATCCCTCAATCGCACTGTCCTACCTCGCGATGTGCTTAAGTTCGAACTAAGGGAACCCCATCTACTTTTCTCTTTCTTTTCGATTTTACTGGGAACATGAATTGGGAATAGGGCAAACTCGACTGATTTAAGGGAAGGCTCGCGGCATTTAATTTGTGTGAATTTGCATTGGAGGAGTTCGACCATTCTTTTTAATAAGCTTTGATTAAAGAGGTATCTGATTTTATAGAGGAATTCACGATCGTTTTTGTGAGGCTGAGAATATAGAACGTAGAAAAGAGGACGTGCCATTGTTTATCACCAAGGGATTTCTTGAGTAAATGAATGAATAAAAGAAGGCCACGCCTTGTTTTAAAATTTGAGGTTATAAACAAGGCAGATCACCCAACACTGATATTTTATTTTAATTTAATTGGTTTTAATTAGCTTTTAAACCGATATCCAAAAATTAAAACACTTTATTATTCGAACTCCTTTCTGAACCGAACAACTGACTATTCTAGGGTAATACCCCTATTTCGGATACACTGGGATAGGTCACGAAGTCTGATTCGATCCTCTATGGAAGATATTTATTTAAATTGATATTAGTTAAATTTAAAATAATAAATTCTGCGATAATAAATTAATATTATTATTTGAATTCAAACAGAACTCTGAACTGTATTTAATTCAGTTGTAAATCTCGAACTGAATTATTTTTCGTATTACGATGGTTTAATATATTCGATATTAAATCGAAATTGATTATTAAATTAATAACTTAATATAAAAATTCACTTATATTACCAAACCAATATTTAAATTAAATATTAAATATTCAAAATTAACCCATAAGGATCCGGGTCATTACAATCTTCCCCACTTAAAATAATTTCGTCCTCGAAATTACTAAGGTAGAAAAAGTGCTACAAACCCATTTATCTTTTCAAAACTTATTTATGTTGATACTCAACATTTCAAACTTCAATACGTAACTCTCTGTCGAATAAATCCCTATTCGATAACTCCTCCCTTCGAATAACTATATTCGATAATCTATCTTTCGAATAACTAGATTCGAAAACCTTTCTTCGAATAAACTATATTCGATTTACTCTATTCAATTTACTCTTATCAATTAACTCTATTGGATTTAACTCTTTTCGATTAACTCCATCGAATAACTAAATTCGATAACTCCTTCGAATAACCAATATTCTATAACTCACTTCGATTAAACTAATCGATAACTCTTTTCGATTAAACTATAATCGATAGCTCATTTCGATTAACAAATAATCGATAACTCCTTCGATTTACTAATAATCGATAACTCCTTCGATTTACTAATAATCGATAACTCCTTTCGAATAAACTATATTCGATAACTCCTTTAATTCTATTCGAATAAACTAATATTCGATTTAACTCCACTCGCTTGACTCTAGATCGCAGCGATCACAATGGTTACGCCTGATTCCCCCAGGAAACATCCGACCGTCCTAGGCTATCTGCAGCCCTGCGAATTACGCTAGCAGTCGTACGAAATGGCAACTTATCAGTAACGATGTTTGACTAACTCTATCTCAATAACTATATTCGATCAACTTTAATTGAATAACTAACATTCAATTAAATCCTAATTCGACTAACTATGTTCAATTAACTCTATCTGGTTAACTCTTAATTTGAATAACAAGTATTCGATAAATTCTAATTGAATAACTAATATTCAATTAACTCTACGGATTAACCCTACTGATTAACTCTAACTGGTTAATTCTTACTCTAATCGATTTATTCTTAATCTAATCGATTATTTCTAACTCTAATCGACTTCTCCTATTCGAATAACTCCTATTGGTTAACATTTATTCATTTATAAAGATTTACTTTTAGTAACGATTCTTCACTTTATAAATGTTCTCTTTAATAACGTTACTTCACTTACACAAGTGTTGTGTACCCTTCTATTTAAAACTATCCGTGTTAAAAACCAATATCTCTCCTCTATATTAGTTCAGACTTATATATCCCATTTATCGAATGATAGATATTTAATTTAATTTACAAACTGTTATTTATAAATCAATCTTTTCTATTTATCTGTTAAAAACAGATTTCCATTTAATCTATTCATCTTCTAAATATTCCTTTGATTAAATTCTATTTATTTAACAAATAAATATCTCATGTATAACATTCTATTTATTTTCTATAAATAAATATTTCCATTTAATCTATTTGTAAATGTTTTACAATATTTCCTTTCTATTTTCTATTTATAAATGTTTTTACAGATATTTCTCCTTCTATTTGTTTGCACATAACTTCCTTTGTATTTGTTTTACAAATATATTTTCTTTATATTTGTCTTACAAATATATTTTCTTTTTAACTCTTTTGGTTTTTCCTTTCTTCACACCCAATTCATATTTCATTCACATTGATTTTACTCAATTTATTCATTTCGATCTATTTAACTTACCTAAGTTAAATTTTCAATCATTCAAATTCCCATTAACTAGTTGCTAATTAACCGTTTTGCCTATTTCATCCTTTTTATTTGAATATAACTTGTTCAAATATATGTCAACTTAATTATAAACTAATCTAATTATATTTTCAACTCGAGTTGTATATTCGATTTCGAATATAAGTTCTCAATTTCTTTCACTTATCCAAAAACCCAATTTCGATTCAAATTTCCTTTAACTAATTATTTTCCAATTTAGTTAATTCTATTCAACCATTTAAAAAAATATGATTTTTGTCTTAAAAATCATTTCACTTCACTGGAGTTCATATTTATTTTATATCTCCAGTCTGGATTTTTCTAATGCCAATTCGGATTTTATTTCCTAGAAATCCCTTTTATTTATTTAATTTAAACCGTTATGGTTTTATAATGGTTCTGGCGCTGCTTTTCTAAAAATTTGATTTTGACATAACTCAAAATCTATACGACGAAATCCATATTTTTCTCTTTCATTAGAAAATTATTGTTCAACCGGTCCCGACGATTCTTGTTTCAAAGGATTCCGACTTAAATCGAGTTCTGTATACTAAATTGAAGTTCGAATCGCCAATTTACGAACTGCCGCGCTATGGCGAGCTCGTTTTAATTATATTTATAAATATAAACGTTTTACTTTGTTTATAATAAATTCAACTCCATTCTGATATATTTTTAATATATATCCAATCCATTTCATAATATTCCCGATCTATTTCACTTCTAATATTCAAATCCTATATATTTACAATATTCAAATTCCATTTGAATTTCTTTATTCAAACTCTATATTTGAATTTCCTTCTATTCAATTTCTATTTGAATTTTCTTCTATTCAAATTCTAATTCAACTTCTTATCTTCAAATTCTATTTGAATTTCTTATCTTCAATTCCTATTTGAATTTCTTATCTTCAATTCCTATTTGAATTTCTTTATCTTCAATTTCTATTTGAATTTCTTTATTCAAAACCCATTTCAAATCCCTTATTCAAATTCCATTTGAAATCCTTTATTCAATTTCTATTTAAATTCCTTTGTTCAATTTCTATTTGAAATCCTTTGAATTTAAATTCTATTTCAAACTCTATATTTCAATTCTCATTTCACTTCTATTTGAAATCTATATTCCAATTCCCATTTCAAAATTCCTTTGAAGTAATATAAATACATACATATATTTATATCTATCTCAAATTCAAAACATTTGAATTTTCAAACAACTTGTTTCTTCCAAACAAATTTCCATCAAAACTTTTCTAAGGCAGCAATTCATCACTTAGAAACTCGGAAATGAACACTGATGATGTTGCGACCATCATCAGAATTATTTCCCAGCTACTGAATGAGTTCAGTGCTATATTTCTTTCAAACTCCATTTAGAAAAAATATTTTCCAAACTCCCAGGATTTAAAATTCTGAATTCTGGTTGGAATTCAATTTCAATTTTATCTCATTTGTATATTTGATTTCATATACAAATTCCATTGGTTATATATATAACTATTTCTATTTTATAATCTAATTTGATTATAATTCTAACAATCAAGTCAACTATTTAAAACTTTATCGTGTTCAATCTTCTGTTCAATGTTTATAAACTCCTATCGACATCGTGGCATCCCACGATTCGACCAAAATTTATAATCCACTCAACAGACTATTCAACACAATATAAAACAGTTTTTATATCAAATAAAAAATACGCTCTCTCGTATATATATACACTCAACTCATTCTAGGGTGCTACTGACCCTATCTCTAATGAGCACATTCCAACAAGCCTAGGTGTTCGCTCAACCTAAGCTCTGATACCAACTGTAATGACCCGCAAATCCGCAACATCGGAGTTGACTATATACATCATACGTCCAACCCAAATATCACGAAAATACGAAACATTTTTTTTAGAAGAAGAACAGAAATAACAACACAGAATCTCACATCGCAACGGAACAAAATATAATATATTATAACTTTTGAAATACAAAATCTCAACTGTATAACATACACTTATCAGAGTACAACACTTACAACACAGCGGAACAAAACTCTATATAACTAACGCTGAAGCCTCCTGCTCCAAGCTCCTTTAGATAGATCTGTAAAATCCTGAACTACTTGACTTCCCGTACAAATTTAGGCACCCAAGAGTTTAGGTAGAACAAAACAAATAAACTCCGGGTCAGTCATGGGACTGGTATGAGTAAATAATTTAGAACAATTTCAGAAAACTAAATGACATCTCATAAGACCACGTCGTATAACACGGAACGGGTTTTTCCCTTATGAGAATCCAAACACTTGATTTAACTTTCAAAAATCCCTTTTGAAAGGAACGATAGCTTTATATCAAAACTCCTTTGATATTATAATAGTGTCTAAATCAAGTAAATAACAATCTAGTGGAACGTTTGCATCTCACGTTCCACGTATATAATATACAATCATAAACCGCAAGCACGTATTGGGTATTTGATTTCCAACTATGACAAGGTATGGAACCACCTTCCGCTGGTATATCTCTAGAGGAGAATACACCGAGTTCAACAAGAACATCTTGCAACTCAGCCACACATGACCGACCACTCATTTCGCTTGAGTGTATCGAATGTATATCACCAACGATTGGGATCAGCAACCGTTTCCCGAATGGGACAGCATCGACAATAGATTTTTAGAAATAAATGAAACTCTAGATCAGGTGATTATACACCCTAATAGGTGCGACCTACATAGCCATGCTGCATGCCCGATTTCTGTCATTTACCGGTTGCTGAGGCTAGAAGCTACGCTTTATCATCACACCAGATTCACTTCGAATGCCACATCGTTAAATCCATCAAATCACCGATTGACGTCCTCAACAGTACATTACGTGTTAGCTAAAAGAAGTTTCCTTCTCTGCTTCCACTCTTGGTACGGTTGAAGAAATCAATATACGTGACCTTTCTGGAAATACTCTGTCAGACATTCATCCATACAAGTCACCCAGGAACAGGATGAACCGAAGGCACAATTTCTATAAATAGAAAAAGTCCTTGCACTCTATTCCGTCTTCGATTATCTTTATATAATCTGATTCGCACGCTACTGCCGATATGGAGTGGTTCTTCGGATAATAATCCAACCGGTCTCTCCATATTGACAACGATGGTCAAAACTTCGATAGTCTGTGATTTAACTATCGAATAAAAACAAGTGTTTCGATAGTCGATGATTTAACTATCGAATAAAACAAGTGTTCATCCAAACATCCAACAATCACTGAGCCTTTAATTAATATTCCATTAATTAAATCTCTTCTCTATTTCTTATCAATATTTGTTAACCAAATATTTTCAATAACCATATTGGCCTTTTACGTTATTTGGAAAACATTTCCGAATACCGCCTTCTTTATTTTCTAACTTTAGAAATATTTATTATTCTATTTCCAAGCTTACATTTATTTGGGTTAAACCGGATGTTGTGTAAAACATCGGTACGACAACCCAAATACTATATTCAACTAACTCTCATTCAACATTGATCTTCGAGCCTGAAATCTTACTGTTTATCTGTTAATAATGAAATCAATCAAGTTGGGGTATAACTACATCTCAGACCTTGACTGAATAACATTTCTAACGTCAAAACAGATATGACTACTTACTCGAATAATCAATACCATACAACTACTGATTCACTTTTAAACACATATATACTTTCTCTTTCTATTCTTACTAGATTTTATTCTTATACTTCCTTTTTGATTATACTATTTTATTTCTAAGTTCGTTTTCTTATCGACAACTATATATATTGATACGTTGATTTCTAACTATCAAATTATCTTAAAAATATTCTATCTCCTTAAATTCTCGGAAAAATTCGCCATTACCTCCTTTGTACCGGGAGCATCGGGAAAATCCCCAAACTGCCACACAGGCCTTTTCCAATCAAAAAGAAAAAGAAAAAGAAAAGCCAAGCGGCTAGCCGATACGGCGCATAAAATCTCATATATGAATTAAATACGTACCTTTTTGTCGGGCACTCTATTTATATACCTTCTAACACTTTATTCCAAACCTGTCTCCTGTATATTTATACCTGTCCAATCTATTTTAACTATACCAATCGTTTTAACTCAATTTGTTAATTAAATCTGTTAATTAACTTCTTAGTCTAATCCACTTCTATTTATCCAAATCTATTTATTATAAATCCCATTTGAATTTCTATATTCAAATTCCATTTGAAATACTATATTCAAATTCTATAGTTAAACTCCATTTGAATTCTATTATTCAAATTCTATTTCAATTCCTTATATTCAAAGTCCATTTGAATTCTCTGCATTATTTATAAACAACGTTTATAACTTCAATTCAAATCCCACCTTTCCATTTATAAACAACGTTTATAAATTCAATTCAAATCCCACCTTTCCATTTATAAACAACGTTTATAAATTCAATTCAAATCCCATATTTTCATTTATAAACAAAGTTTATAAATTCGATTCAAATTCCATCTTTTCATTTATAAACAAAGTTTATAAATTCGATTCAAATTCCATCTTTTCATTTATAAACAAAGTTTATAAATTCGATTCAAATCCCATATTTTCATTTATAAACAAAGTTTATAAATTCGATTCAAATCCCATATTTTCATTTATAAACAAAGTTTATAAATTCGATTCAAATTCCATCTTTTCATTTATAAACAAAGTTTATAAATTCGATTCAAATCCCATATTTTCATTTATAAACAAAGTTTATAAATTCGATTCGAATCCCATATTTTCATTTATGAACAAAGTTTATAAATTCCATACTTGTTTTATATATTCAAACAAGCTAATATTTTCCCTAGTTCATTAAAAATTCAAATTCTATTTATAAAAATAGAATTCCCTTTTTAAATCTCAAATACCCTTTCGATATTTTTATAGATCAATATTCAAGCCCCATTGATATTTTAAACAATCAAATCAACCAATTTTCAATCATTTGATTTTTAACACATCATATATGAATATATATGAAATCAAACAAACAACAGATAATATATATTTTTGAGGAATCTAGTTGGATTCCTCCAACCTGTTTTTCCTGCATCCACAGATGTTAGTCAACATAGTAATACTCATCCTGCTTCGAGGCAGGATATCGCGGTATGAAGGTCATCCACTAATCATAGCGTGGGGCGCATAGGGTAATCATCCGCTATGAAACTGCGGGCATCCGCTAATGAAACTGCGGGAATCCAACCAATCATCAACCCAATATATATATAATATATCCTAAATAACTATATATATATTTTAAAACAATCAGACTAAACAGCATTCAAACAAGCAACAACAATTATTTTTAACGATGTAAAAATAATTCTAAACAAACAGGTGAGTGAGATTTACTCACCGGTATTGATCCATTCCGATTTCAATTCCCACTTATGTAGTCCGCGACTATGGATTTCTTGATTGACTCCGTTTGATTAAATCTTGTATAATTTTAACATGACATTATTTCAGCTATCGAATAATCTATATGAAATAAGAAATTTAATTACTAATTAAAAATAATTACCTTAATTATTTTAATGCCTTCTTCCTTCCTGTTAAATCATTACGACCTCTCTAAACCCATTCTGTGAACAGTAAAAACCCAGCTTCATCATCTCTAATCATCCTTATCACCAGATCATCGACTCCTATCAATTTCACCGCTACCGTAGATCCATCAGCTCCTATTATAACCAGACACCTCCCAAACACCTGCTGCCAGACTCTGGAAATCTGAAAAACAGATCCAACTCTCCCCTTGGTACAGTTTTAGTTCATTTATGCAACACACTCCACTCAGTCCCCTTTATCCCACTGCGTTCATCACCAAGCAAAAATGAACTCCAGTTTACCATCAACTACAGTTCGCACCCTACCAAACGAACCCAATTACCATGTCCATCAGAAATAATCGAACCCCAAATCTCCCCTTCAGTTCATCAACATCGGCATCTACTGACCTTGCCAAATTCCTCCAGCTCGACCTCGTCTAGTTCGAACTCCTCATCGCAGTGACCAAAACGCACTTCAGTTGCAACGTCGGCTTAACCTTTCCACCCGTTCGAACACCCCTTGAACGCTCGAACTCCAGAACCAAAGCATCGGACTTCCAGAAACCACAATCGAGTTCATCGTTGAACTCGAGTTCAACGATTCCAATCCCTTAATCGCACTGTCCTACCTCGCGATGTGCTTAAGTTCGAACCAAGGGAACCCCATCTACTTTTCTCTTTCTTTTCGATTTTACTGGGAACATGAATTGGGAATAGGGCAAACTCGACTGATTTAAGGGAAGGCTCGCGGCATTTAATTTGTGTGAATTTGCATTGGAGGAGTTCGACCATTCTTTTTAATAAGCTTTGATTAAAGAGGTATCTGATTTTATAGAGGAATTCACGATCGTTTTTGTGAGGCTGAGAATATAGAACGTAGAAAAGAGGACGTGCCATTGTTTATCACCAAGGGATTTCTTGAGTAAATGAATGAATAAAAGAAGGCCACGCCTTGTTTTAAATTTTGAGGTTATAAACAAGGCAGATCACCCAACACTGATATTTTATTTTAATTTAATTGGTTTTAATTAGCTTTTAAACCGATATCCAAAAATTAAAACACTTTATTATTCGAACTCCTTTCTGAACCGAACAACTGACAATTCTAGGGTAATACCCCTATTTCGGATACACTGGGATAGGTCACGAAGTCTGATTCGATCCTATGTGGAAGAAATTTATTTAAATTGATATTAGTTAAATTTAAAATAATAAATTCTGCGATAATAAATTAATATTATTATTTGAATTCAAACAGAAGTCTGAACTGTATTTAATTCAGTTGTAAATCTCGAACTGAATTATTTTTCGTATTACGATGGTTTAATATATTCGATATTAAATCGAAATTGATTATTAAATTAATAACTTAATATAAAAATTCACTTATATTACCAAACCAATATTTAAATTAAATATTAAATATTCAAAATTAACCCATAAGGATCCGGGTCATTACACTTATATTCAATATCAAATTCTGAAACCAACAAATATCGTATTGGAAATAACGATATAAAATATATCTTTCAAATTCCCATAATAATATCTGTATAGTCACGAAATCCAACATCGAAATATTCCGAAGATAATTTCGATTCAACTCCAGTCCAATCCACGTATTGGGAATATTGATTATTTTTAAAATCACTTTCAAATTCAATTTATTTATTTCAAAAATAAATTGGTTTTAATTCTAGTTCAAAACGAGTTCATTTCGATAAAAATCTATTTTTATCTTTTCAAATATGGAATTTTTCAGCCCAAATTTTCCCAAATCATTTCTTATGATTTTACACAAATTATTAATATTTTTAATAATTTTATCAAGGCCCGTACAGTCGATTTCCATTAACGGCCATCGAGCTGCACTTACAACGACCTTTTCTAAATTTGATTTGGACATAATTCCAAATCCAACCGTTAGATTTCAATTTTCTAATATTCATTGGAAAGCTCTTTTCGATACGAACCCAACGGTTCCGGTTTTAGGAGAATCCGACGGTCGGATCTCCCGTAATGTCAATTCGAAGTCAATGGTCGAAATTCACGAACTGCCGCGGCGCGACGCATATATAATATATATATATATATATTATATATATATTTCGTCGATTTCCTTTTAAAACGAATTTTATAAATAGTTCTAAATTCGTTTCAAAAACAATTTCAACTTCATTTTCAATTTCAAATCGATTTGATTTCAATTCAATTCGAATTCATTTCAATTTTATTTAATTCGAATTCAAATTCGTTTCAATTCAATTCAAATTCTAATTCGTTTCAATTCAATTTCAATTTGAATTTACCTTCTATTTAATTCAATTCGAATTCATTTCAAATTGATTTCAATTAAATTTCAGTTCGTTTTAAATTTCATTCAAAACGATTTCAATTTGTTTTTAATTCAATTTCATTTTAATTCTGTTTGAATTCATTTCTATTCAATTCGAATTCAAATTCACTTTCTATCCAATTTGAATCGAATTCATTTTCTATTCGATTCGAATTCATTTCCTATTCGATTCGAATTCATTTCAAATTGATTCAATAAAATTTCAATTTGAATTTTAATCTAATTTAATTTGAATTTCATTTAAAAATATTAAATTTTGAAATCACTTTTCAATATTCATTATAAAACGAATAAAATCGATATAAATATCGTTCGCGTCAAAATAACGCATCTCTAATCAACACGGCTTTATATTTTTCAAAAACTTCTTTATTCTATTCAACAAATGAATATTTATTCTATTCAACACATGAATCTATATTTCTTTCAACACTTGACTAATCTCAACAAATGAGTACTGTCAACACATCACTATTTTTGTTATGTAAAATATTTTATAAAACTATGGTATCTATCGTTTGATTTTTAAATCAGACTCCACCGTGAAGTAGTTCTAATTTTAAATGTGATAAAGATGTAAATTTTATTGTTAAAATATTTTACTCAACACATGAATAGTTTCAACACATGAATTTCCTTTTATAATATTAATTATTTCCCCAATTGGAATGAGGCCCAATCAATCACCATATAACGTTAATTATATGGATTCCATACAACACATGTACATAAAAGCAATGATAAACAATCAACCATCATCCAAGGTGCACCACACAACTGCATAAGCATCAAATATAAATAATCAACGCTTACACAGCCTGTCGACCAATCGATCGACATACAATTAAATAATTGGGATTAGTGTACCCCAAATATCATCCCAACACCCGTGTGGGGTTTCAAATCAACAAACACAGATTTTTGTTTGTGCAGTTGGGCGATGTGTAAAATTTATCGACCCAATCAATATCAGTCAAATTAGTGTATATAAACAAATCAGCCGACTTGTTTATAAATATTCATTTATTCACATTCACGTTAAAAATTATATTTTTAACGATAATTAATTTATTTCAACCATCTACATTTTATTATCGATTTCACATCAACATCACAAACAAATTCACAACACATCAATTAAACAAACAAGCCATCCATGGTCTGTGGATGACGGGTGTCGGGTGCTGCTAAGCACCGTTTGCATCCTAGTATATATATATAACTAGAAAAAGAGATTTTAAGTGAGAAGTTCTCACCAATAGCTATTCCAATACCACGACTCTTCCTATGTAGAAATCTTCGTCGTTCTCGCCTTTTGTCACTTTCGTTGCCCGTAGCCATTACATATATAAAAATCGAATTTTTACTTCGCTATTCAATATATAAAAATCGAATTTTCACTTCGCTATTCAATATATAAAAATCGAATTTTCACTTCTCTATTCAATATATAAAAATAGATTTTTTACTTCGCTAATCAATATATAAAAACCCTATCTTTACTTCGCTATTCAATATATAAAAATCGAATTTTTCACTTCGATACTATATAGATAAAAATTCTATTTTCACATCGCTATTTATATAATAAATATTATACTTTTATCACGCTATTCTTCATATAAAGATTTCGCCTTTTCAATTATAAAGATTTTGCCTTTTCAATTATAAAGATTTCGCCTTTTCAATTATAAAGATTTCGCCTTTTCAATTATAAAGATTTCGCCTTTTCAATTTCATCATTATAAAAATAACATTTTTATTTTGCTACACATATAAAGATGATATTTTTACTATCTTACCTATATAAAAATTATATTTTTATATTTTTACAATATAAAAGATTATATTTTTATTATCTATATAGTATGAAAATTACATTTTTCAACCTTTACATACGATAAAAAATATATTTTTAACTTCCTTATCATATAAAAATCATATCTTTAACTTTCCTATCGAATAAAAATTATATCTCTAATTTTCCTATCGAATAAAATTCAGTTTTAAATTCAAATAAAATGATAACTGAAAATAGAAAAATAAAATAAAAACTTACAGCTCGAAGGGGGAAATGGCGCTGAAATTAAGGAGGAGGAGGGGTTGAGCTGGCGCCTCAGGTGGGTGGCCGGCGGTTCTGAGGTGGGGTGCGGGCCTGGAAGCGACGCCGTGGCCTAGGGTTTGCTGCGATGGGGTTTGTGTCGAAGAAGAGGGGAAGGAGGAGGTGGACGGCGACTGCGGGGAGGGGAGGCAATGGAGGTGGAATCGCCGGAGGCGGCGGCTGCGTGGATCGACGATGGGTTTCCATCGTTTTTTTTCTTCTGATTTAAATCGAACGGGGGGGGGGGGGGGGCAGAGGAGTTTAAGGGGGAGAGAGAGAGTTTAATTTATTTAATTATTTAATTTACAAAAAGTTGACTTTTTCATACGACCTCTAAACGAGGCCCACCGCCTGTCGTCCATAGCGTTTTACCCCCATTCCGAACACAATGGGATATGTACCATAAGCTAATTCGACCGTTTCGATCAGTTTCCGTTAAAATCAACATATAACTCTATATATTGAATTTGAACGCGCATTTCAATTTACTGGGGTCACATACTAACTCGAAAAATTCCAGAAAAATATTTTCTAGCTTCGTATTGACGATACGGTCCTAACAAGACTAGTTTCGTCGAATTCTGAGACCGTTGGAAAAATGGCCATTTTCCAGTCGATTAAAATCAACTGAAACTGGTCAAACGCGTTTTCCTCTGCCACGCTCACATATTGATTCGAAAAATTATGAAATTTGGAATCTAGCAATAATTTGACATCGCGGATCCAACAAAAGTGGTTTCGTCGAAATCCGAGGTCGTTTGCAAAATTCCTATTTTTAAGGGCCTGAATTCCATAACGACTATTCAGAATTTTCAACTGGACGTATCTTTTGATTCCCGCTATGAAATCTTGATTTTTCAGATTCGTTGGAAAGATATTCTCAACTAGATTCTATTATTTTTAGTTTCGCTAAAATCCGGTTTGTTTTGCACCCGGTATGTTCAATTGAAGTTTGAAATCGATTTATCGAACTACCGCGCCATTTTCAATTCCTTTTATAATTATTTATATTCTAACGACGACGTATATAATATATACGTCGAATTCTATTCAAAATAAATTTTCTCGTCGATATTATTTAAAATAATTCATTTTAAATGTTCAAAATTCACTAAAATTGCCAAAATAAAAAATTTAAACTGGCCCAGATTTTCCGGGTTATTACAATCTCCCCCACTTAAAAATTTTCGACTCCGAAAAGGAACAAAGTCGAAAGTGGTTTGATTTACCAGCTCTACGTTCGATCTGGCTTCCATTCTCCAACTTTTCAGTTTCTGAGAATTTTCAAATTCCTCAAAAATTTGGCTAACACCCGGAATTTTCGAAAAATTTCGCCATAACCTCCCCTGCACCGGGAGCCACGGGAAAATCCCGAAATTGCCATACAGGCCTTCTGATCTCAAAAATAAAAATAAAAAGCCAAGCGGCTAGCCAATAGGCTCATAAAATCATCATCACCCAAACAAAACAGTAAATTATAGTAAACATGTACCTATTTGTCGGGCAAACAAATTTTATTCTCTGCTCTAGCCTCCTTGCTATGACCTGTTCAATGTAAGTACATGTATATGCAAGCAAATGCGACCAATTTTCAATATAATTCAATATTCGATTCAATTAGGCATAATGGTTCAAAATTATCAAACAAATAAACAAACAACACAACCATCAATCAATTAGTGGATTAGAGTTTCAAATTCATAATTTTGATACATATACAAAAATCATGTTTTGATGCCAATTCACAACAATGTGTTCTAGCTATATTAGTTTTGGTTCTCACACCAGCCTAATGGAAATATATAGATATCACACCTTCGAAACACGAACACAAATTCTGATGATGATATATCAATCATCAGAACCATCTCCGGGCAACTAGAGTGTGATACTATATCTGTCTAGTATATTAAAACTTCGAATATACGTTCATGACGCGTATACGCGAAATCTTTATATACTCGATTGTCCATATTCAAAATAAATAAATATTCAAATACGTTTAAAACGGTTTAAATTTTCAAAACAATATTGTTTTCATTTGAAAAATATACTCTTCACACTCGTTCTAGGATACTACTGATCCTATCTCTAACGAGTCATTCTAATTGGATTTTACTAATCCAATATCTGATGAATTCTTTCGTATGGTTTTAATGTGTCTTGTTCTCGAGCTCTGTAAACCAAAGCTCTGATACCACTCTATAACGACCCGAACTCCCCCGTTAAGGAAAGCCCGGATTGAGATGAGAACAACACACATCGGAACGCAGACGGAAGAACATTTCATTGTTATTACAACAATTCCATCAGATACAAGAATATATAAAGTATAAATGAATAAATTACATTCAACAAATATCATAGATTTAAATTACATTTAAATACATAGCAGCGGAAAAACAATATAAAACACAACTGAAAGTGATACACAGATACAGAGCTTTCCGAGCATCGTTCCAGCTGTAATTCAGGATCCTGTGAATATAAATCTGCAAAACCAAAACTACTAGCTGCCCGTGTGGAAAATAGGGGCACCCAGAGTTTAGGTTAAAACAATAAACTCCAGGTCAGTCATGTGACTGGTGTGAGAACTAAAACAGTTATTTAAAACTTTACTTTAAAGATAGTAATTCAAGGGACCACCCCGTATAACACGGAACGGGTTTCCTCCCAAGAATACTAGTGCATATAACAAAACAACGCAATGCTTTTTGGAAAAATGAAGCTATTATAAGACCCAGGTCCCATCACACAATGCAACGCAAGCCGGAGGATAGGGTTTTCCCTTATAATAGCCAAACATGCTTGGTACGTTTAAAACAAATCACTTGATACTATAATAAGTGTATAGTGTCAAAACAATTCAATCATAAATATCAATCATAGGCGGCATAGGTACCATCTATCATGTTGCCATACTAGTTCTACAATTAAAACCGCAATATCACGTATTGGAAATTGGATTTCCGTCATGAGTCGAGGCAAGGGGCAAGCTCCTCTCCGCGTTCGAGACACTCTAGCAAATGTCCCAGGACCCCACTTTGATCCTTGGAATCGGCTGGGCCGGTCCTCTCTTACTTTTGAGGATTGGAAATTCCTGAACACACGTTTCCCGGTCCTTACAGACCTACATCCGAGGCGCCTCGCATTCCAACAACCACACAGGTGAAAAGTATATAAATGTCAGGGCTGGTAGGTCACTGACACCACCCTAGCTAGAAAGAAACGTCGTGCTCTCCCAGCGGTCCGTCTCCCGTTTTTGACTCATACCGAGGTGTGAGGCTCGCGAATTCACGTTATACACAAAGCTACACCACACAGGCCGTGCTTTGATAATCAACCACAAGACTTTGCTTTTCAACAGAAGCCTTGATCAATTGCCACTTACGCGTGCCACACTGGCAATTCACTCCATGCGACTGATGTCCATCGATATACAACCTCTGAGCTCGTACGTCTCAGAGAAGGGCGTTAAGCAAGAGAATAAATTCTCCGCCGCCAAACAGATGTATATTTAATAGAGATCAATCAACACAGAATAAAATCCAATGTCAGACACACAATCCATTTACAAGTTCGCTCTGGGTCTGAACGAAACCGGAGGCACTTTCCTCGCACATCCATCCATCTCCAAGTACGTCTGGATGATCACCAACTGTTTCCCTCATCTTGGGTGTACAGCCCAATCGAGATCATCAGTAATCACCCAAACGATGTGAAGACTTCCGGTCTTCAACCACCGTCTTCATCTTCGACATCTCGTCGAATCGGTTATTCAGAATGGGTATAAACCCGGCCTTTCTGAATAACCCACGTATATGATAAAAAAATGTTACACAAACACAACAAACGCCTCATTCCAATTCAGAATATCCTTTTATTCACGAAATCACATTCTTAGGGAAAGGTTCCCATTAATTTTATCCAAGATAAATTCTTCTAAATTTATTCTTTAATCTTCCTTTGGATATCATTTCAAACTAGTCGGGATTAGCGAACCACACCGAAGTAATTATTTATTTTATTTCCCAATCCCAACCTATTCATCCCCTGGAGCAAAACTGGTAATACTCCATACCTAACACCACAGTGTTATCGGTAAAATTAATTACCATTTCACGTTCAAATCTAATTAAAGATTTAACTATCGCTTTGGAGCAAAACTGGTGATACTCCACTCTCGATCACTTTTCAGATTTGATAATTTAAATTATCAATTCACATTTTAATCTAATTAAAGATTCATTAAAACTCCACTTAGTTTTAATCCTTTTAAAAATCAACATCTTGCCTTTAACTGGGTTAAAGAACCAATGTCATCTAAAACACGATTCACGATAAACCCAAATCACATTTGATATTAAATACAAGGCTCTGAATAGAAAATATACCGGCTTATATTCAATATCAAATTCTGAATCCAACAAATATCGTATTGGAAATAACGATATAAAATATATCTTTCAAATTCCCATAACAATATCTGTATAGTCACGAAATCCAACATCGAAATATTTCGAAGATAATTTCGATTCAACTCCAGTCCAATCCACGTATTGGGAATATTGATTATTTTTAAAATCACTTTCAAATTCAATTTATTTATTTCAAAAATAAATTGATTTTAATTCTAGTTCAAAACGAGTTCATTTCGATAAAAATCTATTTTTATCTTTTCAAATATGGAATTTTTCAGCCCAATTTTTCCCAAATCATTTCTTATGATTTAACACAAATTATTAATATTTTTAATAATTTTATCAAGGCCCGTACAGTCGATTTCCATTAACGGCCATCGAACTGCACTTACAGCGACCTTTTCTAAATTTGATTTGGACATAATTCCAAATCCAACCATTAGATTTCAATTTTCTAATATTCATTGGAAAGCTCTTTTCGATACGAACCCAACAGTTCCGGTTTTAGGAGAATCCGACGGTCGGATCTCCCGTAATGTCAATTCGAAGTCAATGGTTGAAATTCACGAACTACCGCGGCGCGGCGCGTTCTATTCAGGCCATTATATATATAATATATATATATATTATATATTTCGTCGATTTCCTTTTAAAACGAATTTTATAAATAGTTCTAAATTCGTTTCAAAAACAATTTCAACTTCATCTTCAATTTCAAATCGATTTGATTTCAATGCAATTCGAATTCATTTCAATTTTATTTAATTCGAATTCAAATTCGTTTCAATTCAATTCAAACTCTAATTCGTTTCAATTCAATTTCAATTTGAATTTACCTTCTATTTAATTTAATTCGAATTCATTTCAAATTGATTTCAATTCAATTTCAGTTCGTTTTAAATTTCATTCAAAACGATTTCAATTCGTTTTTAATTCATTTCTATTCAATTCGAATTCAAATTCACTTTCTATCCAATTCGAATCGAATTCATTTTCTATTCGATTCGAATTCATTTCCTATTCGATTCGAATTCATTTCAAATTGATTCAATAAAATTTCAATTTGAATTTTAATCTAATTTAATTTGAATTTCATTTCAAAATATTAAATTTTGAAATCACTTTTCAATATTCATTATAAAACGAATAAAATCGATATAAATATCGTTCGCGTCAAAATAACGCATCTCTAATCAACACGGCTTTATATTTTTCAAAAACTTCTTTATTCTATTCAACAAATGAATATTTATTTTATTCAACACATGAATCTATATTTCTTTCAACACTTGACTAATCTCAACAAATGAGTACTGTCAACACATCACTATTTTTGTTATGTAAAATATTTTATAAAACTATGGTATCTATCGTTTGATTTTTAAATCAGACTCCACCGTGAAGTAGTTCTAATTTTAAATGTGATAGAGACGTAAATTTTATTGTTAAAATATTTTACTCAACACATGAATAGTTTCATCACATGAACATCGTCAACACATGACTATTTTTATATTCAACACATGAATTTCCTTTTATAATATTCATTATTTTCCCGATTGGAATGAGGCCCAATCAATCACCATATAACGTTAATTATATGGATTCCATACAACACATGTACATAAAAGCAATGATAAACAATCAACCATCATCCAAGGTGCACCACACAACTGCATAAGCATCAAATATAAATAATCAACGCTTACACAGCCTGTCGACCAATCGATCGACATACAATTAAATAATTGGGATTAGTACACCCCAAATATCATCCCAACACCCGTATGGGGTTTCAAATCAACAAACACAGATTTTTATTTGTGCAGTTGGGCGATGTGTAAAATTTATCGACCCAATCAATATCAGTCAAATTAGTGTATATAAACAAATCGGCCGATTTGTTTATAAATATTCATTTATTCACATTCACGTTAAAAATTATATTTTTAACGATAATTAATTTATTTCAACCATCTACATTTTATTATCGATTTGACATCAACATCACAAACAAATTCACAACACATCAATTAAACAAACAAGCCATCCATGGTCTGTGGATGGCGGGTGTCGGGTGTTGCTTAGCACCGTCTGCATCCTAGTATATATATATATATATATATAACTAGAAAAAGAGATTTAAAGTGAGAAGTTCTCACCAATAGCTAATCCAATACCACGACTCTTTCTATGTAGAAATCTTCGTCGTTCTCGCCTTTTGTCACTTTCGTTGCCCGTAGCCACTACATATATAAAAATCGAATTTTTACTTCGCTATTCAATATATAAAATTCGAATTTTCACTTCGCTATTCAATATATAAAAATCGAATTTTCACTTCGCTATTCAATATATAAAAATCCTATCTTTACTTCGCTATTCAGTATATAAAAATCGAAATTTTCACTTTGATACTTTATAGATAAAAATTCTATTTTCACATCGCTATTTATATAATAAATATTATACTTTTATCACGCTATTCTTCATATAAAGATTTCGCCTTTTCAATTATAAAGATTTCGCCTTTTCAATTATAAAGATTTTTCAATTATAAAGATTTCGCCTTTTCAATTATAAAGATTTCGCCTTTTCAATTATAATGATTTCGCCTTTTCAATTTCATCATTATAAAAATCACATTTTTAATTTGCTACACATATAAAGATGATATTTTTACTATCTTACCTATATAAAAATTATATTTTTATATTTTTACAATATAAAAGATTATATTTTTATTATCTATATAGTATGAAAATTCCATTTTTCAACCTTTACATACGATAAAAAATATATTTTTAACTTGCTTATCATATAAAAATCATATCTTTAACTTTCCTATCGAATAAAAATTATATCTCTAATTTTCCTATCGAATAAAATTCAGTTTTAAATTCAAATAAAATGATAACTGAAAATAGAAAAATAAAATAAAAACTTACAGCTCGAAGGGGGAAATGGCGCTGAAATTAAGGAGGAGGAGGGGTTGAGCTGGAGCCTCAGGTGGGTGGCCGGCGGTTCTGAGGTGGGGTGCGGGCCTGGAAGCGACGCCGTGGCCTAGGGTTTGCTGCGATGGGGTTTGTGTCGAAGAAGAGGGGAAGGAGGAGGTGGACGGCGACTGCGGGGAGGGGAGGCGATGGAGGTGGAATCGCCGGAGGCGGCGGCTGCGTGGATCGACGATGGGTTTCCATCGTTTTTTTTTCTTCTGATTTAAATCGAACGGGGGGGGGGGGGGGGGGGCAGAGGAGTTTAAGGGGGAGAGAGAGAGTTTAATTTATTTAATTATTTAATTTACAAAAAGTTGACTTTTTCATACGACCTCTAAACGAGGCCCACCGCCTATCGTCCATAGCGTTTTACCCCCATTCCGAACACAATGGGATATGTACCATAAGCCGATTCGACCGTTTCGATCAGTTTCCATTAAAATCAACATATAACTCTATATATTGAATTTGAACGCGCATTTCAATTTACTGGGGTCACATACTAACTCGAAAAATTCCAGAAAAATATTTTCTAGCTTCGTATTGACGATACGGTCCTAACAAGACTAGTTTCGTCGAATTCTGGGACCGTTGGAAAAATGGCCATTTTCCAGTCGATTAAAATCAACTGAAACTGGTCAAACGCGTTTTCCTCTGCCACGCTCACATATTGATTCGAAAAATTATGAAATTTGGAATCTAGCAATAATTTGACATCGCGGATCCAACAAAAGTGGTTTCGTTGAAATCCGAGGTCGTTTGCAAAATTCCTATTTTTAAGGGCCTGAATTCCATAACGACTATTCAGAATTTTCAACTGGACGTATCTTTTGATTCCTGCTATGAAATCTTGATTTTTCAGATTCGTTGGAAAGATATTCTCAATTAAATTCTATTATTTTTAGTTTCGCTAAAATCCGGTTTGTTTTGCACCCGGTATGTTCAATTGAAGTTTGAAATCGAATTATCGAACTACCGCGCCATTTTCAATTCCTTTTATAATTATATATAATTATTTATATTCTAACGACGACGTATATAATATATACGTCGAATTCTATTCAAAATAAATTTTCTCGTCGATATTATTTAAAATAATTCATTTTAAATGTTCAAAATTCACTAAAATTGCCAAAATAAAAAATTTAAACTGGCCCAGATTTTCCGGGTTATTACAATCTCCCCCACTTAAAATTTTTCGTCCCCGAAAAGGAACAGAGTCGAAAGTGGTTTGATTAACCAACTCTACGTTCGATCTGGCTTCCATTCTCCAACTTTTCAGTTTCTGAGAATTTTCAAATTCTTCAAAAATTTGGCTAACACCCGGAATTTTCGAAAAATTTCGCCATAACCTTCCCTGCACCAGGAGCCACGGGAAAATCCCGAAATTGCCATACAGGCCTTCTGATCTCAAAAAGAAAAAGAAAAAGCCAAGCGGCTAGCCAATAGGCTCATAAAATCATCATCACCCAAACAAAACAGTAAATTATAGTAAACATGTACCTATTTGTCGGGTAAACAAATTTTATTCTCTGCTCTAGCCTCCTTGCTATGACCTGTTCAATGTAAGTACATGTATATGCAAGCAAATGCGACCAATTTTCAATATAATTCAATATTCGATTCAATTAGGCATAATGGTTCAAAATTATCAAACAAATAAACAAACAACACAACCATCAATCAATTAGTGGATTAGAGTTTCAAATTCATAATTTTGATACATATACAAAAATCATGTTTTGATGCCAATTCACAACAATGGCGCCTCAGGTGGGTGGCAGGCGGTTCTGAGGTGGGGTGCGGGCCTGGAAGCGACGGTGTGGCCTAGGGTTTGCTACGATGGGGTTTGTGTCGAAGAAGAGGGGAAGGAGGAGGTGGACGGCGACTGCGGGGAGGCGAGGCGATGGAGGTGGAATCGCCGGAGGCGGCGGCTGCGTGGATCGACGATGGGTTTCCATCATTTTTATTTATTTTCTTCTGATTTAAATCGAACGGGGAGGGGGGGGGGCAGAGGAGTTTAAGGGGGGGAGAGAGAGTTAAATTTATTTAATTATTTAATTTACAAAAAGTTGACTTTTTCATACGACCTCTAAACGAGGCCCACCGCCTATCGTCCATAGCGTTTTACCCCCATTCCGAACACAATGGGATATGTACCATAAGCTGATTCGACCGTTTCGATCAGTTTCCGTTAAAATCAACATATAACTCTATATATTGAATTTGAACGCGCATTTCAATTTACTGGGGTCACATACTAACTCAAAAAATTTCAGAAAAATATTTTCTAGCTTCGTATTGACGATACGGTCCTAACAAAACTAGTTTCGTCGAATTCTGAGACCATTGGAAAAATGGCCATTTTCCAGTCGATTAAAATCAACTGAAACTGGTCAAACGCGTTTTCCTCTGCCACACTCACATATTGATTCAAAAAATTATGAAATTTGGAATCTAGCAATAATTTGACATCGCGGATCCAACAATAGTGGTTTCGTCGAAATCCGAGGTCGTTTGCAAAATTCCTATTTTTAAGGGCCTGAATTCCATAACGACTATTCAGAATTTTCAACTGGACGTATCTTTTGATTCCCGCTATGAAATCTTGATTTTTCAAATTCATTGGAAAGATATTCTCAGATTCTATTATTTTTGGTTTCGCTAAAACCTGGTTTGTTTTGCACCCGGTAAGTTCAATTGAAGTTTGAAATCGAATTATCGAACTACCGCGCCATTTTCAATTCCTTTTATAATTATATATAATTATTTATATTCTAACGACGACGTATATAATATATACGTCGAATTCTATTCAAAATAAATTTTCTCGTCGATATTATTTAAAATAATTCATTTTAAATGTTCAAAATTCACTAAAATTTCCAAAATAAAAATTTTAAACTGGCCCATATTTTCCGGGTTATTACAATCTCCCTCCAGGAGACGTCTTACCCTGGCCATCTTGGCGACGACAAGTTTTTTTTTACCATTGTAGGTCGTTTCATCCATTTTGAGTAGTTCCAAAATTTAAAGGGTTCCATACTCTTAATAATGTGGATATTCTTAATAAGACCTTCCTTCATTCATTTGTTATCAAAAAGTATGGTCTTAAGTGTTCTACATTCCATGTTCTAGGTACAAGATCACCATTTGGCTTGTAGAGCCGATATGCTCCATGTGTGAGTTCTTGATAAATGATTAGGGGTCCTTCTCAAATTGGACCAAGGGGTCCATCTGTTGGATTCTTAGTATTTTCCATTACTCTTTGTAAGACCAAGTCTCCTTTTTGAAAATGACTAGTTTTCACTCTTGGATTGTAACACTTTGTGATTCTTCTTTGATATACAGTCGTTCTAATGGTTGCTTCATCTCTTAACCCTTTTATTAGGTCTAAGGATTCCATTTTTAATTATTGATTGGGATCAAATGCATAAAATATTCTTTTGTGTGAAGGGGTCTCAACTTCGATTGGAAGTATAGCCTCACACTCGTATGTTAGAGAATATGGAGTGTGTCCTGTTTCCATCTTGCCAGAGGTTCTATATGCCCAAAGTACCAATGGCAATTCATATGCCCAATTTCCTTTAGCTTGGTTTAATCGTTTCTTTAAAATTGTCTTTATGGTCTTATTTGCGGCCTCAACGACACCGTTTGCCCTTAGATGTGCTACCGAAGAGAAACTCTTTATGATTCCCATTTTATTGCAAAACCGTGTGAACTCTTCACTTTCGAACTATGTTCCATTGTCTGATATGATCTTACAGGATATTCCAAATCATGTTACGATGTTCTTTATCACAAATCTCTGCACCTTCTTAGATGTGATAGTTGGGAGTGGTTCTGCCTCAATCCATTAAAGTAGTCGACTGCCATTGCTGCATACTTAGCACCTCCTTTGGATATAGGTAAGGGTCCAATTAAGTCTATCCCTCATACATCAAAAGGCCATGGGCTTGAGATGGTGGTCAAGTTATTTTGGGGGTAACTAGGGTATCCTAGAATACCTTTGGCATTTCTCACATTGCTTGACATACTCTATTGCTTGATTAGCCATTGTGGCCAGTAGAACCTTGTCGCATAACCCTTTTGCTAGTTTTGATTCCGTTAGAATGATCTCTGCATGGACCCTCATGTGCCTCTTTTAACAAATTGAGTCCATCTTCAAGGCTTACACACCTCAAGTAGGGGAGCGAATGTTCTTTCTTATAGAGTGCGTTGTTCATAATTACAGAGGTAGGGGATTGATGCTTAACCTTCCTATCATCTTGCCTATTAGTAGCAAACGTTCCATCTAAGAGATAATCTATAATGGGAGCCATCCATGTATTCTCATAATGACAATCCATTTCAATTAGTAGAGGTTCCTCACTAGGGGCAATATCTTTTTCCCTTTTGGTTTCCTTTTCCAAAGCTTGGGATCTAGTTAAACTAACAATTCTTTTCCTGATTCACATGCCGCTTGTTTGATGCTAGGCTTCTCCTAATATTCTACAGGGGTTATTCGATTTTTATGTGCTCCTTTAGAGCTAGCCAACTTTGCCAAAGAGTCAGCTTGGGAATTTCCCCCTCTTAGGATTTGATGTATAAAAAAGTCTTTGAATTGAGTGAGCATCTTCAGCACTCTCTCGACACATAATGCTAACCGGGAATCCTTAGTTTGGTAGGACTACCTAATTTGGTTTACCATTAGTTGTGAGTCGCAAAGATTTCAATTCATGGTTTCTTTAACTATAGTTCTAGATTCAATCCTGCCACCATCGACTCGCATTCTACCACATTGTTTGTTTCAGTAAATCCCAGTTTCATCACATAATGTAAGTGTTGCCCATCAGGGTGATTATTACACATCCTTCCCCTGCTCCTTTCTCATTTGATGCTCCATCTACAAATAACTGCCATTTGGCCTTAAGATCATTTTCCTTTGTTGATTGTTCTGTAATGAAACTTGTGCATTCATTTACAAAATCAACTAGAGCTTGTCCCTTAGTTGCTGCTCGTGGTTGGAACTCAATTTCATACTGACTAAGCTTGATTCCCCGCTTTACTAACCACCCATAAGTTTCTGGCTTATTGAAAACTTGCTTGAGTGGAAAGTTGGTTAGAACCTTTATTGGATGTGCCTGAAAGTAACCCCTAAGCTTATGTCCTATAAGTATCAGACAATAAACTAATTTTTCTACTACAGTGTATCGAGTTTCTGCATCTTTTAACCTTCTGCTAGCACAGTAAATTGGGAATTGCGTTCCATTGTTTTCCCTAATGAGAATTGAGCTGATTGTGTATTCTAAGACAATCATGTAAAGATATAAGTCTTCCCCTCCTTATGGACTAGACAATTGGAGTTTCTCAAATAATCCTTCAACTCCTAAAAGCCTTTATGCATTCCTCATTTCATTCAAAGTTCTTTTTTTTCTTAATTACGTCGAAGAAGTGCACACACTTATCAGTGACTTTAGAGATGAACCAACTCTAGGCTGCAACTTTTTCATTTAAGCTCATGACTTCCTAGCTTGTTTTAGGTTCGTTTATATCCCTTATGGCTTTAATTTGGTCAGGACTGGCTTCAATCCCACATTCACTAACCACATACCCTAGGAATTTTCCATATTGAACCCTGAAGGAACATTTTTAAGGCTTTAACTTCATTTGATACACTATTAAGATATTAAACATTTCTTCTAAATCCACCAAATGATTTTTTGCCTTATTAGTTTTCACTAGCATGTCATCTACATATAATTCCATATTTCGCCCTATTTGATCTTCAACAAACTATTAACCAACCTTTGATATGTAGCACCGGTGCTCTTTAATCGAAAGGGCATTACCTTATAGCAAACGTTCCCCAATCAGTAATGAAGCTCATATGCTCTTCATCGGGTTTGATCATAGGGATTTGGTTGTATCTTGAGTAGGCATCCATGAGGGATTGAAACCTATGTCCACTAGTCGCATCAACCAACTGATATATTCTGGGGAGGAGATAACAATCCTTTGGGAAAGTTTTATTTAGGTCTATGTAATCGAAATAAGTCCCCATTTCCCATTAGAATTTTTCATCAGTATTGGATTAGCTTACCACTTGGAATAAAAGACCCCTCGAATAAATCCATTCGCAGGTAGCTTCTTGACCTCTTCTTTCAAGGCTTTCGATCTGTCCCTGTTATACTACCTTTTATTTTGTCGGATAGGGGCAACAGATGTGTTGACATTCAAAGCGTGACTCATAACCGATGGATTGATCCCTACCATAACCTAATGGGTCCAATAAGCACATCCTTATTATTCTGTAGGAACTGAATCAAATCCATTTTCAATGGTCCTTTCAACCTTTCCATATTTTGATGGTCTTAACTTTGTCGATTGGTCTACACTTATTTCCTCTTAGTCTATTATTGGTATGATTCTTTCTGTATTCCCTCAGGAATCTAAATCAAATATAATTTCTTCTTCCTCAGCGGAATTGATCTCTTTATCCCTCTTCCTTTTGCTTCTCAGAAGAAAGTACCTATCATTCATACATTTTTTAGTCTTATTATTCTTATTTTAGCTTCGAATGTCAGATGTAAGAATCCATCATCCAAAGGTCAAAAAATTGTAGAAGAATCGAAGTAAGCAAGATACTCCCTTTTATATTGGTCAATGGTTGCAAAGTACAATTCACAGGAGCTGAATTGTTCTTTCCTGTTTTGTTAGAAATTTCATCATAAGATGCTTTGACGAGACAAAAGCGTCCACTTCATCCAGAGCCGGATGGCCAAAGAAAGCATTGTAGTTGGAAGGCTAGTCAATGATGACAAAAAGGGTTTCGAAGGTTTTGCAAAGTGGAGACAATCCAACTTGGACTAAAAGCTTGATTTCCCCCCATTGGAGTGGACCTTTTGTTGTTGAAACCGAAGAAAGGTTCATTGCTTGGTTCCAGCCTTTGCCCGGAAATACTCATTTGGTCAAAAGAATGCTTAAAGATTAAATTCACTGAACTCCCAATATCAACAAGAATCTTAGAGACCATTGAAAGCCGAATTTGCACTATTATCACGAAAGGGTCATTATATGGATGGTGGACACCCTTCTGCGTCTCATTTGGGGAAATCACCAGGTTGTGCATTTTGAAGTTGTAGTGGGAATACTTAAGTGATGGCTCTTCTTGGATAGAAAATATCCCTTCGTCGTCCCCTCTAAGGTACTGGTTCTGGGCACTTTGAATATTCCCGCCAGGGAGTGGCACTCCATAGATCACATTAATTCGATTTATTGGAGGGCCCAAATCTGGTTGAACTTCTTCAATTGGAGCTTCTACATAGTTAGACGAGACCTTTTGATGCCCGTTGGTATGCTGGGTCGCTTACTATTTGTCCAGATCATATTCTTTTAAGTTCCCTTCACGAATGAGCTTCTGAATTATTCCTTCTAACACTTTGCATTCATCAGTCTGATGCCCATTTGTCTTGTGGTGCTCATAATACTTTCCTCCGCTGTATGGCTCTGGGAAGTAACAATCCTGAGATTTTGGAACCAATTTAAAATTTATTTTTAGTGTAATTTTATAAGAAAATGCGTCAGAATTCAAAAATATGTTTTTAAATTATCGCATAACCCATAAAAAGTGAAATTTTGCCAACGACCTCAGAATCTGATGAGAAAATTTTTGTTGGATTCAGAATAATCAATCATGGTTATGTTTCAAATTTCACACCAAATGAATTTAGTGTGTGGCTGTGCGAGGCAAAACTGTTTGTTAAGAAACTGATGACCAGTTTATAAAAAAACATTATTGAGATGGCCTCAGAATTCGATGACACTTTTTTTTTAGATTTGTAGCATCGAATAATGGTCAAGTTCCAAATTTCATAATTTTTGAACTTAGTGTGTGGGCGTGTAAGAAGAAAATGTATGCTAAAAATGCATTTTTAAAACTAATTAAAGCTTGATCGAAAAATAAAACGGAGGGAGGGGGTGAGGGGCGTCAAACGAACTCGAAATTCGATGAAACCTATTCTATTGGATTTGGAATTACATTTATTACCATAATTCAAATTTTTGTAGAAAAAAGAATTAATTTGTGATTGTGCGATCAAAAGAGGTGGAGGCTAACTAGCATACTTTTATAAACGGGAAGTTATAAAACTTATAACAAACGGAGAGCATCCAACGGGCCAAGGTGGTTTTGTCGAGAGCCACAAGATCATGCCATGTCAACGATCCACGTGAGGGGGTAAGTTTTTTTAATAAACCCCTCCTTTTCTTTTCCTTTTCTTTCCTTCTCCTTTCATTCTTTTCCTCCTCCTTCTTCTTCACAAAAATGGCAACCTCCCTCCCCCAACCCCCTGACGCCCACCTCCCATAGACCTGGCCCACCTCCCTTGCACCACGCACCGCTGCCACGCCCCTCAAGATGCCACCCTAGCTCGACCGTGGGCCCCCTTGCCCCTTTTTTCTTTAAAAAATCACTCATTTCTTCACTTTTTCACTTCCTACCACCCCTAGCTCCTCTAACACCTCTTAAACCCTCCACAACTCACTCCCCTTCATTGTACAAGTCCGGACAACGAAAACCCGAAATCCATTAGCCCCAAACACCCTCCTTTCTTCCTCCATTTAGCTCTAAACTTCCATATCTACAAGTTAGCAAGTGCTAGCAAGTCATTTGAGCTCCGTGGACCTCCGTGAAGCCATGTGGAAGCCCGAAAAGGTCGCATTCCTCTATGTTAAAGTTTTGGTGGAGTGGAACTCTCGATGAGAAATCTAGACTCACTTTACAAAAGGGGTAGATTAGAGATTTAATTGCATGAAAATTAGGTGTTAAGTAAACAATTAGTGTAAGTTAATAAATAAAATTTATTAAGTTACGAAAAAATTAGTTTGTTAAAAATGTTATTTTTAACTATTTCATGCAATGTAAACTGGATACGTGATATGTAAATAAAACCATATTGATATCATGGAATTGAAACTTGAATTGATTAAGTAAAATTAACGATTTAGGCGTTAACTGGTAGTAATTAAAAATAAAATTAGCTGTAAAGTAATACGATGAACATGTTGTAATAATAATTTATTATGATGTTAGCGAGCGATTGGCGATGTAAAAAATGTCATTTTTATCAGTTACAGTTGATATTCCTTTTAGTTCAACACATGAACTATTCACAAAGTTATTTATATTAGAAGCGTTGTATGAATATGTGACACTCGCATTTCATACTGCGTGGATGGACACCTCATGGCGCCTTAAATGGCATTGGATGATTAGGTATTTATTTATTTATGACTACTGTGTGTGATTTGGATGCAGTTGATGGTCTTTTGGATGAATTGAACATGCACCATAGGATAGTTACAGGTAATGGACTAAACTGCATAAGCATAACATAACATACCCATATAAGCATGCAGCTGCTTGATGCTTATATGATGTGAGCCATATTTATTAATTTATTTGATGCTATACGATGAGAACAAATGACTGGAGATCAGATATATGGCATATTGGTTATCGAATGAAGACTGGACTTAATTGAACATATAATGGAATTTGCAAGATTTAATAACAAACCTTACACAGGTCTGGAGATGACAAAAATATACACGTCACTCTAGTGATATATATATATATATATGACACAATGGTTTTTCACAATGATTCTTAAATCCCACACGAGCATTGGGAAGATTTATTTTTACACATCTCTTAGTTTACACATGTTGTATTACTATATGATGATTTACTAGGGCATGTTGAGGCGATATGTGATTTTTCCAAGCCCTCTGTACAAAGGAGGTTGTGGCGAATTTTTCCGAAAATTTAAGGCGTTAGCCAAATATTTAATCAATTAAATAGTTTGGAAGCTGTTTAACGAATTATATTTATATACGTTAAATATAAATCAAATTAAACGAATCACGCAACAGTAATTCGTGTTTTCGACTAGTAATTTTAAACGAGTATACCAAGAGATCCGATCATCGGATTTTCCTGAAATTAGAATCGTTGGATTCATTTCTGTTTACACCAAAAATGGTCTAAACACCCAAGGTACTAAACTGTACTTCACCAATTCGGTAAGAAATAAATGGAACTGTGTCTAATTAGAAATAAAAAGGTAAAAAATGCGAGAAAAAGTAAAGTAGAGACAAAATTTAGAGTGGTTCAGCCATTAATGAGGCCTACGTCCACTATGAAGATGATTTCCTGTCTTATAATGAGAATTACAAGGTACATCAACTCTTTAACCTCATACATCTCTATATCCACTCAATATACCCTCGTTTATGTATTTTGATCTGGAGAATTATACAAGATAATAATGAAGTTTGAGGAGAAGAAGGGTGGATGAATGATTGAGAGAGAAGATGTCTTTACTCTAAGATGGTCCTTGACGCCATGGCCAGATCTGCGGTTGAATATGAAGTTTAGCAGCACTTCGTGGTTTTTCCAAAAGCTCCCCCTTAAATGTGGGTAGTCATGGTGTATTTATAGGTGAGCTCCTCTTGGTAAATGATCTGGAATCTGTTTATCTAGGCTGGTAGATTTCATAAGAACGGGGTGCGGAGCCGAGATCGATCCTCCTTTGTTCCTTGCGCGATCCCCTTTCTTGAACCAAGGGCGCTCGTCCTCTTGCTGCCTTTGCATAGTGCCACTTGGCTTTATGGTTATACTACGAGGTTGCTCTAGCTCGTGCAAAGCGGGTGACCTGTCTTATTTTAGCGCCTGAGCGGTTCTCTGGATGTGCAGCCTTCATCTTTGTCGAGTCACGCTTCTCATGACCCGGTCATACTGGTAGACTTAACCTGCACTGGGCTTGATATTTGGATCCTGCTTAGTGCAGTTATGTTATGTACGACCGACGCTGGTAAGACCCGCCTTCTACCCCTTTACCCAATGTGCTTATGGTTTTTTAGGGATTAACACTTGCCCTCGAAGTCTGTGATTTTTTTTGGTAAGGAATTACGGGCTTCAATATATTTGATCGCACATTGGGTGGTAGGTTTATCCTGACTTGGTGAGAAGTCGTTCGTGCAAGGGCTAAGGCCGCTTTGTTGTAGCTGACTGGCATTGTCTTTCCCTGCGGGCGAGAGGCTCGTTGTACTTTCTTGATTACTGTGCGAATGGCTGAATCTTGGAATGCCAATTAGGACTTGATGAGACACTTTCGTGTAGTCGGATACTTGGATGACGTGGCGTAAATTCTCTGGATGAATGCCATTAGGTCTCCTTTATTCACCTTTAACCTGCTTTATTTCATTTTTGCATCTCAAAAGAAAACTTTGGTCATGGCTGCGCTTCCTTGAGGGTTTTCAATCAGGTAATCTATGCCTGACATTTCTGCCTTGATTCTTCTTCAAAAGTCTTTGGCTTTCTCATTTTACCACTTTGCTCTTTGCCTGAAGTAGCATCTGTTTATCTTGAGTGATCTTCTCCGAGAAGCCATGATCCTTCTAGGTAAAAATTTATAAATCATGAATACCATTTCTGTACTTATCTTTAAAAGACATGGGCCATCCGACTCTTTTCTTTGGAATACCGATGCTTGGTATTTGTTCATAAATTGTTTGGCGAAATGCCCTAGGTTTCTTTGGTTGAAACATTTCTTCTATGCTTGAGTCTGACCAAGTTGTTTCTCTTTCCATAGTTGTTATTTGTGTCCATACTGATTTTTTCTAAAGCAGGTCGCCCAAGGATGGAATTTCTTATGTCTAGGAAGCTCAAGAAGAAAATGGTGAGGAGGGCTGGTAGCAAAAAGACGTCCCGGGGTAAGGAGATCTCAAGTGTGAACGGTGCCCATAGTAATTGTTCGCTGAACGGACTTTCTGACTCAGATATGCAGATTGCTGCTAGTCACATGGTCTCTTCATCCATCATGTTGGATCCTGCATCTGTACCAGAGCCTCTTTCTGTTCCCAACCCTTGTCATCCTGATCTTGCAGAGGACTTTGTGGCCCAGTGTCCAGCTAGTTCGCGCTCTGGTGTGTACATAGACCCCTTTGACAGATGGATTATTGCAGGTAAGATGGATGTCATGAAGGATACCGTATTGGCCGAATTCAATCGGCTGGAACCACGTCCGCATCTGGTTGAAGGTCTCATCGTGATAGTCAGAGACTACATTATGGATCAAATGGGTGGTTGACACTCCCTGGTTGAAGATCTTCAGCAGTCAAATAGGGAGAATCTTGAACGACTTCATGCTTTGGAGGAAAATAGGCACAAACTTGTCGAGGCCCTGGAGTCTAGGGATAGGATCATTTCCTATCTTGTCTGAGTATTTGTGGCCTGCCAATGCTTCACCTGTCCGGTTACTTTGATTTTGATTTTCAAATGATACTTTTTAGTTTGGCTTGTATATGCGGGAGCCAGCCTCGCTTATTCTCTTACGTTTTAGTTCGTGACTCTTTTAGGTTTTTTAAGACTTTATCGTACTGCGGTTCTCTGCTATGGAATTTGTTTATCGACGCGCGGGTGCGTCGTACATTGCACCTTTGTTTTCTAATTTACACATTTGCCTGGGCGCTTTGTTAATCGTTCGGCTGCGCCCGATTTTCTATTGTTATTATTGTGGTTAGGATTTAGTTATCCTTTTAGGTTTTTCGCTTATCGAAGGCTGTTACGCGTTTGTGTTATTATAAGCGCGTTTGGTGTCTTTTATTTATTAGTATTCAATCCCGAGATTGGTTTTGAATACGTGCCCTCGGGGAGGGCTTGGGTTAAAAAATTTCAATCCATTTTAGGCCCTATTTGATTGCTTTAGTTATTCAGGGTTCTAGAAAGGATACCCCCACATGGCTAGGATTTCTGATACCCCCTTTCGGCTAGGATTTCTGCTGTTGTAGTCCATCCTTAGCCTTGTTTGACTTGGTTAACAACAAAGAACAAGGATGGCCACCTTCCTTTTGGTCGGGTTTTTGTTTTGTTTATCCTTCCCCATTTTATGCTTCATTCGAGGAATGAACACTAATTCATCTCATCGAGCTTTCGACTCGGAGGGAAGAATTCGTGTTTTTACCTACCAAGGTAGGCGCCCTTTGAAATCGGCAATTTTCCCGTTTCGGGACATGTCGGTTTTTCCGACTTTTTGCCTTACCTTAGGACACAGACATTGGTTTACCTCATTGAGTTTTTTTTTCTCAAGTTGGAAACTCGTGTCCAGCACCTAGGAAGGTCACCTAAGAAGGTGCTTCTTCGGTGGGCTTAACAATTTTAACCGCGGGACTTTTTGAGTTGCTCCCTCTTCAGTGTTGATTCCTAGGAGATGGGCATCAGTCCTTGCTACTGAATTTAACTCCGGTTTTAAGGAATTCATGTCCCATTCCTAGGAGAACACTTCTTTGGGATTAGCAACTTCATCCCAGGGACAGGTTTGGTGATTTTTCTGTATCTTCAGAGAGGTCTGGTGGCAACTCTTTGAATGAGTGTTTGCCAAGTATTCAGCATATTCCATAATAAGAGGCGCATTCCTTCGTTTGGCTGTTTGTCTCAGAACAACTAGTTCCCTTTGAGGCAATGAACCTATTCCTCTTGTTTGACTTTGCTTGACGTTTGCGATTCCCGAACTGCTTCGTTTAGTGCATGACCTGGGATTTTGTGCTACAACCCCGCTGTGTATGGAGGATTGCTCCTACTTCACCTACATTTCAAGGAATTATTCTTCCTTTAGCATAGATCAATAAGTATGTCATTCAAGTAGGCGCATAATTAATTTCTGATGCACACAATTTTTTGTAGGTAAACCATTGCTCAACATGGACATAGTGATCAATAAAACAAGTTAAAAAAGTTTTGATATCAAGATAAAATCAGGGAAATGAGGTAAGATAATGAGAGATTTAGTTTAACACTCCATTGTTGAGGTATTAGCGGTTGGTCCCTCTGATGAGCATCCTCCTTGAATTGGTCTGGGCCCTTTCCTTTCTAAGGTGTGCTGCCCCTTGTTTGAGAAGAGTCGGGATAACTCTTATGATCTCGTACATATTGTTGCAGCCGGCCCTTCCTGATCAACCCCTCGATTACCGATTTTAAGTGCCTGCATTCATCGGTATCGTGCCCCGGCTGTCTGTCGAAATAACAAAATTTTCCTGACTTCATGGCGGCATTTTTGACGGGTCTTTATTTCGAGACTGGATATCTTTCGGTGCCGCTAGTTGCCATGAATATATTTCCCACGGAATCGTTAAGGGGGGTGAAATCAGAGTTCTTGAAAAAGCGTAGCTTCTTCCTTACTCGACCGTCTTCTTCTTCGCTGCTCCTTTTTTGATTATTCGAGTTGCCTTGGACCTTTCCATTCTTCTCTGCATGTGCATTTCTCTCTTCAGTACTTGCATATTTTTCGGCTTTACTAAACCATTCGAGTGTACTTGGTTTCTTTTTCTTGATCCATCGTCCTAACTTGGTTTTCCTACATATGCCCTTTTTGAGAGCCATTAAGATCATGCTGGATTTGGGATCCTTGACTTTAGCCAATGCAATATCAAAGCAAGTGAGAAAAACTCTGATGGGCTCTCCTGGTCTTTGTTGTAGTCCGCTTAGCTCCGTAGCATCCTGAGCTTCTAACGTCTGGGATTTGAACTGCTCATTGAATAGCCTAGCCAACGTCACGAAATTGTCCACAGACCGCGGTGGCAGCTTTGTGAACCAAAGATAAGCCACTACTTCTAGGTAAGTTGGAAAATATAGGCATTTGATTTCGTCAGTAGCGCATGCTCCATTCATGTACTGGTCATATTTACACAGAAATATGTCGGGGTCAGTTGTCCCGTCGTAAGGCTGCAACGATGGAGGTTCGAACTTTTGTTGGTATACAGTTTTCTTAATCCTCTTGGTGAGTGGGGTTTTAGCTGGGAAAGATTCCCATTCCTTCTAGTTATCCTTCCTCTTCAGGCTTTCTTCCACAATTGCTTGCACCATTCCTGAGATGTACCCTCGTTTGTTGGTCGGATCCATGAGTTGACTACCTTTTTCACCATCAACCCTCGATCTAGATGCGCCTTCGTAGACTGGGGATAAGGAATCTGGGAATCCTTCCGGTAGGGACATCTTGATGCAAGACTGTCTTCCCGCTCCACGATTGCATCATCAAAGTAATCGTTCGCAGGTACTTTGCCCCTTTTGTAGTTCGGATTGGTGCGACGCGCACCTCTTAGAATGGAATCCCGCTGTCTTGAGTGTGAAGCGGGGAATTTTGTTTCTGATCCGTGATTCGTCCGAGTCAGCGAGGAACAAGTGGCGCTTAGAGCAGATTTTGCGGTAATGGCTTGGATAGCGAGTATCGACTCGAGCTTCTTCATCATCGCGTTGCTTGCGATAGTTATCTGACTCGTTAATCCTGTCACCGCTTCCTCCAACTTTTCCCTGGTTACAATCTCTTTGATTTCCAGTGGCTCCCCTTCATCGGAGTCGCCATCTAGTGGCATGACCGTGTTGATGCCGCTGCTGGGGTTGTTGGCTTCATTGGCGGTTCTCCTTAGCATGCTCATGATTGTAAGCATGGTGTCTCTCAGAAAATCTTGTTAGATCTGAAATGGAAAAAAGCAAAACACGACCCCACGGTAGGCGCCAAAATGTTTACACCAAAAATGGTCTAAACACCCAAGGTACTAAACGTACTTCACCAATTCGGTAAGAATAAATGGATCTGTGTCTAATTAGCAATAAAAAGTAAAAAAATGCGAGAAAAAGTAAAGTAGAGACACGATTTAGAGTGGTTCGGCCATTAACGAGGCCTAATTCCGCTATGAAGATGATTTCCTGTCTTATAATGAGAATTACAAGGTACATCAACTCTTTAACCTCATACATCTCTATATCCACTCAATATACCCTCGTTTATGTATTTTGATCTGGAGAATTATACGAGAGAATAATGAAGTTTGAGGAGAAGAAGGGTGGATAAATGATTGAGAGAGAAGATGCCTTCACTCTAAGATGGTCCTTGACGCCATGGCCAGATCTGCAGTTGAATATGAAGTTTAGCAGCACTTTGTGGGTTTTCCAAAAGCCCCCCCTTAAATGTGGGTAGTCATGGTGTATTTATAGGTAAACTCCTCTTGGTAAATGATCTGGAATCTGTTTATCCAGGCTGTGAGTCGTTCATTCAACTAATTACGACCATGCCATTGGACAACTGTAGCCAACTGTCTGTGGTCGTATTCGGTGTTATGTGCGGACGACTTGCCGAGTGTCTTGAATAGCTGAGCTGTTCTTTAAGTGCGGGCACAGATGCTTTGGGAGATTTCATAAGAGCGAGGTGCAGAGCCGATATCGATCCTCTTTTGTTCCTTGCGCGATCGCCCTTCTTGAACCAAGGGCGCTCGTCCTCTTGCTGCCTTTGCATGGTGCCGCTTGGCTTTATGGTTATACTACGAGGTTGCTCTAGCTCGTGCAAAGTGGGTGACCTGTCTTATTTTAGCGCTTGAGCGGTTCTATGGATGTGCAGCCTTCATCTTTGTCGAGTCGTGCTTCTCATGCCCGGTCGCACTGGTAGACTTGACCTGCATTGGGTTTGATATTTGGATCCTGCTTAGTGCAGTTGTGTTATGTACGACTGACGCTAGTAAGACCCGCCTTGTACCCCTTTACCCAATGTGCATATGGTTTTTTAGGGATTAACAATTTCGAAAATATCTTTTCAAAGATAATAAATATGTTAAGATCCAACGGTTAGATTTTGAGAGATGTTTAAATCAATATTGAATAAAAACTACACCAAAACCAGTAACGACATGTAATTGAAGATTATTAATATGGACTATTTTTATATTAACAAAAATAGAGAAAAGTTATGTTAAATCATAATATATGATTCGAAAGAGTTAGAACCAAATATACTTGGTTATTGACACTCATTGTTATTGACTGATTGTTTGCATTGTGCTCAACCAGCTTATGAGCAGGTATGCTTTTACAATTAGCATTGGGCTGGGTATAAATATTTGTATGCTAACACTTTGTGATTTATTTTACGATTTGAATATGAGGTGTTTACCGTTGTTGTTGAGTTCATTTCAAATTTAATGAATGGTTTTTGAAATGAGATTTCTCAACTGAATAGAAGTGTTTTCCAAATGTTGGCAGGGAATGTTTTATAAAAATGGTTTATGAAACAGAAAGGATTCCGAGGGCTAAACCCAATGATTTGGAAGTGGAAATCCATATGTATTTGATTATACTTTTGATTATTGGTGTTAATGATTTTTCCACTTTGGGATATAAAATGATTTAGTATGTAGCTAAAGATTCAGGTAACCTTGAGGACTAAAAGTATGGGTGAGAGAGACCCAGGGCCTTAAGACTTGTTAGTGGTCAGTGCATGCCTATTTCTATAGGGTGCAACATATATATGTATATATATAGATATAAATAGAGTGACTAAGGTATGTGCCCTTTGCCATGTTGATGGGAGAAACCTCCCTATATTTGGTTGCATACGTTTGTATGCATTGTGATATTATGGAATTCATATTTCCAAAATGATTTGGTTTGAGATCCTGAAGTGAAATCTATTTTGATATGAAAGCTAGAATTGTAAAAGTCCAAAGAGATAATTTCTGTAAAAAGAATTGGATTTTGAAATCTAAGTTTGGGAATTAAGCTTAATTGGGTAGATTGAGGAACTGCATGTTGCCTAATGCATTTTAGATCCATAAGTTTATTTGGGGTAGTTGTTTGTGCACTGGCATCCATGTGGAGTAAACCCATTCCGTGTTATACGGCGTGGTCCCGTGATATGCCTTGTTTTAAAATAAGTTAAATATAACTGTTTTGTTTCTCATACCTGTCCCATGACTGACATGTAGTTTGTTTTCCCTTGCAAACTTGGATGCGCATATTTTCCACAAGGGCAGTCAAGTAATTTATTTTGCAGATACTTTACTTGAGAAGGAACCTGGATTGAAGCTTAAAGCTGTGTCCGGAGCATTTGATAATCTTTCGCTGTGTTAGTTGATGTTTTCGCTGTGCATTATATTGTATTTATTCTAGTTTATCTTCTATTGTATTATTGTCGATGTACTATGATATATTATGTACTCTGATGTAACATTTCAATGATGTTAATAAAAATCTTTTATGTTTGTTCTGATGTTATTGTGCGCCCAAAGTTAATAATCCGAGGATTTTTGACTTTCGGATCGAGCCTTACGGTCGGACGGAAGGCCGGGGAAATTCCGGTTGTTACAAGGAAGTTCTTAGCTTTAAAAGGTACTAGGAAGTTGTTACTCTTTCCTTAGCCACAACATATATAAATGATATAGGTTTACTCAAAGCCATATAACTAGTGTTAGAATCTTCCTGTCTTGGCTTCTTTTGGCTTCCATCAAACCCAAAATTTCCACCTTAAGGCTTTCGATTAAGGCATGGCTTCCCTCCTTCCCTACGGGGGCAAAACTTCTTCTTTGTACAGCTCATCCATGCGGATGAATTTTTCCGCCTGTAAGTGGAAATCTTGCAAGTCTTTTCACCCATGGATATATAACTCCTTCCAGAAAGGAGTTTTCTCAATTAGTCTTGAATGAACGACAATGAGCTTGTTATGGTCATTCATGTCTTTTTCCTTTAAAGCTTCCACATTGAACCTTTTCAAATAATCTCCCAAGGACTCCCCTTGCTTTGATTTATGTTTGCAATGACAATATAGTCTACTATTGGGTCTTTGCATATGCAGAACTGTGTGGAGAATTCGTGAGAGAATTGCTTCCATGAGTAAATGGTATTTTCTCGACATTGACGATACTACTTAGCAGTTACCCCTTGGAGTGTTACTGGAAGAGACGACATCAGACAGCTCCCAAAATGTTACAAAAACCCGTCTGGTTGTCAAAATCCATTAGATGGTCATCCGGGTTGATAGTTCCAAGATACTTCATGGTTGGGATCTTCACACGGAATGGTATTATAATATTCATAATTTCATCAGTGAAAGGGGCCACCCTTTCATTGTCATTAACCTTTTCATCCAAGGTTCTTTTCCCTTTACTCCGAAGCAGATTTTTGATACCTTTCTTTGTCATGTCTTTGAGGTAAGCTTCTGTAATATTATAATCTGACCTCTTAGGACTGTATCCTTTGCTAGTAGAGCTTCCAGACGACTCCTTGATGTGTTAATTTCCATGATAATCTACTCCAAATAGATAGGGTCTCTTCTTCTTGGAGGAATTCTCCTTAACTTTTTCTTTTCCCTCGGATTGTTGGATGGGGGCATTTCTTCTTGGATATTCAACTTCCTCTATTTAGCTTGGTCTGATGTTCCTTGAAGAATTTTGTGTCTGAACATTTTGCAGGAGAGTTTGCATTTCAAGGACCCGCTTCTCTAGAGCCTTTAGTTTGATACCATTTTCTTCCATGACATTCAGGTTTGGAGGCTATACTGGATTAGAGGTTCCACTTACTTTGATGGTGTTTTAGTTGAATGTCGGAGTTATGCTTTCCTCGAGGGTAAAATCCAGAACTGGTTCTTTATTCATGGCCTCCATCCTTTTTGATTTCACCTTTTCCTGCCATTAAGCAATAAATTTACCTAATTAGTTCTATAATTGAATAAGAGAATCAGAAGTTCAAGCCCTCCTTCTAGCGCCAAAATGTTAACGATAAAAACTGCCATCACCCAATTTGAGGATTAACAATGCATATATGATAAAATTTAAAGGATAATCAATCTAGAGGGAACTTGAGGTTAACTTAGCCTCACCAAGCTCATCTTAATTCGTTGTTTCCTAGATATCAAGATCCTAAGTTCGAAAATTGGTTACTCTTCCTTCAAGAGGTGAGTATCACGCTTACGAAACTTAAGGATCAGCAGTTACTTTGGGATGAAGGTATTATAAGCTTACAGAAGGTGGAGAACCTTGTTACAACAGTGATCCCTAGATTCAGGATAGAATAATCTATATTTTGTAGAGAAGAAACAAGCTAATATATTTGGTGACATATTTTAGCGCTTAATGACTAAGATGATATTTTCACATCGATCCAGCCTATGAAAGGCTTTGGTTGTGTTAGTTATCGAGTCATTAAGCTACAATAGGTCTTTTATAACATTACGTTATACTTGATGTGAGAATATTGAAGCCATATATGAATCATAAAGAAGAATTCATTGATTTCACTCAATGATTTCCCCTTTCTGAAGGCGTTTGTGCTCAAGTCTCTCACGAAAGAGGTTAATGATAACTCCCTGTTAAATCAATAAGGACACAACATGATTATCAAATCGAGAGTAATATTATTCCTGACTTTGCCTTCCATTTATTATGAATGTATTATAATTGGTGTCGAAATCCCCAATTCTATTTAAAAATTAGGGTTTGAGCTCTAAAATAGAATATAAGATTGTGGAAATTGAAAAAGTCCTCCAAAACAAGATCCTTGATGTCTTGTTTATAGACAAATCGTGTCCCCTTTGGTTGCGGTCTGTGGAAACCCCAGCTCCAAATGCCTCCCGCTTCAGCAGTTGTTGTCTGGTATCGATATCGACCTACGTTTGTATCCTGGGTGTCGTCATTGGCTTTGTATTGTCTATGAATCATGTGCCGCCTCCATGTAGTTTATCAACTATTGATGTGGATAACTTCCTTCTGTGATTTTGATGCTGCTTTGGTATCGGTATCGACACTAAGCACGTTAGTGTGGATAACTTCCCTTCTTACATGGTCTTATGAGCCTTGGCCTACATCAATAGTCTTTGGTCCTGATATCGTCTTCAAATCTGTGATATCTGTGGATTCTTACTAATGACTTCAATGTCACCTTTTGTTACCGTACCGATACCAATCCCATTGGTATCGATAACACTTTCTTGCTTCCATGTTGGTCTCATGCATCTCTTTTATGGCTCTAGGCTTCGGTATCTAATTACATGCTTTCGGTTTTGAAAACATGCTAATTGCTTTCCCTCCTTGCTTTGCCCTTGGTATTGAATTGCTTTAGGTGTCGGTATTAACACATATAGGCTGCCTATTGCACGTTGGTTTCAGCATCGCACCCTGCTGTTATCTTCTCATGCATCGGTACCAAGCTTCTGCTACCCATGTTGGCACCGATAGCATGTGGTCCTGGCCTTTTCCCTCTTTGTTTCCGGCATTGGCTGTAGGCTTTCTTGGCATCCACTCTGATGCTAGTTCCACCTCGATACCCCTTCACCACTGTTCGGTTTCATCATCGAAAATCTAGTAGTAACATTTTTATTCTTTAATCTTGAAATATTGTTTTAAAGGCAATATAAATAATGTTTTATAAAAAAATTCCTTTAGATTTGAACCCTAAAATTTGAATTTAAACAAAGGAATTGTTTAATATTGTAACTGAATTTAAAATTTGAAATTAAACATGAATTTAATCTATCGACATTGCATTTTTTATAATTTGAAATAACTATCCACCTTCCAAATTTATTTGATATAAAGTGTTATTTGAAACTATGAACTCAAGATTATTATAAATTAAACAAATTTAAATGAATATTCAAATATGAATCTTCAAATACTTGAATTGAATTGTCGTAATTGAATTAAATTTATAATGAAAGTTGATTTGAATTGGATATTGAAATAGGGTCAATTTGATTTGAAATTTTAGCATGACTTCAAATCTATTTGAAATTTTGAAGAAACAATTCTAAATTCTTACTATAACATATTTAACCGTTATATAAACGATTTTACTTAGTAAATACTTTACATTATAAACTATTCTACTTTTAACTTATATATATATATATATATAGTAACTATTTTAATACTTTTATAAATAACTGTTTTATCTTATAAATTATTTAATCTGGCTTATGTATATAGTAACTATTTTAAATAGACTATCTAAACAATTTATATATTTTGATATAAAAATGGATTTGTATTATGTTAATTTGTGTTGTTGAGTATTTATAAATTATGGTCGATAATTGGGATGCTAAGGCATCGATAGGGGTTTCTAAACACTCGAATATGACAGATCGACACAATATTGTTTTAAATTATATTTTATATATAAAGAATCATTTTGAAAATCTGTAAATTTTGATTGTATTAGTTGTTCAGGGACGATAATATTAGATTGTCATCGTTTATTGTTCGATTATTCAATAACTCTAACATTGACTATTGAATGACTATAGGAAATGAAACCTTGTTATTACGATTGATAGTAATATATAATTGGAAATAAAAGAATGAATTTAAGCATGGAATAGAGAATTTATATTCGAGTGCTTTTGAATAATCATTTACATATGTTTTGAAAAAATATATTAGTATTATATTTATGTATGTTTAGAAATTATTTTCATATAACTTTAGAGGAAGTAAGTGTATACTGCCCTCTTGTCTTTGAAAATGATTTCGGTGATGAGTGCATGCATCATCGACATTTATTTTCAAGAGTCTAAGTGGGGGAGGCCACTTAAAACTTTTATACCTTGTTTTGAGAAATTGAATTTCATTTGAATCTTTTAAAAGTATGGTTTGATATAAACGGTATAATATATATTATTTTGAAGGTTATTTGGTTATGAACCCGAAGTTGAATTCTTAAGTTCTTGAATAGTTAATAAAATGAATTAAACTTGAAATTTTAGAACCTTTAAATTGTGAAATAAGAAATTGAACCTAAGATAAATATGAGATAAAATAGAAACACTTTGAAATTTCTAATGGTGAAATTGAAACAAACCGGAAATGGTTGAACTTGTATAATACTAAACTTTTATATATCATATATAACTTACAAAAAAATAAAGAAGTTAAATGTTATAGCAATTGGCAATTACATGATATACAAGCGTTGGTAAATAATGAAAGGTGAAATAAATCCATAGTTTACAAAATTGAATAAAGCTTAAGTATGACAATAAATGATATATATATATACTTAGTTTGTTATGAAAATTGAATTCAACTCAGTAAAGTAAATAAAATTGAACCAGTGGAATATGCTAGTTAAATGAATCTATTGTCATAATAAACATTGTACTCTTAATGTATGTATTATGAAATGTAAAAAGGTATATCTAAATTATTTTGCAAATGAAGTTATTACAAAATGGAAATACTATAGTAAAAATGAACATAAATGGAAATGTAAGAAGCTTAAGTGTAAATTCGTTTCACTAAGGAATATTGATGTGCAAATAGGAATCAAGTTATATTAGTAAAATGGAAAATGACATGGAAATGAATGGAAAGGTAAAATTGTTAAAGATTTAAAAAAAATAAAAATGAAACAAGTAAACTAAAATATAAATTTATATGATATGGAAATGAACTTGAACTTTTAAATAAGTAACAAAATATTTCAAGTCAACGAAAATTAAGCAATAAGATATGAATCTTGATGGGCATTGTTATTGACACTCCAAATATTGTTAGGGGGAGGCCAATTTTTTACTTTCTATAAAATTGTTAAGGGGAGTACCAAGGAGGAAAGTAGCCCCTTAACAAATAAATGTACTTTTACATTATTATCCATTTAGGCTTAATTTGAGTTTTTGTGATTTAGGAGACTTATGATTTTACAGTTGGCTAATTCTATTTATATACCAAAAATTGCTAAACATATACCAAAAATTATAATAAACTAATATACACCATATATTACTTTACACACACCGTTTCTTTTACTAAAATATCCATGTTCTCATCTTCTTTTTCTTTCCTTTTTTAAATTTAAAACATAATTATCAAAAATTAGAAACTCTTTGCATAAAATTGAGTAAAATTTTACAAAATGAAATACATTTCTTGTACTAATATTGCAACTTTTATTAACTTTATGAAAAAAATTCAATTTCAACAAAATTACTGTAGTTTTACAAAATAAGTCAACACTTCTAAATTAGAAGTAAGGGTAAAAACGTAAAAAGTAAAAAAATAATCGCTTACATTGATCCCTCCCTTAACAATTTAAAAAAAGTGGAGTGTTCTTGAAATTTGGCCTCCCCTTAACAGAAAATGGAGTGTCAATAACAATGCCCATCTTGATTTGCATTGGATTAGAGATAAATGGAAATAAAATAAAGTACAATTTAAGTGAAATGAATAAAATAAATGATTGTTGGGTGTTCCTATGTACGGCGTCTTTTTGACCCTTACCAGAAGGAAAGGGTAGGTTTGGGTTTGCAGTGTTTGCTATCGGTTTTCTTGTAGATACTGTCTATCTATTGGTGATGGTTTCAGCTTGTGTGGGTGCTGGAAGTTATGACTCCTTCGCGGTGCTTCCTGGTTTCGCAATAACTTCTTAGTCCATATGGTGTTTCGCTACTTGCCAATTCACAAGCCTAGTATACTTTTCTTTTTTACTTTTTTTTATCCAAGTATGCTTAGGGGAGGGGTGCTCTGTCTCTAGCTTGGGGAGAATTTGTAGTGACTACGCTACTTTACTGGATTGTGGGTTTGGTTTGTTGGTACATTGCACGGAGTTTGATATTCGGTGTGTACTAGGCTATAGACTTGTTGGTTAGTTATGTTGGCTATTCGATTTTGTTTAGGTTAAAGGATTGTAGGCCATGGAGGTTATGGATTGTCCTCATTTAGTTTTTAGAGAAAATTTTTGCTGCTAGGTTGCTAGATTCGGGGTGGGAACCAAGTTTTTTGGTGTTTTACATTATTGCCCCATCGTTTCTTTTATCGGTAAGCATGGTGAAGCTTTGTCTCTCGTTTTGATGGGTTATGTTGGTGGGTATCTTTGCCTTCTTTACTCATGTCCCCTTCCCTTGATATGGCCATCTGTTCACGTATAAATTATCCTATGAGATGCTGCTATATTAATGCTGAGTTGCAGTGGATTTTGTTTACTTCTGTGCGCAACTATGTATTGGACCTTGGTTATGTCAATTTTGGTCTCGCTATGATCAATCTCTTGGGTGTTGTTCTAGGAGAACTAACGTAAGGGTACTTCTACAACATTGTTTGGAATTGCTGTGTTTTGCAAGCATGCAGTACTGATGGTAAGGGACTTCGTCTCTTTTTCTGTTGCCGCAGCAAGCTTTGTGAGGCTCAAGGCTTTGTACTTCATTTCTTTTTTAGGGATATTTGTGCTTGTTATATATATAATTGTTTTTCCTACCCTATGCGTGGTGTGCTTGGACTAGGTTATATTTTAGTCTAGATACTTTTGTCTAACCCTTGTACTGTAAGCAATGAGCGGTCCACTTTAAAAACTGCATGTGGTGGACGATCCACCTTAAAAACCGAAAGTAGTAGGTTGACAATCCGCCACTCTCCTGTAATATCGTAATTATTATTATTTTATAATAATAAGTGTTTACAATCACTATAAAAACTGGTCGGCTCTGCCAAAAGTAATAATATGAAAAACGATGAAAAAGAGATTTACTTAAGAAATGTAAAATGAAATTGTGTGTAAATTTAAATTTTACACGAATTTGAGATGTAATCATCTTTAACTTAAATAACGAGGTCAAAAGGAATGAATGTTCGAATGTAATGTATTAGGTTTAGATGGATGTATATAAATCAAGAGGTAAATGCAATTGGAAATAAGAATTAAAAACAGTTCAATGTGAAATGATTAAAATAATTAGAAGTGAATAAGAAGTTGAATATAATAAATGAAAATATGAATCGTTAAACAGTGAAATGAACCAAATGAAATTGTAAAAATAATATATTGATATTGCAAAACATGTTATTGTGCTTGTTTAGATGAATGCGCTTGTTTAGATGTTTTATTTGTCGCTATGGCTGATTTGCTAGTTCATATATTGTAGATATATCGATTTATATCCTATTTATTTATGTTCTTATTTGGATGTTGAGTGTTTAAGTAGGTACTAATGGAAATTGCTTTCGTCTGGAGCTGCTCACGCATAAAATATTGCTTTTGCTTGCTTAAAATAAGCTAAATTGCAAATAACATTAATAAAAGGTATGTGTTTCAGATTATATATCGTATTTTGGTATTATATATTGTGTAACACCTCACCTCCGCTAAGGTCACTCGCAAAGGTAATGCCTTAAATTTGGTGGAGCGTTTTTAGTAGAGAGAACAGAAATTTACAAGACAGATAAAGTTGTACATGAAAAATTATAACTTTATTATAGCAGAAATAAGTTTGGTTACATTTTTCTAAATCACAATACCGAAAGTCAAGTACACAATTATCAGTCTTATACAAAATCCTTCAGAATGTAAAGTTTCAAAACCATAATCCCCAACATAAACTACCATGACAAGATAGAGTCAAAGCCAAGCAATACTCCAAGCACTTCAAGCAGAGAGAATCAGAGTCAGAATCAAGCTCCTATGTTTCCACCCTGAGAACCTGGGGGGAACGGAAGAAAAGAGGCGAAACAAACTAGGTCAGACATAAGTCTGGTGAGTCCAGTGACTTTCAGCATATAAACAAATAATAGTATCATGACATGTAAATAAAACTGGATAAAAGATAACCGTAACAGAAATAGCAGGTTAACAAAAGGAACGAAATGATATAGGCTAAGCTAAGCTTTTCACTACTCTGCACTAATACTAGTATAACAGGATTAGGTGTTACCCTAATATCTAAACTGAAACAGAAACGGAAACAGAATAATCTCTACAGAAACAGAATGCTAGTAATGGGCCTTTACCACCCGAACAGAGGCAGACGGTACAGAAACAGAATGCTAATAATGGGCTTTTACCATCCCAACAGACAGAACGTACAGAAGCAAAATGCTAATAATGGGCTTTTACCACCCCGACAGACCAAAGGTACGGAAACAGAATCTGAGACGGAATCAGAGACGAAAACAGAATAATCCCTACGGAAACAGAATGTTAGAATTAGGTGTACACTAGTATTGGGCCTTTACCACCCGAACAGACAATACCACGCAGAAACAGACAGGTGTTACCACCCAACAAAAACAGACGGTACCCACAGAAACAGACAGAACTAGGTGTACCCTAATGTCTAAACTGAAACAGAAACGGAAACAGAATAATCTCTACAGAAACAGAATGCTAGAATTAGGTGTACACTAGTAATGGGCCTTTACCACCCGAACAGACGGTACCATGCAGAAACAGACAGGTGTTACCACCCAACAGAAACAGACGGTACCCATAGAAACAGACAGAACTAAGTGTACCCTAAGTCCTACCCCCAAGCGATCGGCTCCCTCATACATAAATAGCATGTGTCGGCCCCACAGTAGGGTGTATCACTCCCTAAAGTGGCAACCTATTGGCACAGACCTATTTACAGATGTCACGGTGTCTTACATCCTCAGAGCAGACCGGATCCATGCACGCACATGACCCAGTTCGAACGCGCCATCAACACCCCTCGCCATTATCAGAATGAACCGCTTTTCAGTAAGCGTGCCCAGACCCCTACATAGTGAGGAGTCAAAGTTTTGATACCAGAAAAGGGTTGCTGACTAATATGGGTCCCAAACAACAGATGACACAAGTATTTCCCCTCCAAACCTTGTGTCCCCAGACTAGCAGATTTCAGATTAACTTGTTTACAAGTTTCAGACAATGTTCATATTACTAGTTCACAGATCAGACAATCAAGTTAACAAGTTTTCAGATTAACATATCAGATGTACGGATTTAACGGACAAACAGATTGTTTAACTTTGTATTGGGCCTACAGATTCACGAAACGGGTTTATTAGATTCATCGGTCCAATTGGTTTAACCCTATCCACCCAACATGTTTTTAGACACCACATTTCTCTTAAATAAGCATTAATTAAATATTAATGCATAGACCTCTCACATTAGGTCGGTAGCTTGTGGCCACTGGATGTGCCGGGCGGTTCGGGGCAGACTTCTGCCACAAGCCAGACCTAAGCTCGTGTCTAAGCATATTTTAGTTATGCCTACAACCTCTCACATTAGACTGACAGTTTGCGATTGCTGGTTAAGCCGATTGGTTCCGGGCTGGCTTCTACCGCAAACAGAGTCTAACCTCGTGTCATAGCCAATTTATTCCAATACAGATTATACAGATATCAGACTAATTATGTCCATTTAACAGATTAAACTTCTTTGCAGGTTACAGCAGATTAATCAAATTTCCATGTTTTACTCGATCTTAGATCGAGCCTACGGATTTTTGTTCCCAAATTACAATTATTTAGCTTTCAATAGATTAGGAAATTCAACAGATAACAGATCTAGCAGATTAGGCGATTCAAAAGATTAGCAGATTAGGCAATTCAATAGATAACAGATCTAGCAGATTAGGCGATTCAACAGATTAGCAGATTAGGCAATTCAACAGATTTAGCAGATTAGGCAATTCAACAGATTTAGCAGATTATATATTTCTGAAATTCTATTTACATATCTTGCCTAATCATAAGCCTAAACTTACATGCCTAAATCATGGTCATAATTCATAATACAACATATGCCCAAATTTTTAGTTAAACTTTACACAGTACAGAATGTTCTCTAAAAGCCCCCAAATCATGATATACCATATGATTTATGCCAAATTATAGCATTTAATGCCAAATATCCAAAAATCCACTTTTAGGTGTATTCACATAGGTAGTTATCCTATTATAATATAGGTCTCTATGCCTAAGTCACATATTCCTTTTTCAAGTCATGAATCCAAAAATCTAGATCTTTAAATTATATCCTCTCAAAATCAGATATTAACTTTTATATGCATTATGTCCCCAAGTTTCAAGTCATATGTTATCATACAATGATTCCTCTTCTTCCAAATTACAGAATATATACAGATCTAGATCTAATTTACAACATATGTCCATTTCTCAAATCAGTCAAAGATCAGTCATGTCCAATTATGCATTATCCATTATTTGTCCCAAAATTTAGCGTTCGTGCATTAATCTCTTATGAGATTTGGTGCAGGCTCGTGGTAGCCTGGCTATAAACAAAAAGGAAGAAAAGAGGAAATAGATACAGAACCGTCACAATAATATTAACAAGATAGATCCACAGAAAAGTATGCATAACCTCAGATCCAGATTCACAAAAATGTCAAGATAATTATTAAATTTCATTTCTGAAAATAACTGTACTCACGATTGAAAAGGTAAATCTTGGTTTCTGGGATCTGTATTCTGAAACTGAATAGAGCTCCTTTGGCGTAGACTATCGATTAGATTAGAAAATAGTTGTTCTCTTTTAACTCTATTCAGATTTGGAAGAAGATGCACTAGTTCTAGTTTTGATTCCAACGGAGTAGCGACGCCATTTTTATTTTTAATTAGAATAGAGGCAGAGTATAGGCAGAATGAAATTTTGTGGAGAGAAAGCTAGGTTTGGGGTGTTTAAATAGGTTAGAGCTCACGAATCCGGTCAGAAAGGCGTTCAGGTGCAGAAAAATGGATCTGTCTCCAGATCTGGAAAAGGGGGGAGAAGGGGGGGGGGGGGGGGAGGTCGACCCTAGTGTCGACCTATGTACCCAGGTCGACCCTAGTGTCGACCTGGGTCCTGGGCGGGAATTTTTCCCACCCATCCCGGGTGCCTGTTTTGAATTTCGAATCTGATTTTTTGAATTTCGGGCTGGTTTTTATTGAAACTTCAGAAGGCCATATCTTCTTTATACGTAATCCGATTTACGCAAACTTGGACTCTATTCCAAGCATAATTTCGAGACGAACGCAATGGCGTAACCCATTTCCCTTAATTATTCTTTTACAATTTAATTATTCTCTGGTTTGTCATTCTTATGTTCACAGATAATTCGGGGTGTTACATTCTCCCCTCCTTAAAGGATTTCGTCCCCGAAATCTTCAAGTTAAGAAGAATGTGTCCTACCATCCAATCACGCATCTACTCTACCATCATCCACAAGCATCCATTGTCCTTAGAAAACTTCTAATGTTGTATGAACATATGCAAAAGTGTGTGTATATGTTCCTTATCTAATGTAAAGATTAGGTGGTCTACTGATTCAGTTGACCTCCTTAATGCGAATTATGTCAGTGCCATGAGTCCAATATGTATGCAATTTTCCTATTTGATACATATCATTTCTATAAGAGTGCACAACCGTTCATTCATATGCAACATCCATGTGCTGAGTCAACCATTTTGCATCCATAATTTTTTTTTAAAATGCACACACATCCGTATGCAGTATGAGAGTGTTTTTGAGCCGATCTAGTGCCTAGTGTGTGTATATGCATCCACGAGCAACCACTAGCAACCATCTGCATCCACTTGCAACCATCAAACATAACATGTCTCAAACACATGTTTACACCCATTAGTTTCTACCTAAAGGTCGAAGATTCGGTCGATAGGATAAAGTCGAGTGATAGAAGCAAGTACAATTAAAATAAAAGCTTGGTTCCCATTAGACATCGGTTTAAGAGAATAACCCCCTAAGTATCAACCCCGAAGACCGAAATCAACATCAGATTGACACACAGAGAACTACTCCCATTTAACAAATGTCCAACTGGAAATCTACCTCACGCTTCGAGTAAAAACCCTTAACCTTATCAGAAATATTCAGATACTTACAGACTACTGGTACAGATCAGATTATCAAATGATTCTTAGGAAACTAAGCATGATAAAAACCTAGAATGTATGTGTCATAGTCAACTTAACGCCCAACACAGATACCTTCAAACCCCAACTTATCACAAACAGATGGGTTGTAGCCCTCATGGGGCTTGAGACTATAGCGGGATTAGAAACAAGAATAGTAGAGACTCAACTACAGAATCAAAATGCCAAAATGATCAGATAAGGAAATTAAACTTTCTAATGAAAAATTTTCCACCTCTATCCTGTCCACCAACTACGAGAGTATCCACCTACTCTCCAGAAGATTCTACCCTTTTTCCCTTGCCTTCTGGGGCAATCCTAGATCTGATGTCCTGTCTCACCACACTGAAAACAACCAATCTTGTTAACAAATCTTTCTCCAAAGTTGCCCTCATCGCATGGAAAACCTTACGAAGCTCGGAAGAGGATTAGCCGTAAGTGAAATTACTGCGGCTACAGATGGAAGTTAGGCACTTCCTCGGCCTTCGACAGACGACGTAGTCTCATCATGCCTATGGAACCATGTCGCGATGAGGTTACCTCTCAGAAAGCCAGGAGCCCCGGAGACTCAGAAAAGAAGGAAACAAGGATTAAACATGAAATCAAAAGATAGATATATGGCTCTTAGGGATTATGTTTTTCAGAATAAACTCTACTTTTGAAAATACTTCCTTTTTAAAACCTTTTTGAAAATAGTTTTGAAAAACTTTTTATCGAATCTGGTAACCTTCAGCTCTGATACCAAGTGTAACACCCCACCTCCGTTAAGGTCACTCACAAAGGGAATGCCTTAACTTTGGTGGAGAGTTTTTAGTAGACAGAACAGAAATTTACAAGACAGATAAAGTAGTACTTGAAAAATTATAACTTTATTACAGCAGAAGCAGAAATAAGTTTGGTTACATTTTTCTAAATCACAATACCGAAAGTCAAGTACACAATTATCAGTCTTATACAAAATCCTTCAGAATGTAAAGTTTCAAAATCATAATCCCCAACATAAACTGCCATGACAAGATAGAGTCAAAGACAAGCAATACTCCAAGCACTTCAAGCAGAGAGAATCAGAATCAAGCTCCTATGTTTCCACCTAGAGAACCTGAGGGGGAAACGGAAGAAAAGAGGCGAAACAAACTAGGTCAGACATAAGTCTGGTGAGTCCAGTGACTTTCAACATATAAACAGATAATAGTATCATGACATGTAAATAAAACTGGATGAGAGATAACCCTAACATAAATAGCAGGTTAACAGAAGGAACAGAATGATATAGGCTAAGCTAAGCTGTAACACCCCACGTCAATTAATGTCACTCACAAAGGGAATGCATTAACTTCCATGGAGGTTATAAGTGAATATAGAACAGAAAAATTACAACAAGACAGATAATAAATAGTACTTGGAAATCTAAAACTTCATTTTATTGCAGCGGAAATTAAACATGTTTGTTACATCATAAAACCATAGATCATAACCAAGTACAATATCCATCTTCATAAAAACAAAATATATAATCCCATTACATAAATAGCCATTAAAAAGATAACAAGCTGGACTTTTCTTCAACGGTCCAAGCTTTCCAAAGAGAGATGAAGCAATTCAATCAAACTCCACTAGAGCTGGGCCCAACCTGAGGACCTAGAGGGGGAAAAAGGATAGAAATAGAGGGGGTCAGACATAAAGTCTAGCGAGTATGATAATTCTAACAATACTATTATCAAAATAACTAGACTAAGGCATAAGCTGGAAGACAAGTAAATGTCTATGAACTCTTAGGAAGATAAAGATAGCGTTTAAGATAACGTTAAAGATAACGGTAAAGGCACACCTAATTACTAACGAATGATTACTACACTGCACCGCACATTACTACACTGCACCACACCAGTCACCCTATTGTTTGATCCCACTTGCTTCACACAGAAACTTTATAAATAGCCTTACGTACCCCTAGCTGACTACATAGGTGCCGTCTGCCCCTATCTCCACTAGGTGTACCCCACTACCCACTTTCGATCGGCTCCCTACTCGTAGATACCCGTGCTGGCCCCACAGTGGGGTGTATCACTCCCCTAAAGTGGCAACCCGATACAACTGGAGAATGCACGGCTTATACCTACACGATGCAACAACGTCTTACCTACCAGCCCGGGTCCACACACGCATACGAAACCCGTTGGACTTGCGTTGCCACCGCTCCCCGTTTTGGCCTCTTACAGTCGAACCCAGCATGCGTGTCCCGTCCTCGACTTGGGTCGAGCCCACAAAGATACGTTTGGGATACTGGTCGAAATGGCCCCCCACAAGCTACCCACCTAAGCTTGTCACTAGTATATCCCACTTAACCCTCTTAGTCATGTTCATTTACATGTGTGTTTGGTTAAGTCTTACTAATCGTATTTCACATGCCACTAAGGGCACTCCCTAGATTCCTCATGCCACCCAAGGCACCTACTTAACCCCCATGTCCCACCTTACATGTTTATCTGGTTAAGTATTTCTTAATTCATTCAGGCCATAACCTCATAAAGACCTCTCACATTAGACTGGCATTTATGGCAGCTGGATTTGCCGGGCGGGTCCGGGCAGTCTTACACCATAAAGGAGTCTAACCTCGTGTCTTTACAACCGTTATGCTTTAGTTTAGGCCTAGGACCTCTCACATTGGGCTGACATTTGTGACCACTGGATTTACCGGGCGGGTCCGGGCAGGTTTACGTCACAAACGAGTCCAACCTCGTGTCCTAAGCATTGATTAACACTTAAAATCTTTTACCCCAGTTTTAATAATTCCCTATTCAAATTATTAATTAAGTCAACTTTTAATGATGTCCATAATTGACTCAATTATGGCCATCCACTTATGGCATGCAAAATCATATCAATTGCACCCCAACTTTTTAATATTAAATCCTTAACATTACCCCTACCCCACGTTTATACGTTCGCTTATTCAACGCATAATATAGGCTAGACTTGTATAGTCTAACACCTAGCACAAAGATAAATTATCACAACATATAGACAATTTAAATAAATCTAATCATAATAGGGGTGAAACTTGCATAAACTACACATGTTAAGGATCAAAAGGTGTCAACTTGTTTAAATGTCTCAATTTATATGATATGATCATAGCCCAAATCTATACATAAACTTGCATATGGGGTTTTTAGGCAACATAATGATGGTGTGAACTAGCATAGGATATCACATATGTCATAGCATAATTCTAGATGTCATAATAGATGTCTTGGTATATGTTCATAACTTTTCTAATCAATCTAACTTGCATATGTGACTTGTCATATAGATCAACATAACCCAAACATGATGATTTAATTAATATGAACTAACTAGCATAGATGGTAACATCATGGCCTTTTTAACATGTATGATTCATCACAACTTAGCATAGAAACTTTCAACATACATAACATCATCATAGCATGATTTACAACATATAAGATATCATCATCACATAACATTGGATTTACAATATACATGATAGCAAAAAGGGGTTTACAACAACATATATGATAATTCACATCATCTACTCATAATCCATTCATAACTCAACCTAATTAAAATGATAATGATCTTGTTAAGATCATCATACTCACAATTTAGAGAAGAAAAGAGAGAGTTTTGCTTTGCTTTAGGGTTGAGAGAATTAGAATTGAATTTGCTTTTCTTCTTTCTTAGTTGGCAGCGGCTCCATTGATTTCCATGGCGATGGTATGATGGTAACTATTCTATTTTAATTAGGTTTAGGGTTAGCAGTAGGATGTATTTATAGGTGTAGGAAGTTATTTAGGACAATTAGATTAACCCTGAACCATGAGAACCAATCAAATGCAAAATCTGCATTTGAGCGAATCGGCCCACGGGTTGACAGCCAAACACCCTGGATTAACCCCTAGTCGACCCAGCAAAGCTCGGGTCGACCTCAAAGATGGTCCGGTTCGGTTATTCCCCCTCCCAATTCGCTGTTTTGAACTTTTTCGCATATTTATTTATTTATTTTTTAATTTATATATATATATATATATATATATATATTTTTCTCTGCGCAACCCATTTCACTTAATTCTTTTCTAAAAATTAAGTATACTTTAATTTGTGAATTTTAATGTTATAAAATTACGGGGTGTTACATCCTCCCCTCCTTAAAGGATTTCGTCCCCGAAATCTCCAAGTCAAGAAGAATGTATATCCTACCATCTAATCATCCATCTACTCAACCATCAAACACCAGCATCCATTGTCCTTAAAAGACTTCTAATGCTTTAATGTTTATATGCACAGTGTGTGTATATGTCCATTTCTAATGCAAAATTAGGCGGTCTACTGATTCAGTCGACCTCCTTAGTGCAATTCATGATAGTGCCATGCGTCCAATATGTATGCAAAAGATTCCTAATGATACATATTAATTCTATATGCGTGCATAACCATCCACCCGAATGCAGCAACTATATGATAATACAAACATTATACATCCATTTTACTAAATACATCCATATATATGCAATATGAAGTGACTGAGCCGATCTGGTGCCTAATAGTGTGTGTATATGCATCCACGAGCAACCACTAGCAAACACTTGCATCCACTTTGCATCCACCATACATAACATGTCTCAAACACATGTTTCAACCATAGGATTATCCTAACTAAAGGTCAAAGATACTAGCGAGAGGATATACTAAAGATAAGATAAGTACAAGCTAAGTGATAAAGGAGAAATTTAAAGACATACCCTCAAAAAGAAAAGGGTATCGTGAACGCATCTTCTCTTCTGTCTCCCAAGTAGCGTTGCTCTCATCATCTCCCAATTGCACTTTGACTAGTCTGACCTCTCGATTCCTCAACCTCTTGATCTCCGACCCAAGAATGCGCGTAGGAGCTCGTCGAATTGTCGCATCACGCTCTATCTCCACCTCTCTAAGCAAGCTCGGCTCTACCATTTCCGCGGTCTCGTGCAAGCACTTCCTCAAATGTGACACATGGAATACGTCGTGTACAGCACTAAGTCTCTCGGGCAACTCCACTCTATACGCCATCTGTCCAATTTTCTCCTTAATAGGAAACGGCCCTACAAACCTTGGTGCTAATTTCCCAACGGACCCAAAGCGAACAACGTTCCGTAATGGAGACACTTTGATAAAGACCATGTCCCCAACTTCAAACTCGAGATCTGTCCTCCTCTTATCCGCATAAGATTTCTGCCTATCCTGTGCTATTTTCATCCTCCTTCGAATCAAGTCGATCTTCTCCGAAGTCTCCCTAATCATATCGGGCCCAAGTAAGATCTTATCCGTAGATTCCCACCAACATGTAGGTGAACGACAAGGTCGTCCATAAAGAGCTTCGAATGGTGTCATACCAATGCTGGACTGAAAGCTGTTATTATATGCGAACTCCACCAATGGAAGATGCTCTTCCCACGTACCCCCAAAGTCTAGGATACATAGCCTCAACAGATCCTCTAGAATGCGATTCACCCTCTCGGTCTGGACGTCCGTCTGAGGATGATATGCGGTGCCCAAACATAACTGAGTCCCTACCGCCTCTTGTAAGCTTCTCCAAAATTCGCTAGTGAAAATAGGATCGCGGTCGCTCACTATGATAGAAGGAACACCGTGCAAACGAACTATTTCTCGAACGTATACGAAGGCTAACCATGGAGCAGTCCTCTTACTCTTTACGAGAATGAAATGGGCGCTTTTAGTAAGTCTATCTACTATAACCCAAATTCCCGTATTACCCTTCCTTGATCGCGGTAACCCATCCACAAAAACCATTGAGACACTTTCCCACTTCCATAGTGGAACCTCCAATGGGTGAAGCAACCCACCGGGTTTCTTTTGCTCCGCTTTTACTTGTTGGCACACCAAGCATCTAGCGACATACTCAGCCACATCTTTCTTCATGTCGGCCCAAAAGTAAACTCTCTTCATGTCTTTGCACATCTTGTCCCCGCCGGGATGAATGGTCATCTTCGAATGATGTGCTTCGTCAAGAATAGTCTTCCTTAGGTCATCGTCTTTTGGTACACAAAGTCTACCGTCCCTACGTAACCAACCCTTATCATCTAGGGTATACCTACGGAGATAGCTTGATGACTCCCCTCCTTTGAGCTTTTCTACTAACTCAACTAACTGTGGGTAGTCTCGCTGTGCCTCGCCAATCCGTCCCAAAAGCGTAGGTCTGACCTCCAAGGATGCTAGCAAACCGGGTACGAAGTCAACGGAAGGTCTAAAGTCAAACATCAAAATGAATTCTAAACTTCGTCGCTCAACAAACAAAGTACTTAAGGATAATCTTTTTCTACTTAAGGCGTCTGCCACCACGTTACCCTTGCCAGGGGTATAGGCTATTTCGAAGTCGTAGGACGCTAAGAACTCCATCCACCTTTGCTGCCTTAAGTTCAAGTTCTTTTGAGAGAATAGGTATTTTAAAGACTTGTGGTCAGTGAATAATTCGAATTTCTCGCCAAGAAGATAATGACGCCAAGACTTAAGCGCGAAAACAATAGCGGCCAATTCTAGGTCATGTGTAGGATAATTTTTCTCATGCGCTCTCAACTGCCTTCCACCATAGGCTATTACCCTACCCTCTTGCATTAAGACTGCGCCTAGTCCTATCCCACAAGCATCAGTATAAACTGTAAACGGCTTACTCCCGTATGGCAATACTAAGACTGGGGCTGAAGTCAAAGCTCTCTTCAAACGTTGGAACGCATCATCACAATCTACGTCCCATGTGAAAACTAGGTTCTTCTTCGTCAAGCGTGTCAATGGAGCTGATATCTTTGCGAAGTCTTTGATAAACTTCCTATAGTAGCCAGCCAACCCCAAGAAACTTCTCACTTCAGTAGCATTTTTAGGGACCTTCCAATCTTGGATGGCCACCACCTTCGCGGGATCCACGGCTATCCCTTCTTTGGAAACCACGTGCCCCAAGAACCGTACTTCCTTCCTCCAGAAGTGACACTTAGAAAATTTAGCCTTAAGGCTATGCGCTCATAGGGTCTCCAACAATTCCCTAAGATGTAGGGCATGCTCTTCTTCATCCTTAGAAAAGATCAAAATGTCATCTACAAAGACTACCACGAATTTGTTAAGGTACTCCCTAAACACCCTACTCATCAAATCAACAAAATATGCTGGGGCGTTTGTCAAACCGAAGGGCATCACTAGCCATTCATAGAAACCGTCCGGAGTCCTAAAGGCAGTCTTGTCTATGCTATCCTCAGCCACTCTCAACTGATGGAACCCAGTGGCTAAGTCCAACTGTGAAAACACTGAGGCGCCAACTAACTGATCGAAGAGATCGTCAATCCTCGGCAGTGGGTGTCTGTTCTTCTTAGTAAGTTTATTAAGTTCTCTATAGTCCACACACAGTTTAAGGGACCCATCCGCCTTCGTGGCAAATACTACTGGAGCACCCCACTCCGATATACTTCGTCTTATGAACCCCTTATCAAGCAACTCCTTCACTTGCTTATCGAGTTCCCTCCTTTCACGTGGAGCCATGTGGCGTACTGGCAAAGATACTGGTTTCGCATTATCCACAAGATATATTCGAAAATCTATCTACCACTTCGGAGGCAAGCCCTTCACCTCCTCAAACACATCTGAATATTCTCGGACCACTCTAACAGATCGTAGATTTTCCTCAGACGCGTCAAGCGATTCTAGATAACTTAGCATAACCGAATTTATGGGATTACAAAAGATTTCGAGAGTGTTGCCAAGGCGAGTCACGAGCCTAACTACTCTCCTTTCACAATCAAGAACGGCCCCATTTCTGGATAACCAATCCATTCCTAAAATTAGCCCATAGCCCGTGAAGCCCAACACATAAGCATCACATCTAAATTCAACACTAAGTATGGAAATTTTCAAATCCAAACACATCATAGACAAATAAGCTGAGCCCCCTATTGGATTCGAAACAACTAAGGGATCCTCTACTAAACTGGTGTTTAAGTGCAGTGATTCAACTAATGATGTAGAGATAAACGAATGTGATGCGCCCGAATCGAATAAGGTACGGACATGATGATCAAACAGAAAAACTAAGCTTTCAACAGAAATGGTTCTACCTCGTTCTTGCAGCGGTGGGACCGCGAGAGCCTGAACTTGTCCCCTAGCCTGCCCTAGTGCCATAAGAGCCTGCACCTGTCCTCCCGAGGTAGCTCCTGCCCTTTGCCCCTTCTTTGGACAGTCCTTCACTAACTGTCCCGCATCGCCACAATGAAAACAGCCTGTCTTCTTTTTCTTTCGGCAATCCTTGCTGAGATGGCCTGGGGTTCCACAGTTAAAGCACTTCTTCTTTCCCTTGCCATTATTGTCTTTTCCACCCTTCTTGTTTTGCTGTTGTAATTTCTTCTGATCCCCCTTCTTCTCGGGTGCCTTATCAGCTTTAGCGCTTTTCTCCTCATGCATGAGCGCCATTTCTACTAACTTCTCAAAGGTGGCCCCCATCGGGATGTGGGTCATAGCCAACCCTTGCAATGGTTCATTCAAGCCATTCACGAACCTTAGAGCCTTCTTCTCCGACGTGTTTACTAAGTCCAAGCCAAACCTTGCTAACTGATTAAATTTATTGACATATTCTTTCACTGATGAGCTTCCTTGCTTCAATGTCAAGAACCTTTCCATATATAGATTTTCTTCCGCCCTTGAGAGAAACTTCGCCTCGAACCTACTTCTGAAATCCGCCCAAGAGTCAACAGGACGCTCCCTATTAGTGACCTCCCACCAAAACGAGGCCTCTCCCTTCATCAACCAAGCTGCTAAACGAACTCTCCTCCCTTCTTCTACTTAATAGATTTCTAGCAATTCTTCCACCTCCTTAAGCCAATCTCTAGCTTCCACAAACGTTTCTGACCCTTGAAATGGTTTTCCACCCATAGCCTTGAATTCCTTGCACGTCTTTGCAAAAGTATCTACGCGAGGAGGAGGAGGAACGGGTGCAACTGGTGGTGGAGGAACATTGGCTGGACCTGCAGCGGCCCTAGCCTCCAATAGCCTACTATACCATCCTGATATCGTTACACCGTCGGGCAGATTAAGATCTTCAGCCATGCTGAAACGAAAAAGGAAAGATTCAAAATGGAGAATTCGAAAGATAAAGATATGTGGCTATTGGGGATTATGTTTTTCTTAAAAACTTTTCTCTTTAAATTTCTCATTAAAACATGTTTTAGAAAACACTTCTTCCAAAAATAACTATTTTTATAAAGTATTTTTATCTGTTCTGGTAACCTTAAGCTCTGATACCACGTGTAACACCCCACGTCCATTAATGTCACTCACAAAGGGAATGCATTAACTTCCATGGAGGTTATAAGTGAATATAGAACAGAAAAATTGCAACAAGACAGATAATAAATAGTACTTGGAAATCTAAAACTTCATTTTATTGCAGCGGAAATTAAACATGTTTGTTACATCATAAAACCATAGATCATAACCAAGTACAATATCCATCTTCATAAAAACAAAATACATAATCCCATTACATAAATAGCCATTAAAAAGATAACAAGCTGGACTTTTCTTCAACGGTCCAAGCTTTCCAAAGAGAGATGAAGCAATTCAATCAAACTCCACTAGAGCTGGGCCCAACCTGAGGACCTGGAGGGGGAAAAAGGATAGAAATAGAGGGGGTCAGACGTAAAGTCTGGCGAGTATGATAATTCTAACAATACTATTATCAAAATAACTAGACTAAGGCATAAGCTGGAAGACAAGTAAATGTCTATGAACTCTTAGGAAGATAAAGATAGCGTTTAAGATAACGTTAAAGATAACGGTAAAGGCACACCTAATTACTAACGAATGATTACTACACTGCACCGCACATTACTACACTGCACCACACCAGTCACCCTATTGTTTGATCCCACTTGATTCACACAGAAACTTTATAAATAGCCTTACGTACCCCTAGCTGACAACATATGTGCCGTCTGCCCCTATCTCCACTAGGTGTACCCCACTACCCACTTTCGATCGGCTCCCTACTCGTAGATACCCGTGCTGGCCCCACAGTGGGGTGTATCACTCCCCTAAAGTGGCAACCCGATACAACTGGAGAATGCACGGCTTATACCTACACGATGCAACAACGTCTTACCTACCAGCCCGGGTCCACACACGCATACGAAACCCGTTGGACTTGCGTTGCCACCGCTCCCCGTTTTGGCCTCTTACAGTCGAACCCAGCATGCGTGTCCCGTCCTCGACTTGGGTCGAGCCCACAAAGATACGTTTGGGAAACTGGTCGAAATGGGCCCCCACAAGCTACCCACCTAAGCTTGTCACTAGTATATCCCACTTAACCCTCTTAGTCATGTTCATTTACATGTGTGTTTGGTTAAGTCTTACTAATCGTATTTCACATGCCACTAAGGGCACCCCCTAGATTCCTCATGCCACCCAAGGCACCTACTTAACCCCCATGTCCCACCTTACATGTTTATATGGTTAAGTATTTCTTAATTCATTCAGGCCATAACCTCATAAAGACCTCTCACATTAGACTGGCATTTATTGCAGCTGGATTTGCCGGGTGGGTCCGGGCAGTCTTACACCATAAAAGAGTCTAACCTCGTGTCTTTACAACCGTTATGCTTTAGTTTAGGCCTAGGACCTCTCACAATGGGCTGACATTTGTGACCACTGGATTTGCCGGGCGAGTCCGGGCAGGTTTACATCACAAACGAGTCCAACCTCGTGTCCTAAGCATTGATTAACACTTAAAATCTTTTACCCCAGTTTTAATAATTCCCTATTCAAATTATTAATTAAGTCAACTTTTAATGATGTCCATAATTGACTCAATTATGGCCATCCACTTATGGCATGCAAAATCATATCAATTGCACCCCAACTTTTTAATACTAAATCCTTAATATTACCCCTACCCCACGTTTATACGTTCGCTTATTCAACGCATAATATAGGCTAGACTTGTATAGTCTAACACGTAGCACAAAGATAAATTATCACAACATATAGACAATTTAAATAAATCTAATCATAATAGGGGTGAAACTTGCATAAACTACACATGTTAAGGATCAAAAGGTGTCAATTTGTTTAAATGTCTCAATTTATATGATATGATCATAGCCCAAATCTATACATAAACTTGCATATGGGGTTTTTAGGAACATAATGGTGGTGTGAACTAGCATAGGATATCATATATGTCATAGCATAATTCTAGATGTCATAATAGATGTCTTGGTATATGTTCATAACTTTTCTAATCAATCTAACTTGCATATGCGACTTGTCATATAGATCAACATAACCCAAACATGATGATTTAATTAATATGAACTAACTAGCATAGATGGTAACATCATGGCCTTTTTAACATGTATGATTCATCACAACTTAGCATAGAAACTTTCAACATACATAACATCATCATAGCATGATTTACAACATATAAGATATCATCATCACATAACATTGGATTTATAATATACATGATAGCAAAAAGGGGTTTACAACAACATATATGATAATTCACATCATCTACTCATAATCCATTCATAACTCAACCTAATTAAAATGATAATAATCTTGTTAAGATCATCATACTCACAATTTAGAGAAGAAAAGAGAGAGTTTTGCTTTGCTTTAGGGTTGAGAGAATTATAATTGAATTTGCTTTTCTTCTTTCTTAGTTGGCGGCGGCTCCATTGATTTCCATGGCGATGGTATGACGGTAACTATTCTATTTTAATTAGGTTTAGGGTTAGCATTAGGATGTATTTATAGGTGTAGGAAGTTATTTAGGACCATTAGATTAACCCTGAACCATGAGAACCAATCAAATGCAAAATCTGCATTTGAGCGAATCGGCCCACGGGTTGACAGCCAAACACCCTGGATTTACCCCTAGTCGACCCAGCAGAGCTCGGGTCGACCTCAAAAATGGGCCGGTTCGGTTATTCCCCCTCCCAATTCGTTGTTTTGAACTTTTTCGCATATTTATTTATTTAATTTTTAATTTTTATATATATATATCAATATATATATATTTCTCTGTGCAACCCATTTCACTTAATTCTTTTCTAAAAATTAAGTATACTTTAATTTGTGAATTTTAATGTTATAAAATTACGGGGTGTTACATAAGCTTTTCACTTCTCTGCACTAATACTAGTATAACAGGATTAGGTGTTACCCTAATATCTAAACAGAAACAGAAATGGAAATAGAATAATCTCTACAGAAACAGAATGCTAGTAATGGGCCTTTACCACCCAAACAGAGGCAGACGGTACAGAAACAGAATGCTAATAATGGGCTTTTACCACCCCAACAAACAAAAGGTACAGAAGCAGAATGCTAATAATGGGCCTTTACCACCCAACTAATGGGCCTTTACCACCCCGACAGACCAAAGGTACGGAAACAGAATCGAAGAAGGAATCAGAGACGGAAACAGAGTAATCCTTATGGAAATAGAATGTTAGAATTAGGTGTACACTAGTAATGGGCCTTTACCACCTGAATAGATGGCACCACCCAGAAACAGACAGGTGTTACTACCCAATAAAAACAGATGGTACCCACAGAAACCGACATAACTAGGTGTACCCTAATGTCTAAACTGAAACAGAAACGGAAACAAAATAATCTCTACAGAAACAGAATGCTAGAATTAGGTGTACACTAGTAATGGGCCTTTACCACCCGAACAGACGGTACCATGCAGAAACAGACAGGTGTTACCACCCAACAGAAACAGACGGTACCCACAGAAATAGATAGAACTAAGTGTACCCTAAGTCCTACCCCCAAGCGATCGGCTCCCTAATACATAAATACCCTGTGTCGGCCCCACAATAGGGTGTATCACTCCATAAAGTGGCAACCTATTGGCACAGACCTATTTATAGATGTCACAGTGTCTTACATCCTCAGAGCAGACCGGATCCATGCATGCACATGACTAGGTTGGAACGCGCCATCAACACCCCTCGCCATTATCAGAATGAACCACTTATAATTAGTTCAGTAAGCGTGCCCGGACCCCTACATAGTGTGGGTTCAAAGTTTTGATACCAGAAAAGGGTTACTGACTAATATGGGTCCCAAACAACAGATGACACAATTATTTCCCCTCCTAACCTTGTGTCCCCAGACTAGCAGATTTCAGATTAACTTGTTTACAAGTTTCAGACAGAGCTCAGATTACTAGTTCACAGATCAGACAATCAAGTTAACAAGTTTTCAGAATAACAGATCAGATGTACGGATTTAACAGACTTACAGATTGTCTAACTTTGTATTGGGCCTCCAGATTCATGAAACGGGTTTATTATATTCATCGGTCCAGTTGGTTTAACCCTATCCACCCAACACGTTTTTAGACACCACATTTCTCTTAAAGTTGCATTAATTAAATATTAATGCATATACCTCTCACATTAGGTCGGTAGCTTGTGGCCGTTGGATGTGCTGGGCGGTTCCGGGAAGACTTTTGCCTTAAGACAAACCTAACCTCGTGTCTAAGCATATTTTAGTTATGCCTATGTCCTCTCACATTAGACTGACAGTTTGCGGTTGCTGGTTAAGCCGGTTGGTTCCGGGCATGCTTCTACCACAAATAGAGTCTAACCTCGTGTCATAGCCAATTTATTCCAATACAGATTATACAGATATTAGACTAATTATGTCCATTTAACAGATTAAACTTCTTTACAGGTTACAGCAGATTAGTCAAATTTCCATGTTTTACTCAATCTTAGATCGAGCCTACGGATTTTCATACCCAAATTACAATTATTTAGTTTTCAACAGATTAGCCAATTCAACAGATAATAGATCTAGCAGATTAGGCGATTCAACAGATTAGTAAATTAGGTAATTCAACAGATAGCAGATCTAGCAGATTAGGCGATTCAATAGATTAGCAGATTAGGCAATTCAACAAATTTAGCAGATTAGGCAATTCAACAGATTTAGCAGATAACAGATTTAGCAGATTATATATTTCTAAAATTCTATTTACATATCTTGCCTAATCATAAATTAAGCCTAAACTTACATGCCTAAATCATGGTCATAATTCATAATACAACATATGCCCAAATTTTTAGTTAAACTTTGCACAGTACAGAATATTCTCTAAAAGCCCCCAAATCCTGATATACCATATGAATTATGCCAAATTATAGCATTTAATGCCAAATATCCAAAAATCCACTTTTAGGCGTATTCACATTGATAGTTATCCTATTATAATATAGGTCTCTATGCCTAAGTCACATATTCCTTTTTCAAGTCATGAATCCAAAAATCTAGATCTTTAAATTATATCCTCTCAAAATTAGATCATAACTTTTATATGCATTATGTCCCCAAGTTTCAAGTCATATGTTATCATACAATGATTCCTCTTCTTCCAGATTACAGAGTATACACGGATCTAGATCTAATTTACAACATATGTCCATTTCTCAAATCAGTCAAAGATCAGTCATGTCCAATTATGCATTATCCATTATTTGTCCCAAAATTTAGCGTTCGTGCGTTAATCTCTTGTGAGATTTGGCGCAGGCTCGTGGTAGCCTGGCTATAAACAAAAAGGAAGAAAAGAGGGAATAGATACTGAACAGTCACAATAATATTAACACGATAGATCCACAGAAAAGTATGCATAACCTCAGATCCAGATTCACAAAATTGTCAAGATAATTATTAAATTTCATATCTGAAAATAACCGTACTCATGATTGAAAAGGTAAATCTTGGTTTCTGGGATCTATATTCTGACACTGAATAGCGCTCCTTTGGCGTAGACTATCGATTAGATTAGAAAATAGTTATTCTCTTTTAACTCTATTCAGATTTGGAAGAAGATGCACTAGTTCTAGTTTTGATTCCAACAGAGTAGCGACACCATTTTTATTTTTAATTAGAATAGAGGCAGAGTATAGGCAAAATGAAATTGTGTGGAGAGAAAGCTAGGCCTGGGGGTGTTTAAATAGGTTAGAGCTCACGAATCCGGTCAGAAAGGCGTCCAGGTGCAGAAAAATGGATCTGTCTTCAGATTTGGAAAAGGGGGGAGGTCGACCCTAGTGTCGACATGTGTACCCAGGTCTTCCCCCAGGTCAAACCTAGTGTCGACCAGGGTCCTGGGCGGGAATTTTTCCCGCCCAGTCCGTGTGTCTGTTTTGAATTTCGAATCTGAATTTTTGAATTTCGGGCTGGTTTTTATTGAAACTTCAGAAGGCCATATCTTCTACATACGGAGTCCGATTTACGCAAACTTGGACTCTATTCCAAGCAGAATTTCGAGACGAACGCAATGGCGTAACCCCTTTCCCTTAATTATTCTGTTACGATTTAATTATTCTCTGGTTTGTCATTCTTATGTTCATAGAAAATTTGGGGTGTTACATATTGTTCCCCATAGTTTAGGATGCCTCATCACTGAGGTGAAAAGTATATTTGTGGTTATATATATATTTTTGTTTCTTCGGACCTAACCGTACGAAGGATACTCTGCCAAATGTTTTTGTAAATTTAAAACTTACAAAATTTTATAGAAAATTGGTGTTTTTCAAACCTATATTAAAATACTTATGTAAATCAAATGTTTTCTAAACTAAGTAGGAAATTATATAATTAAATATATTAATTAAAAACTTCCTTAATATGTCTTTTAGAGGACGAAAAGTGTTGGGTGGGGGAGAGTGTAACAACCCGTATTTTTCTACTATTTAAATTATTGGATTTAATATGATTTTGATTATTATTGTGGTTATGAATAGAATTTAATAATATTATTATGTAAGTTTAAGATGTAAATTTAATTTAATCGATTAAGTAATGAATTTTAACCAATTATGACAATAATAACTTGCATTGGTTGCAAACAAAATGACGATTTAGTTTGGATTGATAAACATTGAAAGTTGAAAATATAAAATATTTGAATGAAATTGATTTAATTAATTTATAATTGAAATCCAAATTGCATTTGGTGAATAATAAAAATTGGGATTCAAAATAAAAGAAATTTTATTTATAAAGTTAATTGAATTCTATTTTGATTTGAATATAGTTAATAAAATTTTGAACTGAATGAAGAACGAACAAAAAATGAATATAATTTATACTAAAGAACATATTAAAATAGCAATTTTGTAGATGATATCGGAATTTATTGGAATTAGTTTCATTGTATCCGGAATGGTAAATTTTTGTAAGGTTTAAAATTTCCTAGCCATCAGATTTGTCATTTGATCGTGAAAATTTAAAATGCATTGAGATTTATGTTTGCATTTTAATTAGAATAATTAAATTTTAAAGGAAACTATTGTAGACTTCCGATTTAGGCCTTGCCACTAGTCCTATTATGTTTAGAAGGCCTTTGAACCTACAGTTTGACTATTAGCAGGCCTGATTTGGACTCATGCCCTTTTTTGGCTTTAAAACATGCAAAACGAGGCATTTTATTAATAGAATATTCCTGAAACCCCAAATATTTCATGGCCGCCTTCTTATGTTTTCGATGGACTATGAGCTCCCACCTTCTTCCCTTATTTTCTTCAAAATCCTTACAATGATAGCAAAAGCTTCCAACATTGCGAGACCTTCGCATCCATACGGTAAATCGTCATCGTTCGAATCACAAATCGTTAGAATTTTTCCTTGAAGTCAATGTGGTTTTAGGTTTGCTTGAAGCGAAGGGGGCAACCGGAGATGACTGGACTTTGGGCGAAGGTGGAGGCATGAACGGGCTTCGCATTAGTGGTGTCAGTCGTGGTTCTGTGGACAGTAGTAGGTGTAGTTGAGGATGAAAAATCACGGCTATGGGTTATTCCTTGCTGTGTAACAAAGAATAAGGTGGTGGAGGAGTAGATGACATGAATCATAGTGACTGGGTTGGATTACTTTAATTATTTTTTTAAATTGAATTTTCAAAGTTCAAATGCATATAACTTTCTCATATGAATTCAGATTGACGAACGGTTTGTTCTGTTGAAATAATACTGAAATTTCAAATGATGTGTTGCTGGTTTCGGCAGATTCTGAGACTTATGCCTCTATTTAGATTTCAAACGTGTTCGAAATCAAAGGTGGGTGATTAAACCTACTCACGCTTTTTTTTCTTCCAAAAACTGATTATGTAGAAAAAACTACATAACCTGTACATACACAAAAACTAAAATACATGGAAACAAAAACAACATCCACAGTAGAAAGAAACCAATCATCTACAACGACATCGTAATAGGCTATAAATCGTTGAGGGTCGCCGAAGAGAGAGGCGCCACTATGAACGGAGAGCATTCGTTAGACGGAAACACGCTCTGAAGGAAGAGGCCACATCTGATGCTCTGAAGGAAGAGGCCACATCTGATCACCAGGAAAGAAATCTGGAAGCTTTATCCGCTAATCAGGAAGGGAAGAGATACCAAGCTACCAATCGGAGCCAAAAAACCTGACCATAACTCTGAAAGCCAACATAGCCAAAACCTGTAAACCTGTAAAACCAGCCCCTGCAGTACTAACAAGCAATATAAGCCACCAAAAAAGGGGGAGGGGGAAGGTGTGGAAAGCATAATCGGACGGATCCCAGTACCCTAAGGTAACCGTAGTTCAACCAATCCCACTTGGAGGTTGCTGTAATTGATGAGACATCAAAGGTTATAGAGGGGGGAGGTCCATAGACACCTCATCATACATCGCCTTATTCCACGCGTACCAAATGTGCCAACAGATAAGACAAGGGATAAGACGGAAAAGGATAGACCTTAGCGATTTTCCTGAGATTCCGGTCCACCAGATTCTCAGTGTATCGGCAAGGGAAGACGCATTACCATGAAGACCTACCAGGTTCCCGAAGTAATTCCAAACACATCCGGCAGCGAAGCCTAGGAAAAACATATGTGAAATGGATTCCGTATCCCCAGATCCACAACACCTGCAACGAGAAGCTAAAGGAATACCAATTCTCTGGAGGTTCTCATCTAACGGTAGCCCCTCATGTAAGGTCCGCCACATAAATAGAGAAACCTTCGGAGGAATACGGGAATCCTAGATAAAAGAAAAGGGTGGAAGAAGCGGAGAACGCGTCCTAGCCGAATTCCGAGCAGCATGAATCGAGAAGCGGATACCATCCCATCGTAACCCACTCACGCTTAACTAATATATTCGATTGTTTGTTAAATTAAAATCATGCGATGATATGATTGTATTAATTGTTGTTTGGTATTTAAATTTCATATTCATATTCATATTGATTTGTATCGATATTGTAACTTAATTTGGCTGTTAGTTTAAATTTTACACGTAGGTTAAAATTTAGATTTAAATGCTAGTTTAAACCTGCCACATGATAATTAGAAATTTAATGGGATATTAAATTATTTGGATAAGATTGATTTTGATGGATGCCTTAGATTGATATGTTTGGTATATCAATGTTAAATTGTGTGAATTTACCCGTTATTCACATTTATTATATGACCGTTTGTGTTGATTAATCTCAACTGATTACCCTTGACGTTACGGCATCAAATAATTAATCATTGAAATGAATTAAGAATATAAATTGAAAATGTAAATACCTATGACCCTTGATTTGGGTTCAAATGATATATATCAATTCCTAAAATAATAAAATTATGTATCATTTGGCCATAGGATAGAAAATTTTATATGAACACTAGTTGGTTAAGTAATATTTGTTTTAACCTTGAATCTTGAAATATTGCTTTATAATTTGTTTTCCTTCAAATTCGAACCGTTAATTATTGAATTTAAACAAAGAAATTATCTAATATTATAACTAAAATTAAAAAAGGGAAAAGCCAACCGTTTTTATAGTGATTAGTAACACCTATTATCATAACAAATAGTAATTACAGAATAAGTATAGAAGTTTGGTAGGAAGCTGAAGTACTAATTCGGTCTTTAAAGCACACTGTCTACTACATCCTATCTAAGTTACAGAATTGGAGTTAGACATTATTTCTAGACTACAAATTTATCACAAACTCCACGCAGCGAGTAAATTGCCAAAGGCATATCAAATACAATTACATACTTTGACCAGAAGTAATATCACACTAAATGTACAAGGGACAACACAAAAAGTAAGGTAAAAGGTACATAGTAGCTTAACACTACAGTGCAAGCATCACCAACACACGACTTGACTTAATAAGGGTATAGTGCAAAATAAGTTGCACCATCCATTAGCATAGTAGATTTGATTTGTGAACATATCCACCTTAACTCCAGCAAAGCAGACCCAACTTGCACAATGCCAAAGGGAAAGGAGCCTGATGTAAATTTTTGATAAAACATGATGCATTTCCTATAGCCAAAAGTAAAAAATAGTGCCATGGCCTACGCTTCCATAACTACGCATCTGACATTACACGGGTAAGAGATGGTTTGTAAGAAAACACCAAAAAACCAACTACTTGAGCTAAACTGACGAGAAGCACTACCCAGCCAAGATATGGAAAAGTGCAAACAAGTGAGTGGAAAAACAAGAGCTTCATAAAGAGGTAGCAAGACAAAGTATCATAGAATAGAACTTTAACCCAAGGAGGTGATGAACACGAAAATAGGACACAGCAGTAGACTGATGATCTAAAGTTAAAATTGAAATTAAACATGAATTATATTGTTTTGTAATTTGAAATAACTATCCATCTTTGAAATTTACTTAATACAAAGTGATATTTGAAACTGTGAACTCGAAATTATTATAAATTAAACAAATTCAAATGAATATTGAAATTTTAATCTTCAAATACTTGAATCTAATGGTATGAATTGAATTTAAAATGAAAGTTAATTCAAATTGGATATTGAAATGGAGTTGATTTGATTTGAAATTTGAGAATGACTTCAAGTCCATTTGAAATTTAGAAGAAACAATTCTAAATTCGAGCTATAGTATCTTTAACCATTATATAAATTATTTTGCTTAGTAGCTACTTTACATTATAAACTATTCTACTTTTAACTTTTATATATATAGACTAGTTTAATACTTTTATAAATAACTATTTAACCATATAAACAATTTATTTTGACTTATATTTATAGTAACCATTTTAAATAAACTATTTTGATTATCAACTATCAATTTTATAAACTAGTTTGATATTTAACGACATATATAACTAAATAGTAAAAAAATTATAAAGAAAAATTATTTGAAAATTTTAGCCACAAGGACAAGGCACTAATAATTTATTGAGAAGGGCAAAATTTTAGCCTAGCCCAAACTTATTCCATTGTTTTTTCGTGCATATTCTCGTCCTTCAGTGCAATACACTACATTATTGATACCATTTCAATTCATATACCAAAAATCACGTAATTAATCAATAACGGCGACCGAACCATGATCAACAGCTTCTCCTACTATCGATTCAACTAGTGTAACCGAAAATCCAACTGATACCGCTGAAACCTTAATTCGACTCCAACTAGAATCGCAAAAACCTTGCCAAAACCTAATTGATACTACCGAAAATTTACAATCAAATTTGAAACCCTAGGTGGTGAGGAAGAACACAGAGATGGCCATCAACGTCAAACAGATTATCAAAATATTAAAGAAATTGGAACCGAAAAATAAACTGATATTGTTAATGTTACAAAAAGATCCAAAATGCCAGTGATTGAAGAAAAAAAGATGCTAACCAGGGAGAGAAGGTCCAAAAAGTTTACTGATCTAAAACGCAGTGAAAAAGTTAGCAAGATTAAGACAAAGGAAGAAAAAAATTACCATAAATGTTCAAAACTGATACTAATTTCGTTTATTGTCTAGCAATAATATTCATATTCAAAAGCAAATTGTTCAATTAAAAGGGTAACAAATCCAAGGCGAAGAGCAATAAGAGAATGATGAGAATTCGGTAAGAAAAATGACCTTTTTTGTGTTAGCAAACTGATACTATTGAGATTTCTAAGGTAAATGATACCTTAAAAATTCAAAACTGATACTGTTATTTTAATTGTCAAACAATAATATTCACCAACAACTGATACCCAAAAACTTATACTTTTGTGTTTGTGAAACTGATATCAATAAACTGCAAGTAAGAAGATACAAAAAACTGATATCCACCAGGGCACAAAACTGATACCTATACACTGTAAGAAAGAAAAGAATAAAAACTGATACCTACATGCATAGAAAACTGATAACTATAAACTGTACACAATAGAATTAATAGAAACTAGTAACTACGGTGATATAAAACTGATATCCACCTACTATAAGCAACGAAAAACATACAAAACTGATACTTACAGGATAGTAAAACTGATACCCATAAACTATGCATAACACCATTACATGTGAAAGAATAATTTTGAATTTATTGACAAATTTTTTATGTATTAACTGATACTAGTTAACCATAGCATTCTATATACTGATTTTTTTTTAAATATCAGGATGATGACTTTGTGAACCCACGACCTAGAGACATTGAAGTGATCACAACAACAAACAAAAACAAGGACATAGCTGTAGATGAGGAGAGTAAATGTGATACCACGTATAGATGTGGTTTGCAAGCAGTATATAAAATGATCAAACTGGTAACGGATAAAAAATATCTGACCAAGAGTGCAAAAAACATCAAGAGAATTTATATGCAATTTATGCTTGCTACTCACCAACGGAAGAAGTTTTTGTGTTTGGTGAAGATAAATTGAAAATAATGGAAAAAGATATCAGCTTACTATTCTACAGCCACTGGAAGGAAGCAATGTAGAACAAACGCCAAAAATGACAAATCAAACAATACCATCAGACTGCAAAGATCTTGTTTTGAGAAACTTCGGATCAGCAGCATTTATCACTAGAAATTTAATACAGAGACAAACAAAGAAAGAAGCAACAAAAAGAAAAAATAGAACGAAGAAGACCTACCATTACTTCTAATCATGGAGACACTACTTACATTCTTCTTCCCCAACAACCAACAGAGATGGGGTTTTGTACCTTTCTTGTTGGACATAAACAAAATGAATTATGTTTCATGGCAAAAAAATTCCAAGCAAATTTTACCAAATTTATAAAAAAATCATCCATAAGCCTAGGAACATGTCTGGATGTTAAATGCTTCCTTTGGTAAGAAAAGTTTTTTATAATATTCTTATTTTTAATCCAAACATATCAATATGATTTCATATTTAAATTTATTTTATTTTTTATGTTTAGTATGTCATGTGTGAGAAGATCAATCTCATTAAGAAAAGTAGAAACTTCAACAATAAACTCCCAGGTTTTGCAAGGTGGGATCTTAAGGGTCTAAAGAACATTGTCAACAGAAAACTCTTGAATGAATTAAAGCATGGAGAGGCATGAACCTTTGATTTAACTTACTATTTCATCTCTAGTTAATATATAGAAAAATATTTTTCAAAACTAATACTTATACAAGTCAAAACTGATACCTCAGTCTCCTGTCATATTGATATTTTTAAATACTGATACCTAAAAAATGCTAAAACTGATACCTAAAAATTAACACATTAAAAGTGATAAATGAATAATGCTAAAACTAACACCTAAAAAAAATGCTAAAACTGATATCTTATAAGTGACATTATAAAACGGATACCTTAAAAAAAAAAATTCCTAAAACAGCTACCTTAAAACTGACAACTTAAATCTGATACCTAAATTATATTAAAACTGCTACTTTAAAAATGATACCTAAATATTTGCAAATTGAACACCTACTTAATATCTTTCTAATGTTTCAAAATATGCAGGTTAAGGAAATAACAAATATTGAGCCATACAAGGCTCAACTGTTGGAGACATCAGAAGCTTTAACAAGCAGAACTACAAGAGGAAAAGCCATGAAAACAAAAAAAGAAAATGTGGTGAACATCAAGAACAAGTGGATTATTTCGAACAAGATGTCTCAATTAGAATTTTAAGCCTCTACATTTAAGATATTGAAGAAAAAAATAGAGAGTTAAAAGAGGAGCTAAAGAAAGAAATAAAATTGAGAAAACAAGCAGAAGATGAACTTTTCAAACCGAGACAGCAGCTGAAGCAACAAAAGCCGGACTCTGAACATGAAAGAATCGAGGAAAAAGAAGATTCAGAAGTAACAATGGATGATTTACCTATGGCAGAGAGAGAAGAAATTCATGAAATAACAAAAATTGATTTGAATGCTGAAGTTAAAGTGGGAGAAAAGCAAACATAAAGTATTTCAGGTGAGGAAGAAAACACAACATAAAAGAAAGACATGTCTATCGAAGAAAAACATGAAACCACACCAAAAAATGATATTGAAATCATCAAAGACAATGACACAGTTGAAAAGCAAAAACAAACATTTGAAGACATCACTCCTCCCACCTTTGATTTAGGTGTCACTCAATCATGTTCAGAAATAAAAAATGATGAAGGTAGTAGTGGGAAACCATCCAGAAAAGGGATAAAAAATCAGCTGTTAAGTGGCGAACAACCTTCTTACACTCAAATACTGAAGGCAAAAAGAAGAATTAAAAAAGGATTGATTCATATGAATATTCACAAAAAGCAAGCACAAGATGGAAGAAAATAAATAACAAGAAAGAACATGAAGTAGCTGAAGAAAAAAGGAAGAACTGCAGCTTGCATTGGTAAAAAAAGATGAAGCAAAATCCAGAAACCAACGAACCAAACAAGATGAAAAAGAAAAAGAAGAAAACATAGAAACAATAGAGCCAATTCAAGTAGTAAAGCTTACATTGAGAGACTTACACTTGTCGCACTGCAAAAGTGTGACAAGTCATTTAAATGAGGAAGAGGAAAGGATTATAAAGAGAAAAAATTCGTTTGCAAAAGCTGATATAAAGTAAGTTTCTATTTTATTTGTCCTATAAGATTATACATAAAATTATGTTCACTGTTTTTTTTTTTTGAAACAAATAGTCAAGCTACTTGGGAAAACGACAATGTGATGAGGAGAGGATGTGTTATTACCAAAGATATGCTGAGACATGTACTGCAAGGAACCTTCACACAAAGGCAGGTAAATACTTTTATCAAATTTTAATATTGATACCCAATTTCATAAAAAAACTAATACCCAACATCTGTATCTTAAATAGAATAAGTATTGTTAACATGAACTTGATATCTACATGCACATCAAACTGATACCTCATAACTAGAACTTTTTTATTTAACCTAAGCAATACTAAAACTGATAACTTCAGAGGTACAACTGCTACCTAGTAGCTGTTACAATAAAAACTGATACTATAAAATATATAAAAAATGATATCTAATAACTATCCATAACAAAAAACTGATACCTCCCAACGTAAAAATTTTTTATCTAACAAATAATAAATACAAAGGTAATGGAACAGCATATCAAACTGCCGTATAAAAAAGCTAACATATCAATTTAATTTGTGTAACATTTTGTTTTCATTCATAAATTAGATTATTAACTGGTTCAGCTTTAAATGTGACTTGGTCAAAAACAATTGTGCAATGTCTACAACCATGGCAGTAAGTACAATTCCAGTATACAATTTCTTTTACATGATTGATTTATAGTGTAACGACCCGCATTCTACACATCGGAGGATCGTAGAATATTTATTTTGTTCACATACGAAGTCATATGGTCGTGTAACTTTGAGAAATGACTATTGAGGTCGTTTCCCATGTTCATGATTTTTGCTGAATTTTAAATGACCTTTTTGCCCTTGGCGATTCCTGTTTTGCCTATAACTTTTGAATGGTAAGAAGTCTTGACTTGAAACCACTCCCATTGGATTTAGATGTTGGTTTATCTTTCCGTAGAGTGGTCACGTTAATCAAATGGACTAACCGTTTGGGAGATATGGCTGAAATAAGGTTTGAAGATGGAAAAATAGCTTAACCGGGCTTAATTAGGTGATTAGTGGTTAGGTCCATAACCCATTTCGGGATTAGGTTTATGAGAGGGCCGAAAAGAGTTAGATGATAATTCATTTTCAATTTTCCAGCCCCCACTTACCTTCCTCTAACCCGAGTAATGGCCTCCACTGTAACGACCCGTATTTTTACGGATAATAATTAACTAACTTAATTATTTAAATTGTGGATTTAAATAGCTGTTTAATTAAACTACTATTGAATATTTAATTAAATTAAATAACAGAATAATATATTTAATTTCGAAATAATCGAAAATAGTAAAATTCACAATGTTGTGTGAATTGGATTATTTCTAAGATATAATTCAGTTTAGAATTGAATTATATTCACGAGTATATTATATAAATGAAGTTTGAACGTACAATTATATTATAAATAAAATCGAGCTCGAAATGGCACGGAAGTTTGTAATTTGGCGATTCGAACTTCAATCGAATATACAGAATCCGTTTTAAATCGGATTTCTGTGAAACAAGAAACGTTCGGAGCTGGTGAAGTATATTTTTCTAATGGAAGAGAAAAATCAGGATTTCATCATGTAGATTTTGATTTATGTCCAATCAAATTTTCAAAAAAAGTCGCTATGGAATTCCTTTATAATTTATAACGATTTATTTATATTTTAAAGGAATTTAATATAAATCGAATACCGATATAACTGGGAACTTTGAAATATCGAGCTGTAAATTCAGTTAGAAATATATTAGAGCTATATGATATCGTATATGAATATATATACGATAATATTAATTTATTAATATTTAATTTAATTATTTTTAAATATATTTATATTTAAAATGGGGTTATTTAGAGCTTTAAAAATAGCCAATTTTTCAAACGACCTCCGATTACGACGAAACTAATTTTTTTGGATCTGAAATATTAAATTATTGCTAGATTTCAATTTTCGTGATTTTTAGAGTCAGTATGTGGCCGTACGGATTTTTAGTGTGAAAAATAATCAGTATTTTGACGGTTAAAAATACGCTGCGTGAGCAAACGGAGTCGGAATTCGACGAAACCAGTTTCGTTGGGTTCGTAATGTCGAACTATAGCTGCATACCCATTTTCATGATTTTGGGTATTATATGTGGTCGTACGAATTTTTAAAGACATGTACATATAACGATGGCTTACAATTCGATATAATAATCAATATAAAATAATTAAAATTTACTTATAAATACCCTTACCTTTTTTCTCCTAAACCTAAAGTCATACCACAGTCAACAAACTGCCGTCGTTCATTTTACTTTCCACAGTAAATTATGGAAAAGAAAATCCAAAACAAATTCAAAGAAAATCCCACAAATCATAAACCAAATATAGTTGTAATCCTTTTGTCACCCTCTTCATTCCTATGCTAAGATTGTCTGGTGCGATCACTGTTTGGATGTTCGAACGAATGAAATAGCCGTCTAGGGCTTCGGTTTTCAGCAAGTTAAGAGGGTTTTACTCGAATCAAAGCACGGATCCGAGTTGTAGAGGAGAACAACTTCGATTTGGTTTTTTTTTGGGAATTTTCTGAATAAAAAAAGGTCGCGGTCTCCTTGGGTATGGTGTGAATGGGCTGTCAACGGATCATGAAAGGGGCGTGCGAGTTGTACAAGAATACCAGGGAATCTAAGAGAGTTTGACAAGAAGAGGTTTGGTGAAATTTGTTTGTGGAATCATGGTGTTTGGAGGGAGAAAATGGAGTTCGAATAAGTGGAAATGGGGTTGGATACTGAAGCCGGCATTTTCCTAGTGGAAGAAGAAGTAACGGAAGCGGGTTGGGTATTGAAGGTGGGCTTGGGCCGGTGAAGAAGTTGAGTGAGGCCCGAATATAAACTGGTTAAGTTAATTCTATTTTAAATAATCGTATTACTTGTAGAATTCGTAACTTTGCCATACGTTATCGAAATTCAGCGAAATGTAATCCGTTGGAGCCGTCTCGACAAATACTACAATATGGAACTGGTCTAAAGTGGACTGGAGCTCGTTACAATTTATAGCAAAATAAATTGTCAGTCAGAATCAAAGATAGTTAATTGTTATTTAACGATAATTGTCCAATGTGAGTAAAACTCACCAACTCTATCAGTTTATATTTTTATAACGTATGTTTAGAACTGATAAATGATTTGTTGTGTGTTGACTGTCTGGTTGAACTGCGAATTGATTGGTTGAAAATATCGATATAGTTATATATATATATATATATATATCATTAATCAAATATTGATTCTGTTTATTAGAAAATTTCATATCGAAATAAAATCGATGTTATTATATTGTTTAACATCTGTGATGCAGGGAAACAGTTTGGAGGGATCCAACTAGATTCCTCAATATTTATAATACTGTTCTTTTCATATATTGTAATATATGATGTGATATATAATCTGTTGTTGATTATGTGTATTTGAATGATATCGATCATTGTATTTGGTATTTTAAATACCGTAAGAAATACTAGGATGTAGAAAATGGGATTTTCAAAGTGTATTTTGGAAATAAATTATTTATATAAAATCAATGGATTTTTTATATAAAAGAAAAAGGATTTTATAAAATAAAATAGTTATAAAATCAAAAGGGTTTTGAAAAGGAAATATTTATGGAAAATAAATATGATATTATAAAAGGAAATATTTATGGAAAATAAATATGATATTATAAAAGGAAATATTTATGGGAAATAAATATGATAGAAAGAGGAAATATTTGTAAAACAAATAGAAAAGGAAATAGTTGGAAAATAAAGGAATTACTTATAAAATCAATGGGTTTTATATAAAAGGAATTACTTATAAAATCAATGGATTTTATATAAAAAGGAAATATTTTATAAAAGAAATAGAATTATCAAAAGGGATTTATTTGGTAAATAAATAGATTAGAAAAGGAAATACGTGAAAAATGAATAGAATTATATAAAAAGAGAATTTTACATTTGAATGGTTTAGACCCGTGCTTCGCACACAGTTATAACAGGATATGGATTTAAAGCAAAGATTTTAAATAAAATCTGTTCTAACCGATAGATTGAGAAGACCAATTTATAAATAATATTTTATAAATTAAACAAAATATTTATTATTGGATAAATAGAATATATAAGTCAGGACTTATATAAAGAAGTAAGAATCGATTTCAATATCAATATTTGAAATTGAATATGGAAGTAGAGTTAATCAAAGGAGTTAACCAAAATGAGTTAGAGGAGTTAATCGAATTATAGTTAATCAAATAGAATTAGAGTTGATCGATTAGACTTAGAGTTAATCGAATTATAGTTAATCGATTAGAATTAGAGTTAATCGAATTATAGTTAATCGATTAGAGTTAGAGTTAAATCGAATTAGAGTTATTCAAATAGAGTTAATCGAGTTAGATTTAGTCGAGTATTAGGTAATTGAACAGAGTTAATCGAATATAGTTTATTCGAAAGGAGTTATCGAATATTAGTTATTCGAAAAGAGTTATCGAATATTAGTTATTCGAAAAGATTATCGAATATTAGTTATTCGAAAAGTGTTATCGAATATTAGTTATTCGAAAGGATTATCGAATATTAGTTATTCGAAAGGATTATTGAATATTAGTTATTCGAAAGGAGTTAATCGAATTATAGTTTATCGATTAGAATTAGAGTTAATCGATTAGAGTTAATTGAAAAGAGTTAATCGAGTTAGAGTTAATTGAATAAAGTAAATCGAGTTAAAGTTAATGGAGTTAGTGTAAATCGAAAGAGAGTTAATCGAATATTAGTTATTCGAATGAGAGATTATCGAACATAGTTTATTCGAAGAGAGATTATCGAATATAGTTATTCGAAAAGAGTTATCGAATATAGTTTGTTCGAAGAAAGGAGTTAATCGAATATAGTTTGTTCGAAGAAAGGTGTTAGTCGAATATAGTTTATTTGAAAGAGGGATTATCGAATATAGTTTTTCGAAGAAAGTTAATCGAATAATTTATTCGATAAGGAGTTATCAAATAGAGATTATTTGAAAGAGAATTATACGTTGAATTCGATTATATCGAATTCAGGAAAGTAATATTTACTTTCCGTTTTTAATCAGATTTATTTATTTATTAATAAATTAGTTGTTAGTTAAATTAAGGAATAAAAGTTATACTTTGAAGTTAGATATTTCAGAAGTAGGGATTATAACGCTATAGTTATAATCAATGCTTTAAAATAAGTAGTGGATTCGTAAATAGAATCCGAGAGTTACACAAGGAAGTTTGTTAAAGATTTGAAAGGTGAATCTTGTCGATTTCGAAGTTAAAAATGTTGTTCAGTTAAGGTCTGAGTGGTAGTTATACCCCAACTTGAATGGCTTCGTTTTTAACTAAGGAATGGTTAAGGTTCGATAGTGAAGGTTGGTTAAGTGAATTTGATTAATGAAGGTAATGTTTTGAGTTGGCATAGCGATGATTTATTTAAACATCTGTTTAAATCCTAATGAAGGATCTTTGGAAATGTTTTCCAAATAAGAAATGGAAATGTTTTCCAATGTTAATGACATATATTTTCTAAATTTAGAAAATAAGAAATGCTGAATATATGGAAATAGGAGATGAAAAATGAATAAATTTATGAACTAGAGAGGTAAATGTTAAATGATGATTGATCGATATAATTTCCATCTGGAAATAATATCGTTGTTGCACATGTATTTTCCTTTGATAGTTTACTCACCGACTATCGAAGTTTTTGACCATTTTTCCATCATCAATACGGAGAGACCGGGATCAGGTTCATGACCTGAAAACCACTCTGTATGGGCATTAGCGTTGCGATCAAATATATAGATAATTGAAGACGGAGTTATGCAAGGGTTGTCCTGTTTACAGAATAGTGCCTTCGGTTTGTCCAGTCCCAGGACGACCTATATGGAAGAATGTCTGGCAGAGTATACGTAATAGATCGCGTAAGTTGATCTCTTCAAACATATGTACATTTGATGGCGGAGGAATTTGTTTCTCTTAGCTGTATACCCGTTGTATTTTTGGGGAAATCAATTTGTGATTTGGCGGGTATGACGATGTGACATTCAAAGTGAATAATTATGTGATCTGTCAGAGATAAGCGTGGCCTCTAGCCTCACAATCGGGAAATGACAAAAATCGGGCAGGCAGCATGATTAAGTGGTTGGCTGCCAAGTAGGGTGTATTATCACCTATCTAGATATATTCATTTCATTCTTTAATCTATTCGATGTTGTCCCATTTGGGAAATGGTTGCTGATCCCAACCATTGGTGATATACATTCGATACACTCAAGCGAAATGAGTGGTCGGTCATGTGTGGCCGGGTTGCAAGATGTTCTTGTTGAATCCAGTGTATTCCTCTCTAGAGGTACACTATCAGGAGGTGGTTCCATACCTTGACATAGTTGGAAATCCATTACCAAATAAGTGCTCGCGGTTTTTATTGTATACTATATATGTAGAACGTGAGATGAAAGCGTTTCTGCTAAATGATTATTATATTGTGGTTGATAGACACTATTATAATATCAATGAGTTTTGATATAAAGATTATTTTGGATTCTCATAAGGGAAAAACTCATTCCGTTGTACGGCGTGGTCTTATGAGATATCGTTTTATTGCTCAAACTATTTTAAATTGTTTTACTCACACCAGTCCCGTGACTGACCCAGAGTTTGTTTTGTTTTCCTTAAACTCTTAGGTGCCCAATTTTGTACGGGCAGTCAAGTAGGCAGGATTTTACAGATATACTTGGAAAGCTTGGAGCAGAAGGCTTTAGAATTATATAGCTATTGTTTATTCCGCTATGTTGTAAGTGTTGTACTCTGATAATGTTACTGTATACATATACTAATTTTATTTCAAAAATATGTTATCTATTATATGTTGTTCGTTCCGCTGTGAGATTCGTGTTACTCTGATGTTGTATGTTCTTCTTCTATTCTAAGTTTCTATCTTATCTATTCTCACCCTCTAATTTCTTTCTTGGACTATCCAGTGTTTCTGATGCTTGAATTATCGACATGGTGTTGTATGCCGATATCCAGGATCGTGAAATCCCCGGGTCGTTACATCCACCTTCTAAATTCATCCCTAATCACTTCCTAATCACAAATTAGGCAAAACTACATCAGGTTAAGGAGGATTAGCATCAAAATCGAGATAGAGCTACTGGAACACATAGGAATTCGACCCAAATCAGTGGATTTTTCAGATCTATAATTTATTTTTGGCTAAGGTGAGTGATATGCACTTTTATTCACTAATTACGGCTAATTAGGGGTGATTAGTGATAATTAGAGAAATTATGCATCATAAAAATCTAGAAAAATATGTGAAAATTTTAAAATATTATTTTATGTCACTGGTAAAAATTTGGGTTAATTTGGATTAAGTTTGCTAATTCTATTGTTAAAACATGGTTAAGGGATTAAAGGGAAAATCATGGTTTTGGGTACGTTCGATCCAAAAAAATTCATGTAATTGATGTTTTAATGCTTTTGATTGATTACACATGTTATTACTACAGTTTGGGATGCCTTATGATTGTTTAGTCTAGTAAGAATGCTTGAAAACGTCGTCGTGTGGCGTAAACAGTTGCTGGAAAGAAGTGTAGGAAATCGGATTAGGTTATGAACCCCGAACCGACCCGCTCGTGACCTAGGTGCCACGACCCACTCGTGAGGCATGTACCACAAACCGAACCCCATCTACGACCCGCTCATGCTCCATCTACCATGAGCCGAACCGCTTGTCTCGAACCCAGAATTTCACAAACCAACCCCGACCTGAAGAGCACGACCCGAACTAGTGAAGGAGCTCGACCCGACCCGACCCGGATGTTCATCACGAATCAGTCTGATGCACCACTAGACACGAACTGCGAGCGAACCATGACACCACGAACCACGAGACGAAGGGGGAACCATGAACTAATGGCCAGGAGGGCCACGAGCCGGCCTTTGGGCCTAGATAGAGAATATACCGATGACGACCGTGAACTCTTCTAAAGATCAATTCCAATTCGTCCGAAACCCGAGATGCAAAGGAAGTCCAGATGAGAAGTTATTACTCAGGATCTAGATAGGGAACAATGAGTTAACTTCTAGACTTGGGCTTTGCTGCGGTATGTGTGCAAAGGGGTTGTCGATATCTATAAATTTGGTTCACCATCGAAGAGAGGGGACATGTATACGAACCAGAGCAAGGGAGGTGTGGACTGGTTGGTCCTTAACCTAGATCCAGGGATGTGTGGGCTGGGTAGGGTTATTGACTATAGACCAGGGAAGTGTGGACATACCAATGGTTGTACGGAGCTGCCATCATGGCCCAATATATTTGGTGATCAAAGCAGTGGATATTGTATGCTTTACGCACTGAGTGAGTGATGTGAGGATGATTGCTATGTTTGATGTTTGCTATCACCATGACATGCACACTCCCATTTTTACATTATATGTTAGTGTTAACTTAGAGTATTGTACATCTTGTTGTGCTAACTCTTTGGTTGCAGGTCCAGGTTCAGGTATAATGATTTATACCTGTTATTGTTTTGTTTTGCTTCTATCGCTCATACCAAACTTTTGTCTGACCCAGAGTTTTATTTCTCTTCTTATTACTCTGGGTGCTCCTAAACAAACAGACTAGAGACAGGTTAGGTGTTTATGCACGAGTAGCTGTCCGGAGACGAGCACGAGGCTTCCACGTACTATGTACATATGTTCTCCCTGTGTTGTTGCTGGTCACTACTTTGGGCATTAGTAGTGTACCTTTTCTATTTTGCTTTAGAGACATTATTTTGAAGTTGTAATACTGATTTGGATCATAAGTTGTATTTTGGATTCCACTACTCTAATGGATATGGTTTAGTTTTCAGCTTATGCACTGTTTCGCCTGTTTTATATCAAGTTATGTTACTATTATATTTTATTCCATGTGCTATGAGATATACTACAAATTCTTGGTGATTCATCGTTTCAAAACCCTTTTTCTTTGACGACCGTCCCATGTTAATCGGGCATTGGCACAATGCATTTCGGGGAAATGTCGGCTGGTTCGGGGCGGGCCGTCACACTTGGTATCAGAGCCTAGGTTGCGTAGTTAACCTAGGGAAAGACATCAGAGAGAGATAGTATATGTATATGAGATCGCGTATTTGTGATATTTCGGTTTTCTAAAGCTATATATATATATATACATTATTAGTATATCTAAGGATGAAGTCGTACTGCACTGGCACCACTATGGAGATGGTTAATCATTTTCTCTTAACAGAATGAACGATGAGCCGATATACGAGGAGTACGGGTTCAAGGGCCAATAATGGAAATGTCCCTGATATGAGGACGATCTTTACTACCTTCATGCGAGAGATGCTTATGGATGTTCAGGGAGCAGTTCCTAATGCTAGTAATGGTGGTGGTGCAGTTGCGCAAGCGCCTAGAGCCGATTTCACCAAGCTCTGCAAGGATTATACTAGTATTGGTGGGAAGCCGTTCCATGGAACGAAGTCGGCTACAGAGGTTCAGGATTGGCTTGATAGTTGTGAGCGCATCTTTGAGGATTCGGGGATCGAGGATGCAATGAAGAGAAAGCTAGCATCACGTCAGCTTCAAGGACGGGTAATGAATTGGTGGAATGCTATTAAAGCAGCTACTCCCGAGGATCAAGTCACTTGGAATCAGTTTATGACCCATTTCAATGATAAGTTTATTCTAGCTGCTCGGAAATTAGAATTGTTCAGGAAGTTTTTGGAGCTTAGGAAAAATGGTAGGGCGGTCTCGGAGTATATTGCTGAATTCGATACCTTATCGAAACATGGATTGTCCCTTATCGATACTGACGAGAAGACGAATGAGAAGTTCATAACTAGCTTAGATGAGTACTTGGGGGAAAGAATTATAAACCACGTCGACAAGACTTTCGAGTTTATTGTGGGATAAGCATTGAGATCTGAGAGCCTTTACCCCAGGTCGAAGACCGAGGTTGCTGTTACATCTGCAGAGGAGCCAAAGGCGCAGGCAAGCGGTGGAGGCAAGAATAATTCAAAGAATAAGAGGAAACAGAATCAGACCAAGGATGGTCAGAAAAAGAAAAATAAGAAAGATATCGAGTACTATAGTTGTGGCAAGAAGGGTCACTATGCCAAAGAGTGTCGAGCAAAGCCAGGCGAAAAGAAGTGCTTCAACTATGGCCAAGTGGGACATTTTAAGAACGAATGTCCACAACCTCCTAAAGAGAAGCAGATCGTGAAAGCATATGCTATCAACGCTATTCCTTCTTTGTCGAATGCCCCAACCGCGGCACAGAAGGGAAAAGGTGTCATTATTCAAGGTATACTTTCTATTTATGATGTTTCTGTTCAAGTGTTGTTTGATATCAGGGCTTCCCATTCTTTCGTATCTAGTGACTTGGTAGATAGGTTAGAATTAGAATCCGAGATTGTCGATATACCTTTAGTTGTAATGAACCCGGTTGGTGGTTCGACTAGCCTTTGCATGATTTTTCATAATTTGGTCTTATCGAGTCATGGATGTATGTTTGCTTGTGATTGCTTTGTTTTGGTCTTTATTGGGTTTGGCATTATTTTGGGAGTCGAATGGCTCCAAAGTTATGGGGTGGTGGTAGACTTTGAGGGGTCTTCGGTGACCATTAGAGCAGATGATGGGCGGAGGGTGGTATTGGGTTGCCTACCTATGATGAGGCAGTGGCTAGTTTTCTACATTCCCTCGATATCCCATAGGATGAGTTATCAGATGTGCCTATTGTTGGCGAGTATCCAGACATCTTCGAGGAAGTGACCAGACTTCCACCACAACGAGAGATTGAGTTTCAGATTGATTTAGTGAAAGATGTCAGACCTATAGTGATGCCACTTTGTTATATGGCGCCACGGGAGCAGCGAGAGCTCGAGTTGCTAGTGGGCGATCTTTTGATGAAGGGATTTATTTGGAGGAATGTTTTCGAGTGGGGAACACCAGTTGTATTTGCAACTAATACCGATGGTTCCCTTCGCTTATGTGTAGACTACCGTGAGTTGAACAAGGTGATTAGGAAGAATAAGTATCCACTTCCACGGATAGATGATTTGTTTGATCAAGTGAATGGAGCAAGAGTGTTTTCCAAGTTGGATCTCGTGACAGGTTTTCATCAACTCCGAGTAGCAGTTGAGAGTATACCTAAAATGACATTTCGGACGCCGTCTGGATTCTATAAGTGGTTGGTTATACAATTCGGGTTGACCAATGCACCCGCATATTTTGTGGATCTTATGAATAGAGTTTTCAGAGATCAATTAAATAAGTTTGTTCTTGTGTTCGTGGACAATATCTTGGTTTACTCGAGGATAGAGGAAGAACACAAGAAGCATTTGAGGACAGTGATGGAGGTGTTGAGGAAACACCAATTAAAAGAATTTTTTTTCTAAGTGTCACTTCTGAAAGCGGGAAGTGAGGTTCTTGGGCCATGTTTTTTCAGAGAATGGTACTGCCGTGGATCCTACGAAGGTGGCTACGATGTAAGATTGGTCTACGCCCAAAAATGCAACGAACATGAGAAGTTTCTTGGGGTTAGCTGGATATTATCGTAAGTTTATCCAAGACTTCTCCAAGATAGCGGCAGCATTAACTCAGTTGACCGAGAAGAATCAAGCTTTTGCTTGGGACAAAAGGTGTGAGAATGCATTTAAGAGCCTAAAGGAGAAGTTAACGTGTGCACCAGTGTTAGTTATTTCTAAGGGGAATGAAGAGGTGACGGCATATACGAATGCTTGTGGTACCGGACTAGATGCTGTACTGATGCAAGGAGGTAGGGTTGTAGCTTATGCTAGTCGGCAACTGAAACCGCATGAGAAAAGATATCCGACCCATGATTTGGAATTGGCAGCGATCGTGTTCACGTTAAAGATGTGGAGATATTATCTCTTGGGAGAAATATTCGAGTTGTTTACCAATCATAAATCATTAAAGTATCTTTTCTCTCAGAAGGATTTAAATCTTCGTCAGTAGAGATGGTTAGAGTTCTTAGATTCATATGATTTTAATATCGCATACACACCCGGGAAGGGCAATGCAGTAGCTGACGCATTGAGTAGGAGACATGCCAATTTGGGGGCTATGTTTCTGGAATGGAAGCAACTGGAATATATCGCAAGATATGATTTCAGACCTAAGTGTGAATTGGTTCCAGAGATGTTAGCAAGTTTGACGATCAGGCCGACTTTGATTGAGCGGATCAGTTCTAGTCAAAGGGATGATCCTAACCTATTGGAAAACATCTCCAAGGTAGAGATGGGTATCGACGATGAGAATATGAACAAGTGTGGACTTGATCGAGAAAGATGGCTTTGAAAGAATGGGAGACTAGTTGTACCCAGTGTTAATGGATTGGGAGATGAAGTGCTTAGAGAGTGTCATCACTCGAAACTGACTATACATCCCGATGGTAACAAAATGTATCGAGACATGAAGCAGACTTACTACTGGGAAGGGATGAAGAGAGACGTTGGGAAGTTTATATTCAAGTGCATGAACTGCCAGTTAGTTATAGCCGAGCAAAAGAAGCCTAGTGGTTTGTTACAACCGCTGGAAATTCCCGAATGGAAATGTGAACAAGTCTCGATGTATTTCATTGATGGTCTACCAAGGACTATATCGGGTCATGATAGTATTTGGGTGATTGTAGATCGATTGACAAAAAGTGCAAGGTTTATACCCGTTCGAATAGAACGGCAGCCAAATTAGCAAAACCGTATATGAAGTGGGTAGTGAGATTTCATGGAGTACCCAAAGGTATTGTAAGTGACCGAGATCCGTTATTTACTAATGGGTTTTGGAAGAGCTTAAAAGAGGCGTTAGGATCAGAATTACATCTCAGTACTGCATACCATCCCCAAACCGACGGTCAAATAGAGAGGGTGAATCGTGTATTAGAGGATCTCTTAAGAGCTTGTATATTGGATTTCGGAGGGTCATAGGATGACCATTTGCATCTAGTTGAGTTTGCATATAATAATAGTTATTAATCCAGTATTGGTATGACCACATTTGAAGCTTTGTATGGAAGACCGTGCAACTCACCATCATGTTGGTTGGAAACCGGTGAGAAATTTGTGCTTGGGCCAGATGTAATAAGAGAAATTTCAGATAAAATCAAGATTATTCAACAGCAAATGAAGGCCGCCCAAGATAGGCAAAAGAGTTATGCTGATAAAAGACGAAGAGATTTGAAATTCTCCGTTGGCGACCTGGTATTCTTCAAGATCTCTCCATTAGAGAGTGTGATTCGTTTTGGTAGGAGAGGTAAATTAGCACCAAGGTTTGTTGGTCCGTTTCCAGTTCTCTAACAAGTTGGGAATTTTGCATATAAAGTTGGATTACCTGACAAGATGGCGAGAGTTCACGACGTATTTCATGTTTCCCAATTAAGGAAGTTCGTGCACGATTCTGATATGACTATTTCACCAGATCAGTTGGATGATATCGAAGTGGAATCTGAGGCAGTTGGAAGCCACAGAAAGATTCGTATTATCGGACATGATATGAAGCAACTTCGAAGGAAGATGGTGAAATTGGTTAAGGTCCAGTGGGGTGATAACGAGAATGACTGTATTTGGGAAACAGAGGAGACCATAAGGAAGTCGTATCTAGAGCTCTTTGCCTAGTAAGATTTTAATCGCGATATAGTTATTCCTTTGTTAGTAAACCACATGCTAGGATAAGCTTGTTGTATTATTGTGTATGTTTGATTGTTTATAAATTGTTAATAGGCATGCGGGACACCTTTGTAGGCTTTCTTAGTTAAGGATTTTCGGGGGCGAAATTTCTTAAGGGGGGAAGAGTGTAACGACCCGCATTCTACACATCGAAGGATCGTAGAATATTTATTTCGTTCCATACAAAGTCATATGGTCCTGTAACTTTGGGAAACGACTATTGGGGTCATTTCCCATGTTCACGGTTTTTGTCGAATTTTAAATGACCGTTTTGCCCCTGGGGAATCTTGTTTCGCTTATAACTTTTGATTGGTAAGGATTTTACTTAAAACCACTTCCATTGGATTCAGATGATGGTTTAGCTTTCCGTAGAATGGTCATATTGATCAAATGGACTTACCATTTGGAAGATATGGCTGAAATAAGGTTTGAAGATGGAAAACCAGCTTAACCTGGCTTAATTAGGTGAATAGTGGTTAGGACAATAACCTATTTTAGGATTAGGGTTATGGGAGGGCCAAAAAGAGTTGTAGGATGATTCATTCTCATTTTCCCAGCCACCACTTACCTTACTCTAACCTAGTAATGGCCTCCACCTTCTAAATTCATCCGTAATCACTTCCTAATCATAAATTAAGCAAAACTACATCAAATTAAGGCAGATTAGCATCAAAATCGAGATAGAGCTGCTGAAACACAGGAATTTGACCCAATCGGTGGAGTTTTTAGATCTATAATTTATTTATGGCAAAGGTGAGTGATTTGCACTTTTATTCACTAATTACGGCTAATTAGGGGTGATTAGTGATAATTAGCGAAATTATGCATCATAAAAATCTGAAAAAATTCTAAAATATTATTTTATGTCACTAGTAAAAATTTGGGTTAATTTGGATTAAGTATGCTAATCCTATTGTTAAAACATGGTTAAGGGATTAAGGGGAAAATCATGGTTTTGTGTACGTTTGATCCAAAATAATTCATGTAATTGATGTTTTAATGCTTTTGTAACAAACAGGAATTTTCGACCCCGAAAATCGACACAAAAACACAAGGTCGAATATTCAAGCATCGAAAACACCAGAACGTTATTAGAAAGAAAATAGAGGATGAGATAAGAAAGAAAGAAATATTAGAATAAAAGAAGTAGAATAACAACACAACACCATCAGAGTCTCATATCGCAACGGAACAAAATATAATATAGAAATAAACTTTATTGAGAGCTTGAAATAATACTTACAACATTAGAGTACATCAATACATCTGGACAGTTATAATAGCCTATCCTTATACAGCGGAATAATATTGGTATAACATCATACACTTGAACTCCTTCAGCCCATCTTTGGACTTCACAGCATCCGATAACCTAATCCTGTACAACCCGGCCTAACCCGAGCATTACAAATACCGGGTCAGTCTGGAGAACCAGAGTGAGAAAAACTTGCTAAGTTTATAATATCATCCAACTTGATTTTTAAGTTAAAATCCTTTTGAAAGAAAAGGATAATCGTAATACCAAATCCACATATAAATACGAACGGTTTTTACCTTACGATAACCCAAAATTTTTGAAATCAATATCTTATTCTGATATTATGATAGTTTCTAAATACAAATAAATAGAATATAGCGGAACGTTTGCATCTCACGCTCCACATATATAGTATACAAACAAAACCGCGGGCGCTTATTGGAGATTGGATTTTGACTGATGAGGTATGGAACCACCTGCCGATAGTGTATCTCTAGAGGCGAATACACTGGGTCCAACAAGAACGTCTTGCAACCCGACCCACACATGACCGACCACTCATTTCGCTTGAGGGTATCAAATGTATATCACCAACGGTTGGGAGCTACCCACCGTTTCCCGAAAAGGGATAACATCGAAAATAGATTAAAGAATGAAATGGGTTTTCTCTAGATAGGTGATTATACACCCTAATGGGTGCGACCCACATAGCCATGCTGCCTGCCCGATTTTTGTCATTTCCCGGTTGATGAGGCATGAGGTTATAATCGACTTTCGGAACATCTGGCCACCATTCACATCGTACATACAAGTCATCCAGGAACAGGATGAACCGAAGGCACCCTACTACCACATCCTAGGAATCACCCTATACATCAGTAGCGAGTAGTCCTTGCAATTCATAGATTCTAACCACGATAGAATCACAGTATATCTCTAGGGATCAACCAGAGATTGTAAGCAACTCTTCCGTTTTATGAAGATCAACAGTCTTCAATTTCTCCATCTCGATCATCATTTTTGACGTATTCATATTTATTGGTCGGAATGGTTTTCGAATATAAATTCGATCCCGGTCATTCCGTACCAACAACGCATTGGGCTTGATTTTGATAGTCAGTTATTTAACAGTCAAAATAAACAACCATAAAAATAAAACAGATTCATTGGTTTATTACACAGCATCACTTGGCCATAAAAATAATATATCAGTTTTAATATATTAATATTCTCTGATCATTTTATTTATATACTTGGAAAATATCTTAAAATCATATCCAATTCTTCCATTAATTAACTTTTCAAAACATTTCTGCAATATTATTAATTATCGATAATTAGAAAATCAATTCAATTTATCATCGTAGACAATTGTTACAAAATACATTTTTTGTTTCGTTATTTGAACACCATAATCGCCGCTTTTGCCTTTAGGGTAATCCATTCTAAATCTCATTATCTTTCTTTGAAAATATTATTTTATTTTCATAAATCCCTTTTATTTATTTCTATTATGGAAATAACATTTCGCAATCACAAGCCCCTTTTTATATTTAGAATCCCATCATATGTATTTCTGAATTCTTCAAATAATGTTACCTTATTATTTCTCAAATAAATTACATTTAACATCTCCACTATTACAACTAATATCATCCTTCGACAATCCTGAAGCAGTTCAAGTTGGGGTACTTAATTACCTCTTAGACCTTGACCAACAACGCTCTTATCTTAGGATAAATATGAATTGTAATTCAAAAACCCATATTCATTTTAGTACCAACAAATACCACTTCACCATTTAAGTAAAATATGGTTTTATAAACCCTTCTTATTTATGAAATCTCCCTTTCCAAAAATATTATTATTGGTAATTTCATTGATTTAGAAAACTATAAATAGAATACCAACTTTGAACTTTAACTTCTTTAAACTATGTGTTTCATTATCCGAATTTTATTACAAATCCTATTACTTGGTCTTTTTATCAAATTCATTTACAAGGATCCTTTTCTAAACCTTGCAATCATTCATTCCGGGGAATCTTATTTCAAAAACTAATTTCTATTTCACTTAATGCCACAATTAAGTAATGTTAATTTAAAATTAACGCTTTAACTTCCCATCTCTTTGTATAACTCATTTATACAATTCTGTTTTAATATAAGCTTATCACATTCGTTTAAATCTCTTTTACAACTTAACTTACTGTTAGACCCAAATGTGGTTCTAACACCCAAATTGATTAGAAACAAGATAAAATAAAACAGAAATAAAAATGAACACACCAGATTTATAGTGGTTCGGCGAAGAAATGCCTACGTCCACTTAGTTTTCACTATATTCAGTAATTCAGTTACAAATGCAATGTAAGATTCACTCACAACTCACTTTTGTTCACTCAAATGATTAAAACAAGAAATGAAAGATGATTTGGATTTTCCGGGAGTAATGGAGTTCGGATGATGGAGGTACTTGGATTCTCAAAAGTGCTGAAAAAGATCCTTCTCTTTGTCTCTAGATGGGGTATTTATAGGTGTGAATTTGCCTGAGATTCAATCCGGGTCGGAACACGTGTCATCCATCGCACTCTCTTCGGGTTCGGATGAACTATCAAGCTGACAACACATCAAAGAGATGGACGTTAGGGGTAGGAATCAGTCATAGCCGGTCCGGTTCTCCAGGCTATTTTATAGGAGATTAACCTGGATCATGGGTGCGGGTCGGAGGCGTGCAGGTTGGGGGTCGGATCGGAATACCCGATCCGAACCGGAGTGGCTTGGACGTCTCTCCTTCTCTAATCATACTCCGCTCCGCTGCAGCGTCGTGGCAAGCAAAAGGCTTTTCGATCCATTTAAGATTTATTGGCCTCCCGATCCGATCAGATATGCTTTGCCAATTTACCCAGTAAGAGCCATCCGATCCGAACAGGGAACTCTATCCGATCCGAACCAATATGCTGCTATCAATCTGAATTGTGGTGTTTTCTTCCGATCCGAACCGAAGTCTTATAACCTAAAATACTCTTCAATGGTTGATTTCTTGGCTTTGTGTTGCCTAGTTCACAAAGTAGGCTAACATTTTGCCCCCTCAAAGGATGCTTCTGTTGTACAAAGCGTGCTTTGACGTTGTTTAAATGCTAGTTCTTGAATCAGAACAGTTTGGAGTAATGCACAGATTTCCATTCGGTTCGGCGTCCGATCCGAAGCGTTCTCGTTGATTTAGCTCTTAGACATTGGGCCTTCAGAGAGAGTTGTGCTTCTGGGCCTTCATTCCGGTCCGAGCGGGTGAGACAAAATAGGAAGACGAGGAGTCAACACCATTCCTTTTATAAACTCACCACCGTCTTCATTCCTTCCTTCTTCTTTTTTGCTGCCGCTCGCAACCATAGCACTGAAAACTTTAAAAACTCCAAAACTCCGAAATCATTCCTTGTAGATTTCTCAAATCATGCACATAGGTAGCTTTTTAATCTTGAATAACATCGTAGTAAACGTACTTGATTTCAATTTGCGGTCGATTGGAATGGTTTAGCCACAGAGCTTCGCTTGAACTCCACGTCGTTACTGGTGGATGCGCCGCCACTTCGAGGCGTCGCGAGGCTGGAGAGGGCAAATATCTGCCCTTAACGATAGCTTTGGTGATAAAACGGACTCGTTTGTGAGTAGGGGGGGAAAGAAGAAGAAGATGAGGAGCGTGGTGACCAACTGGAGTCGGTTCGGGTAGAAGACGGAGGACCAATAAAGGAAGGAGAAGGAAAGGGGATCGGCTCGGATTGCACATTTTAGAAAAATGGGAGGAAGGAAAATGTCGGCTCGGGTCGGAGATGAGAACGAGATAAGAGGCTGACATGAACGGACTGGTTGAGTGGTGCTGGTTCGGTTCGGATCGGGTCACCCGATCCGATCAGATCAGTCCTGCTTCCGAACCCATCGTTTCTCTTGTCTTGAACTAACCTTGCCTTACTGAAGCACCCGAACCGACTGTTATCCGTATTTGTATTGAGCCAGTCATCATATGCATATCCGAACCGAACCGAAAGTATCAAACTTGACACATAAAGACCACCCAACTAATTCAACTAACACTTATTCTAGACGAATATGCTTCGCGGACAGTTAGGATAGTGCCTTGTGAACATAAGCGAGAATTAAGAACAACTCTGACTATCACCTTCTCCTTAAAGCTTCGTCTTACCTTGCTGTACTTTTATTTTGTATTTCCCGTATTTGCTGCACACACTTTAGTTCACACACATACACAAAAGGGGGACACGGGATAATTTACTCTAATTCGTGCTATTGCTTCTTCAATAGTTCCATGACAATGAGGCCCAGACGCTCTTCTCGTCTAGCTGAGAGGAAAGAAGCTCCGGAAACTTCCAACAAAACCACTCTTGAGGATATATCTTCTTCATCTGACCCAGAATGGGACAGCGAGGGTCCGGATTACGGAATTGGTCATCGGGAAAGCGACGAAATGTCTTCTGAAAACGAAGTTTCCCTAGGCTTTGAGGAGGAAGGAGGGATTGGTGACAATCGAGCACCCGATGAATTTGACTCAGCCACTATATTGGAGTCACCTCCAGATTCCGTAGAATCGACAATTGACAACGACCGACTTATTAGAATTTTGCTTGAAGTATGGAATAATGAAAAGGGACACCCTAGTGCCCTCACGCTCTGACCGTCCCCACAACCCTCCGGAAGGATATATGACGGTCACTCGACTGATGTGCATGGTCGGCGCCATTCCTCCGTTCTCGCCTTTCATCGTCGATTTCTTAAGACAAATGCGGATTGCCCCCATGCAGCTGCATCCCAATTCATATGCCTATTTGCACACCTTGTACATAGCATATCGCGAAATCCTAGGCCTAGAGCTTACATTTGATGACGTTCACTTCTTTTATAACTTTAAACATCGGACTCGAGAGACTCCATCCTTCTGCTACTTCGAATCAGTCCCGAAGAGAAAGATAATTTCTGTACCATTTAGCAGTAAAGCCGGAGACTCCAGATTAGAATGGTTCTATATAAAGCAACAGTCTGGATGCGCCAGGAGATGGACAAAATCAAGTAAAGCATTGATTCTCTGAACCCGGACTCTGTACACTTGAATCATCACTCTGACCTGTTTTCCTTTTTTGTTTGCAGTCGACAATCCCAAACAGATATCAGACCAAGTGTTCTTTGATCGGATGCACCGTCTTCTCAATGGCGACCAAAAATTCCTGACTATTGACGAGGTCCTTAAAGATGAGTACCTTCACTTTCATGGGCTGCTATCTGTCTTTCGTAGCATTGGACATGGGACGGTTCCATACGCGTACATTCCTCCAGTGGAGGTGGTCCCAGAACTAGGAGAAGGTTCAGGAATCCCTACAGCTTCTCTTCACACTTCACCTTCTCCCTATTCCACACAAGATGATGAACTGGCTAATCTGGCCAAAAAACATCGTGAAGGGTATATTGCCCCTGAGGGAACTACTTCTTTAGACAAGTCAAAATCTTCCCAAGAGTCGCCACTTCACGCTTCCGAAGGGGATGCCCCTGGCACTGACGAACACATATTTCAGGGTTTGGGGGATCTCCCCTTACCTGAGACTATCTATACTTCAGAGGATTTCAGGAAGGATCCTTTAGTCTTTACTTCTTCCGAAGAAACTACTCCCGCTAAGGCCAAAGAGCCTGCCCGCACCAGTCTAGCTTCAGACTCGGGTTGGTTGGGGGGACACGCACCACTTAGGATGCACTTTACACCACAGCATTAGCATTCACTGCACTTCTTTTCTCCATGAATCCATTGATTCTAAACTTCGTTTATTTTATATGCAGGCACAATGTCTCGATCCTATTATGATATAAAAAAGCTTCGTCGCAGCATGTCCAATCCTCCTCAGGATGTCGAGCACAATCGCCGGGATGACCGTGGTAGGGAGGAAAGAAGACCTTATGATCCCTATCGATCTCGGCCCTCACGCTCCCGCTCACCAGTTCGACCGGAACAAGAAAAATACAAGAGCTATCAAGGTCGTAGGGAGGAGGATAGACCACCATCTAAGGATTCCACTTCCTCCCATGAAAAGCGGAGTAGAGAAAAAACTCCTCCAAAGGAAATCGGGTCTCGAAGCAAGCAAAAGGTCCCTGCCACTAAACTACCTAGGACAGACAAGGGTTCTACAGAATCCTTTTCAGGAAGGGACACCGAATTGACGATCGTCGCTCCTCCTCCATCAGATGCAACAACTGCAGTAAAGCGGGCATATTTGGAAGAGCAGTTTCCTGAACACTACTTCCAGACTCTGACTTTTTTACCTGCCCTGGAACCTATTTCGTCTAATTGGGCAGAGGAGGCCAAAGCAAAGATTGATTTGGTGGAGAAACAATATTCAGAGATGTTCAAGTATTCTCGCAATCTTTCCAGAATCATCCGCACTCTAATGACAAATGCTGACTCAATGCACAAAACCGCGGAGGAGGATGCTAAGGCCTTAAAAACCTTAGGAAAGGACCTAGAAGACACTCAAGCCCAACTAGCTGTCGCTCAAAAGAACGCTTCTAATTTCAAACAACAGTTTGAGGACATGCAAAAGCGCTATCATGACTTGCTCGAGTCTCATACTCAGGAGCGCTCTGAACTAAAAAAGCAAGCTGACGAGGCCAAATCAGAAGCCGCTAAAACACACCTTGCTTATGCTGAGCTTGAACGGAAAAACGCCGAGTTAGCGAAAAGGAGTGCTGAATTAGAAAAGAAGAATGCTGACTTGGCTTCGAAGTTGCTGGAGGCAGAAAACAGGGCTGCTTTAGCTGAGGGCAATGTAGAATGTGCTATTAAATCTGCGGAGGAGACCCGCAAGCAATTATCTGATGCGGAGGCTGAAATTCAGGGTTTCGGCGAGCTAATGATTGAATTCTTCGCGCATATTATTCGTCGTCGAAACATTTCCTGGATTGAAGACTATCCGTCCACTCTGGTTCAAGTATGGAATCAAATCGTCGAGTGGGAAAAGGAAGAACTCAAGGTCGATTCTCTTGATGAAGATAAATTGATGGAAAAATACTTGAGAGAAGATGAACCGGAGCGCCTAGCTGAAGGGCGCCGCCTTATTGCTGAGGCCATGGAAGAAGAGAGACGGAAGTCTAAACAGAAAGCCATTCCCGAAGCTGGCTCCTCTTCTTCTGCTCCTATAACCCCCGAAGTAGAAGGGTATGATCCCGAAAACCCGGGAATTTCCCGGATAACTTTACTATCTCCCATTCCTGAAATAACTCCAGAGGTAGTAGTCACCCCCGCTGAAAAGTCTTCAGAAGGTATTCCTATCTTTTCTCCTCAATTTGCCAAGGCTACTACTACCTTTGGCTACATGATCAAACGCTCAATGATAAATCCTTTGCTTTCGCCTAAGTTGATAACCGACGTTTCTCATTCTGTAGGCGTTGAATCATCCGCAAAGACAGATGTGGCTCAAGGAGCTACCGCTGGGACAAAACCCGCAGAGGGGACCAAACAAGGGGAAGACAAAGCTGCTTCTATAGACTTGGGAGAAGGAAATGAACCGACTAAGGTCACCACTCCCCATGACGAAGAAATGATCGCAGCTTTAAAAGACGACGGAGGAAACGAGGGGCATGATGTGGAACCGGAGGTTGCAATACTTGGGGAGTCGAGAAGCGCTGATGATGTTACCTTGGCTGCCATGAAGGCTGATCAAGATAAGCGCTTGCAATTAAAGGCCGAAGAACTAGACCCTGAGGTCCTCAAGCCCCTCGCAGTTGTGGATGCGGGTTCAAGGTTAGTTGTTAAGCTCTCAACTAGATCTATTACCGAAGAACTTGCTAAAAAATCTTCTCTTGATTCCAGTGTCCCGCCCTCCGGGAAGAAGTCTACTGGCTCCAGTACCGCATCTTCAGGGAAAAAGAAAACAAAACGAATCTTGACTGAAGCCGAGAAGGAAACAAAGGATGCGGAGAAAGCCGTCAAGAAATCTAAGGCTCATTCCAAACCTAAGTAACGGATTCCCCTGTATTCCTTTTAGTATCTTTGTAACCCAATAATTGCTGCTGCAAAAGCGGCTCCTGCACTTTCTTCTTTAGTTATTTCCCTGTACAAATTTATTCATTTGTAAATAAAAATAATTCACTTTTTTGCAATATTTATTGATTAGCAGTTCTGCACTTATGTAAAAATGCATGTCTATAGCTATGAAACAAAGTTGTAAAGGGGGAAAATATGTGTATGCATATGTGTCCCCAGTCAATTTCCATAAGTTATTCAATGCTTATCCATGTAATCTGAATGCTCCCAATTCCTTAGCGGGATAGCATTTCCTGTGTCGTCAATACCTGTTGTTTTTCCTGGCATTTCTTTTATACTCTCACTCTTTCTCTTGAGAGTTAGAGCTCGAGCTTAGTCATCTATTCATTTCCCGGTCTCTCAACGGGAAAAGATTTCTTTTTCGGCGCTCAGTCGGGGACGCCTTTATACTCTCTTTCTCTCTGGAAAGTTAGAGTTAGGAGGAGAATCTCTTTTTCAGCGCTCAATCGGAGACGCTTTTATACTCTCTCTCTTTCTCTGGAGAATTAGAGTTAAAAATAGAATTTCTTTTTCAGCGCTCAGTCGGAGACGCTTTTATACTCTCTCTCTTTCTCTGGAGAGTTAGAGCTAAAAATAGAATTTCTTTTTCAGCGCTCAGTCGGAGACGCGTTTATACTCTCTCTCTTTCTCTGGAGAGTTAGAGTTAAGAATGTCGTTTTCTCATTCTTTTACGTCTTATTGCACAAATAATCATTGTGCTTCTTTTTATGTCCAAACTGTTTTCAACCTTTTTTAGGCTTTGAGTTATCCTGTATTTCATAATCACAACAGAACAACTAATGAATGTAAATGCATAAAAGTAAATAACACACAATATTTTTATAGTGGTTCAGCTAAGTCGTAGCCTACATCCACTTTATAGTCCTTTATTCATATCGTCATATTTTCCCAAGGCAAGTCGTGCCTTATTACAGAGTTTACAGGAAGAACAGCAAAAAGTATAGCATTTCTAATCCAAATATCGCATTAAGTGTTGGGCATTCCATGCTCGAGGGACTTCTTCGCCATCTACGGTCGTTAACTTGAATGTTCCTTTATCAAGTTTCCGTTGGATGACAAAGGGTCCTTCCCATTTTGGGCCGAGGTGAGGAAGAGATGGAAAAACTCTCTTTAGCACCAAATCTCCTGGTTCAAAAGTTCTGAGGCGAACTTTTTTGTCATAATAGCGTGCCATCTGACGCCGATGTCTTGCTGCACGCAAGTCTGCTTCGTCCCTTTTCTCTTCGACTTCATCAAGAGACTCAAGTAAAAGTGCCCGATTCGTCATCGGGTCATAATACGTCACCCTGTGTGAAGGAACTTCCAGTTCAACTGGAATTACTGCTTCTGAGCCAAAGGAGAGAGAGAAAGGGGTATGACCGGTAGCCGTTTTAAACGTTGTTCGATATGCCCACAAAGCTAGGGGCAATTCGTCAACCCATCTTGCCTTTGCACGCTCCAACCGTTTCTTGAGGATGGATTTTATAACTTTGTTTACTGCCTCTACTTGCCCATTCGATTGTGGATAGGCAACTGCAGTATATCGCTTGTCTATCTTATATTTTTGGCAAAAATTTCGGAATTCAGAGCTATCAAACTGGGTTCCGTTGTCAGTTATAATCGTCCTTGGAATCCCGAACCGGCATATAATATTTCTGACTACAAAACTTATCACTTTTCTTGTTGTGATCTTGGTCAAGTGCTCAGCTTCCACCCATTTCGTGAAATAATCCACGGCTACTATCGCATACTTAGCTCCTCCTTTAGCAATCGGTAAAACTCCAATGATATCAATTCCCCATGTGGCAAATGGCCAAGGACTCACCATCGATTTAAGCTGGGTTGACGGTGCCCTGGGGATTTTGGCGAATCTCTGGCACTTATCGCAGCGTCGTGAATAATCAGCTGCATCTTTGTTGATCGTAGGCCAGAAGTATCCGTACCGCAATATTTTCTTTGCTAAAGTTTGACCTCCTGTATGATCTCCACACTCACCTTCGTGCACTTCTCTCAGTACACGCTTGATGTCGTCGTGTGCGATACATCGTAACAGGGGCATAGAAAATCCTTGTCTATAGAGGGTATCGTCTTGCATAACATATCTGGTAGCTTTGCGAACTACAGCTCTTTTCTCACTCTTCTTCGATGGGAGTGTCCCATTCTTAAGAAAATTCTTAATTGGAGTCATCCATGACTCCTTCTCTGGTTCCGCTTCAAGAGCGAATTCAATTTCCATTGACTCAAAGCTTGGCGATTCCAATGTTTCAATTGGAATTACCTCGGTCCCTTCAGGATTGTCAGAACTAGCCACTTTTGCCAGTCTATCTGCTTTCTGGTTTTCAATTCTGGGAATATGTGTTATGCTGTACCGCTCTAAGCTATTCAATAGCTCTTTCACTTTCTTGAGGTAGGCGATAAGTCGAGGTCCTCGAGCCGCGAATTCCTCTCGCACTTGACAAACAACAATCTTAGAGTCACAAAATATGTCCATCATTTTTACTCCGAGGTCTTTAGCAAGTTTCAGCCCGGCAATCAGGGCTTCATACTCAGAGTCATTGTTAGTTGCCGAAAATTCTAACCGTAGGGCGTAATATAACGACCGTCCCTCGGGAGTGACTAAAACAATTCCAGCTCTGGACCTTCGGTCATTTTTAGCTCCATCTGTATATAATCTCCACGGATTCATCTCTAGCTTATCCTCGGATTTGACCACTTGGTCATTGATTATTTCCTCCTCTGGAATGGTGAACTCCGCAATAAAGTCTGCTAGAGCTTGCCCCCTGATAGACTTTCGTGGTTGAAAATTCAAATCAAACTGGCTTAGTTCTATGTTCCATTTGATCAACCTTCCCGACGCTTCGGGTTTCTGCAACACCTGTCTTAACGGCTGGTCGGTGTATATGGTTATTGGATGGGCTTGGAAGTAGTGACGAAGTTTTCGGGATGCGATCAGGAGGCTGTAAGCAAGCTTCTCAATCTTTGGGTAGTTGCGTTCTGCCGCTGCTAATTTCTTACTCACATAGTACACTGGCCTTTGTACTTTGTCTTCTTCTCGAACCAGGGCTGTGCTGACAGCATGAGCCGAGACTGCTAGATAAACAAATAATTCTTCGTGATCTACGGGCTTTGATAAGATTGGCGGTTTCTCTAACAGCTCTAACAGATTTTGGAAGGCCTCAACACAATCGGGAGTCCACTGGAAGTTCTTTTTTCCCCTTTTTATCAAATCAAAAAACGGAACACATTTATCTGTGGCTTTAGAGATGAATCTACTCAACGCCGCTACCTTCCCTGCCAGACTTTGGACATCTTTAATTCTTCTTGGTTCTTCGATGTTTCTAATTGCTGCTATCTGGCTAGGGTTAATTTCAATTCCTCGGGAACTCACAATGAAGCCAAGAAACTTTCCCGATGCCACTCCAAAAGAACATTTTAAAGGATTCAATTTCATACGGTATTTTCGCAAGATACCAAACATTTCCGCTAAGTCTTGCGTATGACTGGAAGACTGCTTTGATTTGACAAGCATATCATCCACATAAACTTCCATAGTTTTTCCTATTTGACCATAAAACATTCTATTTACCAAGCGCTGATATGTAGCTCCAGCGTTTTTTAACCCAAATGGCATTACAACATAACAATATAGCCCCAAATTCGTAATGAAACTCGTATGCTCTTGGTCTGGTACATGCATAGGAATTTGGTTGTATCCAGAGTACGCATCCATGAAAGATAGAAGTTCATGACCTGCTGTCGAGTCTACAAGCTGGTCAATCCTGGGAAGTGGGAAACTATCTTTAGGGCAAGCTTTATTTAAGTCTGAAAAGTCAATACAAGTTCGCCACTTTCCGTTTGGCTTCTTTACCAAGACGGGATTCGATATCCAGTCGGGATAAGTCGAATCTCGAATGAATCCATTCTGTTTCAACTTCTCTACTTCCTCTTTGAGAGCAGCCGACCTCTCTGGGCCCAGCATGCGTCTCTTTTGCTTCACAGGCGGATGCTTCGGATTTACATTCAATTTGTGACTAATAATGGAAGGTGATATCCCACACATGTCAGCATGGGTCCAGGCGAACACATCTAAGTTTGCCTTCAAGAAATCCGTCAGTTCCTCAGCACGACGTGGATCCAATTGAGAACCAATCTTCAAAACTTTCGTCGGATCAGCTTTATCAATGGGAATCTCCACTGTCGCTTCGTTAGGAGTTGCATTCCTAGCCTCTGGTTCCTCGCCTTTTCTAGGATCCAGATCTTCAAGTGTTCCCTTGGGAAACTCCTTTGGGGTCATTTTCTCTAATTGCTATGCCGAGTCCCCCTTTGAGGGAGACGAGGCATCCTTGCTCTCAGTATTAACTCCTTTCATCAACATTTTCAGTTCGGCCACATAGCAGGCCCGTCCAGAAACCTGATCCCCTCTTATTACTCCAGTCCCGGCTTCGGTTGGGAACTTTAGTAACAAGCACCAAGGGGCGATACAAACTCTAAATTCAGCGAGGCCAGGTCTCCCTAAAAATGCGTTATATGGCGAATCTACGTCCAATACTACGAACTGAAGCATTCGCACTCTTCTACGTTCTCCTTGCCCTAGGGTTACGGGCAACTCTATATATCCCATGGGAGACGTCGTCGCTCCGTTGAAACCTCTAATCCATCCTTCACAAGGTTTCAGATCTTCGGGCTCAAGCTTCATCTGATCAAATGACTTCTTGAACAAAATATTAACGGAACTTCCGTTGTCTACTAATACCTTATGGACCAAGGCCGGCCCAATGGTGGTAGTAATAACCAACGGATCATTGGTGGGAGATTGTATCCCCGTGTTGTCTCGGCTGCGAAATACCACGTCATCGAACATGGTTTTTTGTTGTTTTATAGGGGTGACATCTTCCAAATCGTCACCTTCATTCACATCTAGATGCTTGGCAGCATTCACATACTGGTCCATTGACCTAAAACTTCGGATTGCCGGGTGAGGTCCGCCTACTATAGAGTTGATGACAATCCCTTTACCTTTCTGCTGCGCGGTAGGCTTAGGAGCAGGTAGGATCTGTTTTGGAGCCCGCTCTCCTTGCCCCCTGTCCCTCGGGGCAACCTTGTACTCATCCAATTTTCCTTCACGCAGCAGCTTTTCAATTACATCCCTCAAATGCCGACATTCATTGGTTGAATGTCCATGTGTTCCGTGAAACAAGCAAAATTTCCCTGTCGCCATTTCTTTCTCGGTCGAATCACGAGGTGGCGGTCTTTTGTACTGCAACACATTGTACGTATCCAGGTAAATATTTTCCAGGGTGTCATTCAATGGTGTATAGTCCTCGTAGTTCTGGAATCGGGGCCTTTTGTTAGGGTCACTTCCCCTATTTCTGTTTCTCCTGTTACCGTTCGAATTACGGTTGTTGTTGTTTCCCCCATTTCCAGTATTGCTGTTTCCACCCTTGTTTCCTACATTTACTTCAACCTTGCCAGAACTATCCCCAGACTGCATCACGACAATATTACTCTGCACATTCTCCTTTGAAGCTGTCTCAGACTTTCTTTTTCGGTTTGCCCTGGCTTCCTCTCGTCTCAGATAAATATCGGCTTTTTCGTAGAATATCGCCCTTGTGGGGGGTGTTTTCCCAGAAAGGTAGTCTCCAAACTCGGATTCAGGATCGACTCCTTCCTTCAATGCCATCAGAATAGTGGGCTCGTGCGGGTCATTGACCTCAGTTACAGCTTGGTTAAAACGATCTAAATATGCCCTTAAAGACTCTCCTGGTGCCTGTTTGATCCTCGACAATTCAATAACACTCTTGGACTTTCGGGCATGTAGTCGGAACTGGTTCATGAAACGCTCGCTTAGTTCTTTGTAATTAGAAATTGAACGAGGAGGAAGTCGGGTAAACCAGAATAATGCCACATCTTCTAGATAGATTGGGAATGCTTTACACTTCACTTCATCTGGGGCAGCAGCAGCATTCATGAGCCACGAATATCTCATTAAATGCTGTCCCGGATCAGTCCTTCCGTTATATTTATCCATTTGTGGCAAGTTAAAGCGTCGGGGAAACTGGAAGTCTAGGATATCGTCAGTGAACGGAGTATGGCTTCGCTCAATGCCATAGTCTTCATTTGTATAATTCCGGCTCTCGGACATAATCCGGCGAACCATTGCCTGTACATCGGCACTAGTTAGGGGCTGCTCAGGTTCCCTGGCCCTAGTGTCCGAGTTCCTTCTGGGCTCATGCTCAGGAGATGCCCTTCTTCTTCGAGCTGCCTCTGCTCGATTCCGTTCCCTGTGTTCCCGGTCGATCTCGGGAAGAGGGGACTGGAGTCTTTGCCCCCGAGTGGGGTCATCATTTCCTAATGCTCGTGCGATATCCTCGCGAGATCCCAAAGATCCAAATGTTAGCTGCTCCACGTTCTGAGGTCGTTCGAGTGGCCTTCGTTCACGGGGCCTCTCTTCCTCGGAAGATGAAGATTGATCTACGGGTGTGTGACGAACCGGTGATGGAGTTCTTTGCCGGCGGAGCTCATTGATCTCCCGACTCATGAGCCTCATATTTTCCTGCATCATGAGATTAGTGCGCTCATGAACTCTCATAGCTTCCCTCGTGCTCTCAAGCATATCAAGCAAGCGCGAGAAATCTCCTTGAGTGATGGGAGCAGATGGATTGACCTGGTCTCCAACCCTGGCAGCTGGAATTGGAGCATTCGTGGGGACTCGAGTAGATGTTGCAGCTTCACCAAGCATCGGGTCGGATCGGAGGTAGGAAGTCGGGTCGGATCGGAGCTGGGGTGCCTGGTCGGATCGGTGTGCAGCGAGCAACTCGGGTCGGTTCAGACTGGGGGAGTGCACTGCTTCGGAGTCTCCTACCCGGATCGGATCGGAGCTCTCCCCTTGCTGTCGGTTCGGATTTCCTGCATTGATTCTTCCTGCTGCTGAACTCTGCCCCCGAGACCTTGTTACAACAGCATGTTGCTGATCTTCGCCAGCTCCATTTCCTTGAACAGACTGAACTTCCTTGCCTTTTCCTTTGGCCATGAGTCTTTGACGATTACTTCAACGAATGTAAGAAAGCGGAGAAACTTAAGGATTCGCTTCTTTGAACTCAACGGTCCAAAAAGTAGAAAGAGATCCCGGAAAATAAAGAATTTAGATGAGAATTTCTCAGTGAAAGCACCAAAATGTTAGACCCAAATGTGGTTCTAACACCCAAATTGATTAGAAACAAGATAAAATAAAACAGAAATAAAAATGAACACACCAGATTTATAGTGGTTCGGCGAAGAAATGCCTACGTCCACTTAGTTTTCACTATATTCAGTAATTCAGTTACAAATGCAATGTAAGATTCACTCACAACTCACTTTTGTTCACTCAAATGATTAAAACAAGAAATGAAAGATGATTTGGATTTTCCGGGAGTAATGGAGTTCGGATGATGGAGGTACTTGGATTCTCAAAAGTGCTGAAAAAGATCCTTCTCTTTGTCTCTAGATGGGGTATTTATAGGTGTGAATTTGCCTGAGATTCAATCCGGGTCGGAACACGTGTCATCCATCGCACTCTCTTCGGGTTCGGATGAACTATCAAGCTGACAACACATCAAAGAGATGGACGTTAGGGGTAGGAATCAGTCATAGCCGGTCCGGTTCTCCAGGCTATTTTATAGGAGATTAACCTGGATCATGGGTGCGGGTCGGAGGCGTGCAGGTTGGGGGTCGGATCGGAATACCCGATCCGAACCGGAGTGGCTTGGACGTCTCTCCTTCTCTAATCATACTCCGCTCCGCTGCAGCGTCGTGGCAAGCAAAAGGCTTTCCGATCCATTTGAGATTTATTGGCCTCCCGATCCGATCAGATATGCTTTGCCAATTTACCCAGTAAGAGCCATCCGATCCGAACAGGGAACTCTATCCGATCCGAACCAATATGCTGCTATCAATCTGAATTGTGGTGTTTTCTTCCGATCCGAACCGAAGTCTTATAACCTAAAATACTCTTCAATGGTTGATTTCTTGGCTTTGTGTTGCCTAGTTCACAAAGTAGGCTAACACTTACCAAACTTGGTTTAAATATAATCCTGTTCATAACTTTCTTTGAAATTAAATTTCATTTTTAAAACTCTGATTGCTTACTTAAATGAACTTTATTTAAGAAGAAAATCTTTTAAATTATTATTAGTTTACTTTATCATTAACTGGAATAAATATCTGATTTCCTTTTTAATTCTTATAAAGTTAAACACTATTCGCTAAATTACTTGATTAGATTAATAGGCATAAATTAATTTAATAATCAATTTCCGTCAAAACAGTTGGCTTGGTCAATTTTAAAACATGATTAACTCGTCGATCAACTCTACTCATCTTTCCAATTAATAAATAATATTAATAATTTAAATAAAACAATTATTCTAAGTTATTAGTCGTTACACTAATCCTTGGCCACCTGCTTATCCGTCTTAGTAATATAAAACTTAGTTTTATAAATCATTTACTAATTAACATGAAGCACGTGCTTCGCACACGGCGGATTTTGGGTACCAAAATGGTGATTTGTGTTTAAAAGAATCAATATATATGTGGTTGGTTTATTTCCTTTTCATAAACTCTAATTACAATAAAATATTAAAAATATATATTTAGTTATAAATAAATTTCATCACTTCATTCCTATCGATTTACCTAACGGTAAAACAATCTTTATAAACCAGTTTGTATATTTGGCCATCTGCTATTAATTCTTCAACCAATACTACACATTGGTTAATAACCAAACAAATGTTCAATTTAGGTTTAACAATCAATAACCAATTCAATAATCCAATCATATGGGTTCAACAGTTCATATAATGATCATATGGAAATAAACAATAAATTTGACTGATAATAGTCAACTAATAACAACCATTCATGCACCCAATTTAATTAAATACGTTTATATTATTATAAACATAAACATTAAGGTTAGTTACCTTATTTGGAAATCATTGTTAAAAAAATAACGATGTCATTTTATTTAAATTAAACAACCATTTAATTTAAATAATCGATATAACAATATTTTACAATATTCAAACAATCATCAAATCGACCAACAATTAGCAACCATGGCATATAAATAATAAACCCGACTTATAATAATAATAAGTGAGGAAACTAAATGAGTTTAACTCACCTTGATTAATTTCTGCCGTTGAACAGATTGTTTTAATAAAATTAAACATGTGTTTAATTTTATTAAAGACTCTGATGGTTTCCAGCTCAGACTACTCCTATCATATATTGTCGCGCTTGTCGTTACGGTTCCAGCATCTTTGGTTTTGTCGAATTCTGTGTACGTTGGAGAACGTTGTACATTTTATAAAATTTACTGGTTAAATTATAAACTGAATAAAATAATTATTAAATCTAATTATACCTTACTTCGATTAAGCCCGCTTAATCACTGAAGCCCACGCATCCATCGTTTAAAGGACATAACGTTGTCTATAGGCAAGCCTTACAACTGTCAACATAGTGTTCTCCTACAACCTTTATGCCATCCAAATACCCCTTTTCCTTGTTAATCGGCTTTAACCCAAATCAACGGCCCAGCTGTAAAATAGGAAACCAACGTTACGTGTAAACTACTTCCACTAAAAGATTCCAGCTGCTACTCCTTGTCTCACGGATTACTGCTCCAATTCCTATAAGCCTTCGTCCATTTCCTACTGTCTTTTCTGTTCTAAAACATATGCCGCCTACGTTCAAAAGGGAAATCGCACCCACCCTCCAAACGTAACTCATGCGCCATTATTCCCCCTTTTCTACTTTCTATAAACAAGCCCAAAGCACATTGTTCCTTTATGCACGAGCAGATTCATTCCTGGAACAATACCATACCCACTATTTTGCTCTACTACTCACGCCATGCTCCCAGTCCTTCATCCCATTTCCATTTCTTCCATTCTTCGTTCCTTTTTTTAATATAAAATGGGCGGCCCAAGGCCCACGGAAAAATGAAACAGCACCCAAACCGTGCTACAATCTCCTTCCCCATTCGTATATCTGCTGCCGAAACGCCTTCCTCCACATATATTTGCTCCTGCATCAGTTCTTTTCCCTTATTACAAAAATTAAACCGCAACTACCTTCATGTATGAAACTGACATGCAACAAGCCCCTCCGCAGCCTCAGGTTGCCCACGTCACCCTGAAACCCTTTCCCATCTTTTGAAAATGGCAGTACGCAACAACCTCTTCCCTATTCCTACTTCCCCACTCATCTCTCCTTCCACCTCGGAAATACACCCACCTCAGCCCGACCCTAGTTTACCGACCCTACCTCGCTCCAGTCCAGTCTTCGACACTCCCTTCTGACCACCTACGAGCTCGCCAGCCTCCACCCTAGGCCCTTCGCGTTTGCTTCTCGTTCGAAAGCCATGCCTCTTCATTATTCATGTTTTTGGTCCTTCGTTTGAATTTATTTTGATTAAAAAGCTGTGTTTCTTTCCATTTTTAATTTTTGTTTTACAATATTTTTGTTGTGATGTGAGGAATGGCTTGCATGAGTTTATATAGGGTGAAATAACTTGGTCGCAAAGGAAATAGTCTGGTAGAATAGGTCCGGACTGTTGATAGGTTAGCATGATGTTGTTCCACATGAAAGAAAGAAGAGATGGCTATGCAGAAGTGGGTAGCTGCTGTACGTATTTTCTCTTTTCACTAGCTAGAGATTTTGACATATTAGGGTAGGGGACGCTGTGCTTTCCTTTTCATGTGATAGAACTGTACACGAAGAGGGTAGAGACTCTGTATATCTGGGGAAGAAGGACTGGTGTTGGGGGGTCTGCGCTGTTATAGAAAAATGAGGAGAGACTGCTACGAGATAGGGTAGCAGAAGTAGGAAATAAAAAAACAGTGTAGTCATGTGCTGGTTTTGTTTAGGATAGCTTTTTTATTGATTGAGAGATCCATGAGTTGTTGTGTATTAGATGTACAAGGGGATAGGGTATGGCAGTTGTGTTGTCTCGTGATTGACAGAAAGAAATGGGTAGTTCGCTTTTAGGTTGGCTGTCTAGTTTTTAGGGTGTAATTTCTTTTCAAAAAGATGTCTGTTGTGTTGTTCTTTTTGGTTGGCTTGATATCAATTCGTCTTCGTCCGTTTACTCAGGGGAGGCTTTTTGCTGAAAGGAACATGGTACGCACAAATAAAAATATAGGTTGCTTTTGATATTTTAGATCGGCTACCAACTATCGAGTTGTATATAATTTATATTTTAAGATTTTAGTGTACTGCATTACGTAAGATTTCGTTTATGTCCGAGCCATTGGAGACAGAAGTAAGAATATGGTCGTGTCGAGCGATGCGCCATGATCCCAAAAATATAATAATATAGACAAGTTAACTTATCTTGTGATATCCCAAAATGCTGATTCAGGGTGCAAAATACGTTAAATAAAAAGTTTATTATTTTCCCAATTAAAAATTTCAGTAAAATTCTAAAAATTAAATTATAACTACGTCTAAAAAATCTTATCCAAATTCGAATCCAATAAATAAATCGTTATCGCTTATAAACGATTCCACGACGACTATTTCAGAATTTGATTTGGACATAACTTACAATCTGTAAGACGAAAAACTCGATTTTTCCCTTTCATTTGAAAAATATTATCAATTATATTCAGACATTTCTTGTTTCACAAAAATCCGACTTAAAACGAATTCTGAACAATCAATTGAAGTTCAGACTAAATTTTACGAACTACCGCACCGTTTCGAGTTCGTTTTAAAATTTAAATATGAATATAAACGTTCAGTCATCGTTTAATTAATGAATTCGATATTAAATTCCATTAATATTTCTAATATTATATTTAAATAGATTTAAATATTCAAAATCAAATAGCCGAAAAATCCATGTCGTTACATTCTTCCCCCCTTAAAATAATTTCGTCCCCGAAATTGCTAAGTCAAAAAGAATGCTCTAAACCCAGTTATTCTCAAAGTAATTATTTAAAAATATTATCAAAATAATTCTAAGTTTTAAAATTTCCCAAAAAATTCGCCAGCACCTCCTGTGCACTGTTCGATCCAAACAACTACAACTCGCCACTTCAGGCCTCATATTGATCAACAGAAAACAAAGCCAAACAGCTACCCAACTCAAGGGTATAAAATCAAATGCCCAATCATTATATTAAGGTTTACCTATTTGTCGGGCAACTCAACTCTAATCACCAAGCAAAACACTAACTGCTCTTCCTTCTTCTAACCCGCACTTAACTCATATACAATGCCAATACCAGATACAATGCCGATACCAGATACAAAATTTAAATCATTTCAATTTTATTTCATGTTGATTCTTTGAACATTCATTACATGGACATTTATCCTTTTAGTTTCCAATTCATTCAATTGTTGATGCATTTTATATGCAACTAGTCTATTATTCAACAAACAACCAACGTAACCGAGTTATCAATATTTAATTTACCTTTAGTTAAATTCTGGTTTAATTAATTTCACATCTAATTTTTTATCCATAAATTTCATAATTTTAATTCCGTTCTAGTCTTATTAAACTGTCCCATATTAAAATCCAATTTGAATTCACTCAACAGCTAATGAGTTTTATTGTCGACCGTTCTAACATCCAACAGACAAACAATCACATAACCCAAACTCATTTGAATCCATATTTTATTAACTAGTTAATATTACAATTATTTCACTATTTATCTTCTGATATTCATTTAACTTAAATTTAAGTTAAATTCTGATTCATTGAATCAAAATTCTGTTAACAATTTTATTGGTTATACTAACTATTAAAATTTATAATTCAATTTGAATTCATTCAAATCAATCAAACACATCACTACTCCAATAACTTGACAAAATTATTTCTTTTCTATACGGAATTATATTTCAGGAAAAATTATTTTATTTACCCTCTTTACATAACAATATTGTATTAATTGCCAGTTCAACCTGAACCGATCAAATAACACAATACAAAACATTTGTGTATAAAATTTACAAATATGTACTCTCGTATATATACACTCAATCTCGATCTAGGGTATTGCTAACCCATCTCTATCGAGTTATACCATAGAGCCAAGGTTATTCCTAAACCATTGCTCTGATACCACTGTAACGAACAGGGATTTCGACCCCGAAAATCGACACAAAAACACAATGTCAAATATTCAAGCATTGAAAACACCGGGACGTTATTAGAAAGAAAATAGAGGATGAGATAAGAAAGAAAGAAATATCATAATAGAAGAAGTAGAATAACAAAACAACACCATCAGTGTCTCACATCGCAACGGAACAAAATATAATATATAAATAAACTTTATTGAGAGCTTGAAATAATACTTACTACATCAGAGTACATCAATACATTTGGACAGTTATATTAGCCTGTCCTCATACAGCGGAATAATATTGGTATAACATTATACGCTTAAACTCCTTCAGCCCGTCTTTGGACTTCACAACATCCGATAACCTGATCCTGTACAACCCGGCCTAACCCGAGCATTACAAATACCAAGTCAGTCTGGAGAACCAGAGTGAGAAAAACTTGCTAAGTTTATAATATCATCCAACTTGATTTTTAAGTTAAAATCCTTTTGAAAGAAAAGGATAATCGTAAGACCAAATCCACATATAAATACGGACGGTTTTACCCTTACGATAACCCAAATTTTTTGAAATCAATATCTTATTCTGATATTATGATAGTGTCTAAATACAAATAAATAGAATATAGCGGAACACTTGCATCTCACGCTCCACATATACAGTATACAAACAAAACCGCGAGCGCTTATTGGAGATTGGATTCTGACTGACAAGGTATGGAACCACCTGCCGATAGTGTATCTCTAGAGGCGAATACACTGGGTTCAACAAGAATGTCTTGCACCCCAGCCCACACATGACCGACCACTCATTTCGCTTGAGTGTATCGAATGTATATCACCAACGGTAGGGAGCTACCCACCGTTTCCCGAAAAGGGACAACATCGAAAATAGATTAAAGAATGAAATGGTTTTTCTCTAGATAGGTGATTATACATCCAAATGGGTGCGATCCACATAGCCATGCTGCCTGCCCGATTTTTGTCATTTCCCGGTTGATGAGGCTTGAGGTTATAATCGACTTTTGGAACATCTGGTCACCATTCACATCGTCCATACAAGTCATCCAAGAACAGGATGAATCGAAGGCACCCTCCTACCACATTCTAGGAATCACCCTATGGATCAATAGCGAGTAGTCCTTGCAATTCGTAGATTCCAACCACGACAGAATCACAGTATATCTCTAGGGATCAACGCAACTCTTCATTTTATGAAGATCTACGGTCTTCAATTTCTCCATCTCGATCATCATCTTTGACGTATTCGTATTTATTGGTCGGAATGGTTTTCGAATATAAAATCGATCCCTGTCTTTCCATACCAACAACGCATTGGGCATGATTTTGATAGTCGGTTATTTAATTATCAAAATAAACAACCATAAAAATAAAACAGATTCTTTGGTTTATTACACAGCATCACTTGGCCATAAAAATAATATATCAGTTTTAATATATTAATATTCTCTGATCATTTTATTTATATACTTGGAAAATATCTTAAAATCATATCCAATTCTTCCGTTAATTATCATTTCAAAACATTTCTGCAAAAATAATTAGAAAATCAATTCAATTTATCATCGTAGACAATTGTTACGAAATCCCTTTTTTGTTTCGTTATTTGAATACCATAATCGTCACTTTTTCCTTTAGGGTAATCCATTCTAAATCTCATTATCTTTCATTGAAAATATTATTTTATTTTCATAAATCCCTTTTATTTATTTCAATTATGGAAATAACATTTCACAATCACAAGCCCCTTTTTATATTTAGAATCCCATCATATTTATTTCTGAATTCTTTAAATAACGTTACCTTATTATTTCTCAAATAAATTATTTCTAACATCTCCACTATTACAACAAATATCATCCTTCGACAATCCTGAAGTCGTTCAAGTTGGGGTACTTAATTACCTCTTAGACCTTGACCAACAACACTCTTATCTTAGGATAAATGTGAATTGTAATTCAAAAACCCATATTCATTTTAGTACCAACAAATACCACTTCACCATTTAAGTAAAATATGGTTTTATAAACCCTTCTTATTTATGAAATCTCCCTTTCCAAAAATATTATTATTGCTAATTTCGTTGATTTAGAAAATGATAAATAGAATATCAACTTTGAACTTTAACTTCTTTAAACTATATGTTTCATTATCCGGATTTTATTACAAATCCTATTACTTGGTCTTTTTATCAAATTCAATTACAAGAATCCTTTTCTAAACCTTGCAATCATTCATTCTGGGGAATCTTATTTCAAAAACTCATTTCTACTTCACTTAATGCCACAATTAAGTAATGTTAATTTAAAATTAACGCTTTAACTTCCCATCTCTTTGTATAACTCGTTTATACAATTCTGTTTTAATATAAAGCCCTTTTCCATCTCGATTCTCTTACTTAATACAAATATTAAGTAACATTTATTATAAGCTTATAACATTCGCTTAAATCTCTTTTACAACTTAACTTACCAAACTCGGTTTAAATATAATCCTGTTCATAACTTTCTTTGAAATTAAATTTCATTTTTAAAACTCTGGTTGCTTCCTTAAATGAACTTCATTTAAGAAGAAAATCTTTTAAATTATTATTAATTTACTTTATCATTAACTGGAATAAATATCAGATTTCCTTTTTAATTCTTATTAAGTTAAACACTATTCGCTAAATTACTTCATTAGATTAATCGGCATAAATTAATTTAATAATCAATTTCCGTCAAAACAGTTGGCTTGGTCAATTTTAAAACATGATTAACTCGTCGATCTACTACTCGTCTTTCCAATTAATAAATAATATTAGCAATTTAAATAAAACGATTATTCTTAGTTATTAGTCGTTACACTAATCCTTGGTCACTTGCTTATCCGTCGTAGTAATATAAAACTTAGTTTTATAAATCATTTACTAATTAACATGAAGCATGTGCTTCGCACACGGTGGATTTTGGGTACCAAAATGGTGATTTGTGTTTAAAAGAATCAATATATATGTGGTTGGTTTATTTCCTTTTCATAAACTTTAATTACAATCATATATTAAAAATATATATTTAGTTATAAATAAATTTCATCACTTCATTCCTATCGATTTACCCAACGGTAAAACAATCTTTATAAACCAGTTTGTATAGTTGGCCAGCTACTATTAATTCTTCAACCAATACTACACATTGGTTAATAACCAAACAAATGTTCAATTTGGGTTTAACAATCAATAGCCAGTTCAATAATCCAATCATATGGGTTCAACAGTTCATATAATGATCATATGGAAATAAACAATAAATTTGACTGATAGTAGTCAACTAATAACAACCATTCATGCACCCAATTTAATTAAATATGTTTATATTATAAACGTAACCAATAAGGTAAGTTACCTTGTTTAGAAATCGTCGTTAAAAAAATAACGATGTCATTTTATTTAAATTAAACAACCGTTTAATTTAAATAATCGATATAATAATATTTAACAATATTCAAACAATCATCAAATCAACCAGCAATTAGCAACCATGGCATATAAATAATAAACCCGACTTATAATAATAATAAGTGGCGAAACTGAGTGAGTTTAACTCACCTTGATTAATTTCTGCCGTTGAACAGATTGTTTTAATAAAATTAAACATGTGTTTAATTTTATTAAAGACTCTGATGGTTTCCAGCTCAGACTACTCCTGTCGTATATTGTCGCGCTTGTCGTTACGGTTCCAGCGTCTTTGGTTTTGTCGAATTCTGTGTACATTGGAGAACGATGTACATTTTATAAAATTTACTGGTTAAATTATAAACTGAATAAAATAATTATTAAATCAAATATTACCTTACTTCGATTAAGCCCACTTAATCACTGAAGCCCACGCATCCATCGTTTAATGGACATAACGTTGTCTATAGGCAAGCCTTACAACTGTCAACATAGTGTTCTCCTACAACCTTTGTGCCATCCAAATACCCTTTTTCCTTGTTAATTGGCTTTAATCCAAATCAACGGCCCAGCTGTAAAATAGAAAACCAACGTTACGTGTAAACTACTTCCATCAAAAGATTCCTACTACTACTCCTTGTCTCATGAATTACTGCTCTAATTCCTACAAGCCTTCATCCAATTCCTACTTTCTTTTCTGTTCTAAAACATATGCCGCCCACGTTCAAAATGGAAATCGCACCCACCCTCCAAACATAACTCATGCGCCATTATTCCCTTTTTTCTACTTTCTATAGACACGCCCAAAGCACACTGTTCCTTTATCCATGAACAGCTTCCTTCCTGGAACAATAATATACCCACTATTTTGCTCTACTACTCATGCCATGCTCCCAGTCCTTCATCCCATTTCCGTTTCTTCCATTCTTTGTTCTCTTTTTTATATATAAAATGGGCGGCCCAAGGCCCACGGAAAAATGAAAAAGCACCCAAACCGTGCTACAATCTCCTTCCCCATTCGTATATCTACTGCCAAAACCACTTCCTCCACATATATTTGCTCCTGCATCAATTCTTTTCTCTTATTACAAAAATTAAACCGCAACTACCTTCATGCATGGAACTGACACGCAACAAGCCCCTCTGCATCCTCAGGTTGCCCACGTCACCCCGAAACCCTTTCCCATCTTTTGAAAATGGTAGTACGCAACTACCCCTTCCCCATTCCTACTTCCCCACTCATCTCTCCTTCCACCTCGGAAATACACCCACCTCAGCGCGACCCCAATTTACCGACCCTACCTCGCTCCAGTCCGGTCTCCGACCTCTCCCTTGTGACCACCTACGAGCTCGTCATCCTCTACCCTAGGCCCTTCGCGTTTGCTTCTCGTTCGAAAGCCGTGCCTCTTCATTATTCATGTTTTTGGTCCTTCGTTTGAATTTATTTTGATTAAAAAGCTGCGTTTCTTTCCATTTTTAAGTTTTTTGTTTTACAATATTTTTGCTGTGATGTGAGGAACGGCTTGCGTGAGTTTATATAGGGTGAAACAACTTGGTCGCCAAGGAAATAGTCTGGTAGAATAGGTCTGGACTGTTGATAGGTTAGCATGTTGTTGTTCCCTCACATGAAAGAAAGAAGAGATGGCTATGCAGAAGAGGGTAGCTGCTGTACGTATTTTCTTTTTTCACTAGCTAGAGATTTTGACATATTAGGGTAGGGGACGCTGTGCTTTCCTTTTCATGTGATAGAACTGTACACGAAGAGGGTAGGGACTCTGTATATCTGGGAAAGAAGGACTGGTGTTGGTGGGTCTGCGCTGTTATAGACAAATGAGGAGAGACTGCTATGAGATAGGGTAGCAGAAGTAGGGAATAAAAAACAGTGTAGGCTTGTGCTGGTTTTGTTTAGGATAGCTATTTTATTGATTGAGAGATCCATGAGTTGCTGTGTATTAGCTATAGAAGGGGATGGGGTATGCATGCAGTTATGTTGTCTCGTGATTGACAGAAAGAAATGGGTAGTTCACTTTTTAGGTTGGCTATCTTGTTTTTAGGGTGCAATTTCTTTTCAAAAAGATGTCTGCTGAGTTGTTCTTTTTGGTTGGCTTGATATCAATTCGTCTTCGTCCGTTTACTTAGGGGAGGCTTTTTGCTGAAAGGAACATGGTACGCACAAATAAAAATATAGACTGCTTTTGATATTTTAGATCGGCTACCAATTATCCAGTTGTATATAATTTATATTTTAAGATTTTAGTGTACCGCGTTACGTAAGATTTCGTTTATGTCCGAGCCACCGCAGACAGAAATAAGAATACGGTCGTGTCGAGCGATGCGCCACGATCCCAAAAATATAATAATATAGACAAGTTAACTTATTTTGTGATATCCCAAAATGATGATTCAGGGTGCAAAATACGTTAAATAAAAAGTTTTTTATTTTCCCGATTAAAAATTTCAGTAAAATTCTAAAAATTAAATTATAACTATGTCTCAAAAATCTTATCCAAATTCGAATCCAATAAATAAATCGTTATGGCTTATAAACGATTCCACGGCGACTATTTCAGAATTTGATTTGGACATAACTTACAATCTATAAGACGAAAAACTCGATTTTTCCCTTCCATTTGAAAAATATTATCAATTATATTCAAACGTTTCTTGTTTCACAAAAATCCGACTTAAAACAAATTCTGAATAATCAATTGAAGTTCAGACTAACTTTTACGAACTACCGCACCGTTTCGAGTTCGTTTTAAAATGTAAATATGAATATAAACACTCAGTCGTCGTTTAATTAATGAATTCAATATTAAATTCCATTAATATTTCTAATATAATATTTAAATAGATTTAAATATTCGAAATCAAATAGCCGAAAAATCCAGGTCGTTACAGCTTTTGATTGATTATACATGTTATTACTACTGTTTGGGATGCCTTATGATATTTTAGTAAAGTTAGAATGGTTGAAAACACCGTCGTGTGGCGTAAATAGTTGCTAGAAAGAAGTGCAGGAAATCAGATCGGGTCCTAAACCCTGAATCGACCCGGCTCGTGACCTAGGTGCCACGACCCACTCGTGAGGCATCTACCATGAACCGAACCACTTCTCCAATCCGCTCGTGCTCCATCTACCACGAGCTGAACTGCTTGTCTCGAACCCAGAGTTCACGAATCAACCCCGACCCAAACTGGTGAAGGAACTCGACTCGACCTGGATGTTCATCACGAACTGATCCGATGCACCACGAGCCATGAACCGCGAGCGGACCATGATGCCAAAAACTTTGAGCCGAAGGGGGAACCACGAACCGATGGCCAAAGGGAGGCCACGATCCGGCCTTCAGGCCTGGATAGCGAACGAACCGATGATGACTGTGAACTCTTCTGGAGATCAAATCCAATTTGACTGGAACCCGAGATGCAAAGGAAGTCTAGATGAGAAGTTATTACTCAGGATCCAGATGGGAACCAACGAGTTAACTTCTAGAGTTGGGCTTTGTTGCGGGACGTGTGCAAAGGGGTTATCGATATCTATACCTTTGGTTCACCGTTGAAAGAGGGGGCATGTAGACGAAACAGAGCCAGGGAAGTGTGGACTGGTTAGCCCTTAACCTAGAGCCAGGGATGTGTGGACTGGGTAGGGTTATTGGTTATAGACCAGGGAAGTGTGGTCATAGCAATAGTTGTATAGAGTTTCCATCATGCCCCAATAGATTTGGTGATCAAAGCGGTCGATATCGTATGCTTTACGCACTGAGTGAGTGATGTGAGGATGATTGCTATGTTTGATTTTTGCTACCACCATGACACACACACTCCCATTTATACACTATATGTTAGTGTTACCTTAGAGTACATCTTGTTGTGCTAACTCTTTGATTGCAGGTTCAAGTATGATGATTTATACCTGTTATTGTTTTGTTTTGCTGCTATCGCTCATACCAGACCTTTGTCTGACTCAGAGTTTTATGTCTCATCTTATTACTCTAGGTGTTCCTGAATGAGTAGACTAGGTGGTGATGCACAAGTAGCTGTCCGGAGACGGCCAGGAGGCTTCCACTTACTATGTATATTCTCCTGTGTTGTTGTTGGTCACAACTTTGGGCATTAGCAGTGTACCTTTTCTACTTTGCTTTAGAGACAATGTTTTGAAGTTGTAATTATGGTTTGGATCATAAGCTGTATTTTGGATTCCACTACTCTGATGGATATGGTTTAGTTTTCAGCTTATGCACCGTCTCGCCTGTTTTATATCAAGTTATGTTACTATTATATTTTATTCCATGCGCTATGATATATACTACAAGTTCTTGGTGATTCATCGTTTCAAAACCCTTTTTCTTTGACGACCGTCCCGTGCTTGTCGAGCATTAGCACAACGCATTTCAGGGAAATGTCGGCTGGTTCGGAGCGGGCCATCGCATATAGATTAAATACTAACATACACTCTTATTTAAGCAGGAAGGCATTGTTGAAAAAACGGATGGAATTATAAAACATTTAGTTATTCCATTCTTAAAAGAAGCTGCTCTAAACAAGTATACAGAAACAATATACTTCCAATGCACTGTGAAAGCCATTGGACACCACTAACATTAACATATCCATCAATGGTATGGTTGCACTATGATTCTATGAGGCCAAGACATTCAAATGAAAGAAAAAATCCAAATTTGGGAGATGCCATAACTCTGGTATGGAAACTTTTCCAGCTTTTATTGTTTAAAGTGATACTAATGTATATTTCTTACATAGATTAGAAGTTGGAAAAATATTGCACCAGCTATGGATAGAGAATTATATTCAAGATATGCAGCTTAGACCGGCAATAATACATCAGTTAGAATGTACACAACAACATTCCGATTTGTAATCTTTTTTATGACTTTTCTTTCTTAAAAACATTCACTTATATGTAGCAAATTTATAAATTGATACCAACACAAATACAAAATGATACTAATATTTATTAAAACTGTTACCCACAGATTAAAATAATAAACCATTTATCACTATGCACACTACAAACAGTGAAATCACAACCAACACACATCACTCAGTTCATACAAAAATTATAGTTATTGATACATTTAGTTAAAACCATCACTTGTATTGATTTTTTTCCATAATCTAATCACTTGTATCATATACTACAACAGTTATATCTAACCATCAAAATATTTCAATCATGCAAGGTTGATTGTGGAATATTTGAAACCAGATCTGGCCACCTCTTCTTCCCCTCCTCAAAATATTTTGAACCATCAAAATATTTCAATCATAGCCTAATAAAATTTCATGTCCTCTCTCTCAAAACCAGATCTGGCGACCTCTTCTTCACTCTGTCATCACCCCCTCTAACTTCCTCCTCTGCCTGATCGATGGCGCGAAAGAAAAAGGCCACTGCGGCATGACACTCCTCCTTTGCCACGAGATCTGGGCGCCTCTTTTATGCGCCTTGCTCAAAACCCAAGCGTTGTTCGTACTCTGACAGCTGTTGCGCTAATTAATAACACAGTTGATACAATATCTGGACAAGTGGCAGATGCCTCCCATCGCTCGAAGACCCTAGACTTACCTCAAGTTGCGCAGCAGTTCTCTATTGTTCCCCCCTATGCGAAATCTTAGAAGATATTGAAAACAAAAAATCCGTTGTGAAAACATCATGCGGTGCTTCTGATACTGGCCGTCAGCCTTAATTAGGTATATTTCCACTCTTAGCTGCTTCTGGGCTTGACACACAGTGGAATGCAAATAGTACAGGGTTGGGTGAAAATGGAAAGGATGGGGAAGTTTTAGTTTACGTAAATGATGCATTGATAAGTGAAAATTCGGGGTTGAATACTGGTGTTAGTTTGGATGTTAATGTTAGTGAGATGTTGGAAGTTGGTATGAACGGCTTAGTGCCTGACGTGCACAATTCCTTATCCCCTATTAGACATACTGCATTAGAAAATACCACTTTATTTGATGATCATATGGGTGATAAGCCCAGTGTAGCTGCTGCGGTTACCCATTGCTTCCTGTCATCGTAGACTGCCACTGAGAATGAGGTTATAACTGTTATGCCTGCAATGGGTACCAAACAATTTAGCTCACAAACCGCACAAGAAAAAGCTGGTGTGAAAACTGCAAATACATCTTCCAATATAGACGTTGATATTGCGTCTGATACTGTAAATAACCATGCAAAACAACATGATGGCAAACTCCATGTAACTCATGTAATGCCATATTTAGGCCAGATCTGATTCCTACTGATGCTGGAACTAAAACTATCACATGGAAATCTCTTTTTGAGAGAAAGCCTTGCAATATAGGCCAATACACGCCCCATCAATTTTAGCATGCCGTGACAAATGGAATAAGTGCTCTTCCGTTAGAGGTGATTGATGCTGGAGCTGCATTTTGGACTGATTGCCTAGTTGGATTTTTCCTTGTTACTCCTCCTCCATACATGGTTGTCAAAGAGAAATGCGCAAAAGTGTGCAGCTTTGTGGAAGCCTTCAAGTTCGAATGGACCTTTTGAAGTTCTTCATGAAGTTCTCCCTTTCGGAGGATCGTCTACGTATTCTCAGTGTCGAACCTATCATTGTAGGTGGAAAACCTTTCATTATAACTCTATGGAGCCCTTCAGTTGATCGAGCTAGGGAACAAGTTCTCTCTATTTCGGTTTGGACGTATTTTTCTCATATCCCGTCAGTCTTGCAATCTCTGATTGGATTGAACTGGTTATCAAATTCGATAGGTACATTAAAATGTTTTGATGCCAATACTGTAGCTATAGACAAACGCCAAAGCTTTGATTGAAATAACCCCAGAGAAGCCTCTACCGAAGATGATAAAGGTAAGAATAGCCGATGATTATATAGCGGAGATTGGAGTACGATATGGTTGGACGCCTGATATATGTACCGCATGTCGTTCCTTTGGTCATTTACACCCTTCCTGCTCTCGGAAACCTACTATAACAAATCCTGTTCCTGTCCCTGTTGCAGATCAGATTCCTCTGCCTCGGCCTCCAACTATTAGGTGGGTAGCGAAAGAGACATATGCTACCTTGCTTGTTCAGCCTAAAGCCTCTCCAAATGAGAATGATAGATTGGAAGATAATGCCACGATAAATATACAGCGCCCAATACAGCCAGTGATTACTCCATGTGAGGAAGATAATTTGGAAGGTAGTGATATTTCAACTAAAGTGGATGATGGTATTTATTGGAAATCTGAAGACCGATCGTGGCTACATAACAATTCTGGAATGAGATATGATCCTAGGGAAAATATGTATTATATCTATGTTAATGATTTAGATGATGACAACATAAGACTATTTTATCAAGTTGTTGGAGATAAATTTGTGCTCTTTAGGATGGTGAGCTTGGAGATTGGGACAGATAAATATTCTATGACTCTTCATGGGATTGGGAACGCGAATTTCGTAGTCCTAACCCTTGTTATGTTCATAACATTGCTGTACTCTTTTTGGAGTATGTCAATGTTATAGGATCTAGAGATAACTCTAGCTGTTCATCTGATGAGGAGTAATTGTGAGGTATTTAGTAGTAGTAGTAGTAGTAGTAGTGACATGCTACTCTCCTGGTTTGTAATGTATAGTGTTCTCGCGCTTCAAACCAGATGGAGTTTCTGTGCCTGTGCAGGATTCCTATTTCTTTGCACTTTCTAATAAAGTGGTACGACCAATATAGAACCGGCAATGCTTTGCCAAAATAAGATTGTGGAATATTCATCATGATTTTTATGGTCACAAACAACAGATCTGAAGTACCACTGAAAGTGACAAAAAAATATGCTGAAAGTCAGAGCAAAAATTGTGAATGAAGTACTTGCACATCATGCATGTTGTTGGGATTTAGTTAAATTCATGACTGGATTGAGTAAAAGTACAAGTAAATGAATGAATTCAAGCTTGGGTTGAGAAAATGTGATTGTTGTATTCAGGAACAATGTTGTATGTAATTAGATCGTGTAGGAAAACAATGTTTCTTATGTCAGTTTTATGTATAAATAGTTCTATATGTTTTGCATATCAATTTTGACTGAATTGATGTATTCAACACCAATGTTGCTCATATATATGCTGCTGGATGAAATGTTCATAATATTGCTATTTTGCATGACAAATTATTGAAGTGATACCAATTTTAATGCAGTAGTGATACTGTGACAGCCATGCACGACTTAATTTTTCAAAACTGATATCTAAAATGTTGTAAAACTGATACCCGTAAACTGCAGACAAAAAAATAAATAGAATACTGATATCTACCAAGGCATAAACCTGGTACCTAAACACTGTGAAGAATGAAAATAATTAAAACTGATACCTAATGCGATATAAAACTAATACTTATAAACTGCACATAAGAGAATTTAAAAAACTGGTACCTAAACCAGTAAAAAATTTGATACCTAGTCCCTGTTACAATAAAATTAAAAACAAAACTGATACCTTCATTAGTGCAAAACCGATACCCATGCAAAACTAAAACTAAAACTGATACTTACCGAGCCTTTAAACTAATACCTAAAAAATGTAAGCAAGAAATTAACAGAAAAATGATACCTACAGGGAGGCAAAACTGATACCCAACATCTAAAACAAAAAAAACCACATAAAGTTGATACCTACAACCGAGTAAAACTGATACTCAGCATACAAATTTGATATATGTGATCATAAAAACATGATATAATATCACACCATTAATACATCAATGTACAAATAAAATAAAAACAAAATAAGATATGAATAATCTGTACAAAAACTATAGAATATTGAGTACATTTCCAATGTATCAAACACCACTTTGCTAACATATTCAAGTTTATTTAAAGAAAAAATATATGAAAATACATGTATGTCCTAAAACAAATGTAATAGAAATCATATATTATTGGAAGCTTAGCAATTACGCTTGTTATAGCCATATTGTTTGCACATGTCGCATCTATTTTGCTTGTTCGCCAAAAATGCAAAGCCTCCTTTTCGCTTTGTTGATGGTCGTGGCCTAATCACTTCATCACTGATTGAATCAACATTGGGCTTATCATAGGTAGGTATAGGATTAACATTATTACAATATGAAGATTGGTAATCTTCCACAGTGAAATAGCACTCAACGAAATCATACACATTTAATTTCTTTTTGTTAGTGCATTTTATTGCATGAGCACAAGGAAATCCCATTACTTTCCTTTGATTACAACTGCAAGTCCTGTCTTTGAGATCAAAACGATGAGAGATTGGAGATTTTACTTCAAAAAGAAATTCAAAAGATTTGTAGACATCCCATCCGAAACTTTCTTAAACCAAGGCTTTCAAGTGATTTTCCATCATCAGGTATAAAGTCCTAGTCCATAAACGACATTCCTCTCTCCTTTTAGCCGTTTTCTCCATAATTTTAATATGTATTCCATCCAAGCATGATGTCATAGGTAAATCCCTCTCATCTAAAATCTGACTGTTAAAACTTTCAGCCAAGTTAGAGCTATACTCCCTATACTGTTTACCCAAAAAAAAACAAGTCAACCCACTTATCAAATGGTTTATCTCTCAAAAAATTCACATTTGCATTACCACCAATTTCCAAAAATTTAGAATGTGCACGATCAAACTCAAACACACTAGATGCTCTAGAACATGTCTTAAACAATTCAACAATTGAAATGTTTGCATTTTTAGACTTAACTACGGAAAGCAAATTTTGTTCCATATGAATGTAGCAACAACTATGAAATGACGTTGGAAAAATCTCATGAACACCTGAAAGTAAACCTTGATTACGATCCAACATAAAAACCAAAGTCCTATCTTCTTGAAGTATTTCCTTCAATTGACTCAAAACCCAACTCCAATCGTCTACATTTTCTATTGAAACTATGGCCATTGCTAGAGGGAAGGAACGTACAAAACAAATTACAGAAATTTAAAAGTGCTACCTACTAACTGTAACATTAAAAATGGTACCTTCAGACAAGGAAAACTGCTACTGTATAGCTGTAATATTAAAACTGATACCTTCAGACATATAAAACTGTTACCTACAAGCTGTAAACTAAAAACTGATACCTTTAGACATAAAAAACTGCTACCTACTAGCTATAGAGAACAAACAGTTACCTTCAGACATACAAAACTGCTATGTACAAATTGCAGCATTAAAAACTGATACCATAAATAATATAAAACTAATATCTAAAAACTATATAAAAAAAAGAAAACTGATACCCTCCTACATAAACAACTGATACCTAACAAATAATGACAAACAAACAAATACAACAACAAAACAAACTAACACTATATCATACTTTGGTTACCATTCTTTGTAGTAGCACCCATCAATACATCTGGCCTCCCCTTCAAGTGAGTCCCATCTATAAATATCATAGGTCAACAATGCTTGAACCCAAGTATACAAGCATCTAAGCCAACAAACACTCTCTCAAACTGATTTGTAGAAGAGTTAACCTCCATCTCAACATAAGGACCCAGATTATGACTCTTTAATGCCTCTAAATACCAAATCGAATCATTATACGACATCACATCATTACCATACAATTATGTTAAAGCAAGTTGATTACCACAATAAGAAAAAGAGTAAGACAATTGAAGATTAAACTCTCTAAGAAAACCAACCATGATATATTTTGGTTTCTTACTCGGATGATCTCTAATTTCATCTATTATCAAAATTTTAACAAATGAGCTAGTAATATGAGATTTGTTCAAATTTGTTAGACCACCACCACAAGAATGCTCAACAACTAAATGTTGGAGAATGGAATTTTGATGGCAACAACCTTATTTAAATATTAATTGATTATAAAATATATACTAACACTTTTGTCTAGAATATATATATATACACACATATATATATATTTATACACACACACACACACACATATGCATGATTTATATACAGGACTTATTACTGAAGACTGTACAGTTTAAAGATGTTAGAGATTCAAAATTCAGAGATGTTTTAAGACTCATTAGTATTCAAGATTTCAAGAGTTCAAAAGTTCAAGATAAATAAAGTTTTTGAGTCTAGATTATGTAAGACTCTGAATAACACTCTAGGTTCAAATTCAAAATAATTTCAAATTCTGCTTTCAAATTCTATCTTCAATCTCTTTCTTCTCTATTTTACTTTCTATTTTTATTTTGATTTTAAAATTAAGTTTTATAAATTTATACTTTATAAGTTTTATATATTTATATTTTATACTTTATATTTATATAGTTTTAAACTCTATAATTTTATAAATATGTTTATATAGTTTATGTTTATGTTTTCATATGATTTTCTACTTTATAATATTTATTTGTAACACTATATTTTAACTCAAGAATTTCCAGAATTATATATATATATATATCAAAACACTTGAAAAATGTTCAAATTTCAATTTGTACATGTGTATGTCGACATACATATATATACATGTCGACATATAACTGTCATTTTTCAAAATTGAAAGGAAGTGTTTTTTCATTATTTGTGACGGTTCTGAGATGTTGAAATCTTTCACACACTATAAAAGGGGCTGATTTCGAAATTTTTATAACTTCTTCTTCTCCATCTTCATTCCCTTTCATTACACCATTATTTTTTATCATTTTTTTGATTTCTACGCCTATACTATGCCGATTTCAATTCTTTTTTCACTAATCTTCTTCTCTCTACACTCTCTACTCATTACTCTCTAAATCAAGTGCAATTGAATAGTTATAAGGCTGTTTGTAATTGTTTGGGTTGTGTAAGTAATCAGTGGTATCACTTGTACCGTAAATTAAGGACGAGTAATCGGTGGTATCCCTTGTAGCCGTGAAAACAAGGAGGTTGGAATCGGTGGTATCCCTTGTAGCCATGAAATCAAGGAGGTTGTAATTGACTAATGATATAATAATAAAACTCTGCGCAATCCAACGTTGTGTGGGACTAGACTTAGGTGCAATTCCGAACCAGTATAAAATCCAGTGTGTTCTTTCCTTTTCTGCACTTTACTTTTGTTTATATTTATGTTTGTGTTTGATTATGTGTCTGTGATTGTCTCTGTAGTGTTTTATTCATATCATTTTTCACATAAGTTTTAGATTTTGATTAAATTCTCAAAAACACTATTCACCCCCCTCTAGTGTTCGTTTTGCCTTAACGATTTATTCCGCAGTCCCTAACAATTGGTATCAGAGCAGGGTCTTTCAATAAGTTTATAATCTGATTTTGAAAATAGTGATAATGACAACCAATACTGGTAGCAATAATAGTTCTTTTGTAGAGGGTCAGTCCACTGTTAGACCACCATTATTTAATGGTAGTAATTTTTCATATTAGGAATGTAGAACGAAGATATACTTACAATAAGTAGGATTAAATACATGGAATAGTACACAAAATGAATTTATTGAACCCACAACTACTGTTGCACAATGGACAAATGAAAAAAAAAAGGCTGCTGCACAAAGCAATTTTAAAGCCATGAATATGTTATTCTGTTCATTAGATAGGAATGGGTTTAATAAAGTATCAGTATGTGAAACTGCTTATGAAATTTGGAGAACTTTACAAGTTACTCATGAAGGAACTAGTAAAGTTAAACAAACTAAAATACCAATGGTAGAAAACAGCTTGAATTATTCAAAATAAATGAGAATGAGTCTATTTCCGATTTGTATTGCAGATTTCAAGAGATAGTGCATTCATTAACAACATTTGGAAAAACCTATTCAAGCAGATCAAATCAGAAAAATATTAAGTTCACTAACTCCATAATGGGATCAGAAAACTTTGGCAATTGAAGAAGCCAGTGGTGTCTGTTAACTGGCCTTTTGGTCCGGTTCCCCAAAGTACGCAAGACACGCTCGACTCAACATATCGCGTGATATTATAACCCAGAGGCGTCGCCAATATCATCCGGGGTCCAATACCAGAAGACTCAAGTCTGGTCACTAGCAGAATGTCGCATCCCTCGAAAACGGCCTCAATTAGTATCCGTCCGCATTTGAGCCGAAGGCGAGCCATCTGCATCCGAGCCGAAGGCGAGCCGTCAAGCGGGTCCGAGCGCAGCGCCGGTGGGGGTCTCAATCATGGCTCAACGACCACTCGTATACTCACCGAGTAACCGATCATCAAAGTGCTCACGCCCAGCGTTTGGGTCCGGCCTCGCCTCAAAGGAATATCTATATGAATGCATGCCACAACGTTTGACATGTATTGTCCTAACAACGACATTCGCATGTACGAATTGACAAAAATTTGATCATTGGGACCAGCTCGGATCGTTGAACGACTTTGTGCTCACAAATCCAAGTGATTTAGAGGATACTCCAAACAATCAAGCTCCATCCCAACGACGTTCGAGTAACCACTTAGGGCGATAGCGCGCCTAGGCCATGGCAATGACCATGCATACACGCTTTGGAAATCTCAACTGAGCAGACCGACTTGATTCAAATTCATGCCCACAAGACTTAAGGGTTCAAATGTACACACCAAACGGTCGGCTCTCAATCCGAAAACTCCTCGAAAAGCTAAAATACGCGACTACAAGTCCATGGCATGCAATCCACTTTCAAGTTACCTATCCCTGCTCAGATCGCATCACACAAAACCACGTGCAAACTCGTGATTGCATACGCAATTATGATCGACAGTGAACCGTTTGCACTTGGATGCAATAGGGAGTCGGCAACTTACATTTATTGTCTTTAATCTACAGGAACTAAATGCCTTGGACATGTTCCAACCCAACCCGCAAGGCTCAAGAAAGTCAAAGCACTTAGCAATGTTGGAATCCTATGCTCATACCAACACATTCCGACAAGGCGTCCCAACCACTCCAAAGCAGTGCGCTCTCGGCATACAACTCAAGAGGAAAGTCATAACCAATCGCTAAACACTGCATGGAGATGTTGGCGCCCATATTAGACTCATCTCACTTCAAAGCACGTTCCGTTAACCCAAGACATACTTTGAGGGGGCAAATGTTAACCAACCTTTTGGTCTGGTTCCCAAAAGTACGCAAAACACGCTTGACTCAGCATATCGCGTAATATTACAGCCCAGAGGCATCACTTATATCATCTGGGGTCCAGTACCAGAAGACTCGAGTTTGGTCACTAGCAGAATGTCGCATCCCTCGAATGCGACCTTCATCAGTATCTTTCCGCATCCGAGCCGAAGGCGAGCCGTCAAGCGGGTCTGGGCGCAGCACTGGTGGGGGTCCAAGGCCCCACAGTCCCGGCGGCGATCGACCTAGCTGGTTAGGTCGAAACAGTAGGCACCGCCCGATTCATCTGATTTCCACCAACAAGTGTGTTGCCCGGAATTACCGGATCAACTCAAAGTCAAGATTCAGCTAGCGACTTCCGTGAACCTCGCCTCCCCTCTAAAGCATTGCCAAACCAAGGCCTTGAACCCCAAAGACCTTGTAGTCCTAGCCGTGAACCCGAACCTTGGGCCACCGAAACACCCACACCTATGGCCTTCGCACCACCCATAAGGCAACCTTCGTACCCCTCGGGGTACGAATTTTGCACCCCCAAGGGGTGCGAAATTCGCACCCATCACGTGCGAAACTCACACCCAGTAGGTGCGAAATTCGCACCCAGTAGGGTACGAAACTCGCACCCAGCAGGTGCAAAACTGGCACCCAGCAGGTGCGAAACTCGCACCCAGCAAGGTGCGAAATTCGTACCTGGGGTGCGAATTTCGCATCCTGGGAGGAACGAATTTCGCACCCCCCATGGGGTACGAATTTCGCACCCCAGGGATGGATGCGAAATTATGGCATGTGCATGTTTCAAGTGCGAATTTCTGGGTGTGGTCTCCTATTTCTACCTACTCCTACCTAACCCATCTCCTATAAATACCCCATGGCATCATACTTTAGAGGGGTTGGAATTTGTGAGCTCAAGACCTCTAGAGAGCTACTTTAATGGCATCTCCCATTTGAGGAAGAAGAAGGGCAAAAGTGTATTTTTCCTAATATATTAAATATATGATAATTATGACATCATATATGATAGTGATGACATCATGTCTTAGAGATGACATCATATAGCTTAGAGATGACATCATATGGCTTTGAAATGAATGTAATGAGATGTCATGAGAGGGCCTAAGCCTTGTAACCTCTTGTGATCAATAATATTCCAACAACGCTTCAAAGTGGACGTAGGCCCCTCACGAGGTCGAACCACTATAAATCTCTTGTGTTATTTACTACTTTCTGCTCTTATCTATACGACCAAATTAATTATTCCTAGTAATTGGAATCTTTCCTGTTTACGGAATTTTTTGCCGTCAACAATGTCAATGAAGTGAAGATTGAGGAGTTAATCGGAAATTTGATGTCTTATAAAGTCCAATTACAAAAGAGAAAAGAAAACAGGTCAACTGATAAATCTATTGTGTTAAAAGCAACATCAATTGATTCTGACTCAAGTAGTGAAGATGATGAAGAAACAGCTCTTATGACAAATCATTTTAGAAAATTTTGAGATATAGAAGGAGAAATTATAACCAAGGAAGCTCAAGAAGTAATGATGGTCGATGTTATAACTGCAACAAACCAGGCCAAATAAAGAAAATGTGCCCATATCTAGATAAATCGACTCAACAAATAGACAACAACAATTCATCAAGAAAGAGAAAGAAAGCATACGCAGCAACATTAGATGATTCAGATTCATCATCAAGTGATGAAGAGCCAGAAACTGGAAATTCAAACATATGCTTTATGGTAATTCAAAGTTCAGAAAATTTCTAAGAAAAGTATCTAAAACCGGGTACGCCTTAATTAATTTTTAATTTTATTTGGTTGAATGGTTGCTTTGTTTGTTTGCTTTGATTTGAATTTTATAAACTTTAAAATTCTAATTTGAATTTTGAAATTCGGAATAACAGTATAATAATAAATAACAAATAAAAATCGATAATATAAATCACATTTCATAAAAAATTCGATTTCCTTCGAAAATAGGTACATATGTCGATATACATATGTCCATATGTTGACATATATTGACCAGAAATTTGAAAATTTGAATTTCAAAGGTTTAAACTTGCAAACTTCCCTCCAACTTTTCACCAAATCCCAAGGTGTAAAAAGGTGTCATTTAAGTCTGAAAAGTTGTGCATGTTCAATTCATATCCATTCAATTTATATATATACACAACTATCCTTTCTACCTTTCATTCACAACTCAAATCAATATTCTTCATATATATTCTCTTCAAAACTATTAATTCAATGGCTTCTTCAAGTTCAACTTAGTAATTGAAGTTAACCAAAACCATCAAAGGTTATCTTCATAATGACAAAGAAGCTATCAAGACTTATGTTAACTATGTAGCAAATGATAAAGTTAACATGGGTGCTTTCGCCATCTTAAGCGAATTTCCCTCCGATGAACTTACCTCTCTATTTCAACACAAGAAGTCTTGAGTCTAATTGACTCTCGTTATAACGATGAAGTGTGTTATCCCAAACTTGTCAAGATGTTCTATGCGAATCTTAATCACGGGTTTTATGAAGGCAATGAAGACCAAATTTGGAGTAGTGTCAAAGGCACTCAAATTTTTCTTGATGCCGAACTCTTTGGCACTATTCTAAATTGTAGAAGCATGGGCTCGGATTTCTCGGATTTTGTTATTAATGAAACCGACTTAGAGGCCTATCACGATATATTTGAAGATGATGCTTCAATGGATTTCAAAAATCGCTTTTTCCGTCCAAAAACTAGAATCGTAAATCTTCTCCTCCAACATACCATCACTCCTCATTCCGGAAATTTTAATAACCCAACTCTCAAAGTCCAAAAGGCTCAATTTGCTATTATGGGTAACTACAACATTCATTGGGCCGACATGATCTTAAAAGAAATCAAACCCATAGAATTATTTTCAAGAGAAAACACTTTATATTATGGTGTTTATCTCACATGTATTTCCAAATAGTGTGGAGTTGATCTTCATGGAGAAGAATTTGTGCCCAGAAAAGTGTTTGACTCATTAAGTATACATCTCATGCAAATTCCTCTCACTTTCAAGCCATATGAGACATTCGAAGCCAAACAAGCTTGAATGCAACAAGAACAAGCGCCAATGGAAATCGAAGAAGAAGAGACTTCTTTAGAAAGTGTTGTATGTCCAACCAACACTAGATACATTTCCAAAGAGACGATTGTTCAAATTCAAGTCAAAATTGTCAAAAATCAAAAGAAGCTTAAGAAAAACTTCTCCAAAATGACCAATTTCATGGTCAAGATGGGAAGAAAGCTTGGATTCTCACCTCCCTCATCATCATCAGAAAACTAGATTGTCTAGTTTAATCTATCTCTATGTATTAGCTTATGTTTTGCTTTCGAATCTCATATTTAGTGTGTCTTAGTTAGTTGGATGTATTTTCTTTCTATTAAGTAATAATTGGAGTTTTATTTATGTTAAAATCATCTTTAGGTCTCTATAAAAACTTTATAATAAATTATAGTTTAATATAAGTTCAAAGGATTCAAAATTTAAAAAAAATTCAAAATTATCAATAAGATGTGACGACATACATTTATGTATATGTCAACATATAATTGCCAGATTTTCAAACTGTTTCAAATTTTAAAAATTAAATAACTACTCATGTCCATTCAAAATCCAATGAATTCCAAACCCTATTTAAGTCTATTTCTTCCAGAAAATTTCATTATTCTATTTCTCCTTCTCCCTTATTCATTTCTTATCAAACCCATGACAAATCCAATTCATAATCTTAGTGAAAATCTAGAAGAAACCTCGAATTCTTTCAAAAATATCCTCTCTATTATTCTACGAAACTAGAGTCATCTCGTACTAAGCCAAATAAACATGTTTGAGCAGTAAGAGAAACATTTTGATGCAATTCGGTGACTAAGCACTTATCTTTTCAGAGATGAAGATAATAACCTCGCAAAGGCTCCACCAACCAAAGAAGATGAAGATTAGGAAGTCATCAAGAATGATCCAATCTTTGGAGATGACGGTTGGGTTGAAGTCCCAAGAAACGTTTAATTGATTGGTATGGTTGATTTGATTGATTTGTTTGAAATTTGAATTCTATGACTTCAAACACACACACACACACACACACACACATATATATATATATATATATATATATATACACACATAAAACATATAGTGTGGTGTGCTTTCATTTGGTTTCTATATATGACATTAAACAAATGTAAATATAATACTTGGATTGGTTTGTATGTGATAATCATAATGTTAGGAATTACTATTATAGGATTATATAGGTTAAGGGGGAGTGTTCTACTTTGAGTTAGTAGTTACTTAGTTTCATATAGGTTTTATTTAGATAGTTATACAATTTAGGGGGAGTAGTTTAAGAATTTCTTTTTGATAATGCCTAAGGGGGAGAAATCATAAAATATAGACATAGTTTATAGGTTTCATATAGATAGGGGGAGTATGTGAAGGATCATCATCAGGTATATACAGGTATGATAATTTATAAACTAAGGTTGTCATCATCAAAAATGGGGAGATTGTTGGAGAATGGAGTTTTGATGACAACAACCTTATTTCAATATTAGTTGATTTTATAATATATACTAACACTTTTGTCTAGAATATATATATATACACACACACATATGCAGGATTTATATACAAGAATTATTACTGAAGACTGTACAGTTTAAAGATGTTAGAGATTCAGAAATCAAAGATGTTTCAAGACTCATGAGTATTCAAGATTTCAAGAGTTTAAGATACATATAGTTATAGAGTCTAGATTATGTAAGACTCTGAATAGCACTCCAGGTTCAAATTCAAAATAATTTCAAATTCTGTTTTTCAAATTCTGATTTCGAATTCTATCTTTAATCTCTTTCTTCTCTATTTTACTTTCTATTTTTACTTTGATTTTAAACTTAAGTTTATACTTTATAAGGTTTATATATTTATATTTTATACTTTATATTTATATAGTTTTAAACTCTATAATTTGATAAATATGTTTATATTGTTTATATTTATGTTTTCGTAAGATTTTCTACTTTATAATATTTATTTGTAACACTATATTTTAATTCAAGAATTTCCTGAATTTATATATATATATATATATATATCAAAACACTTGAAAAATGTTCAAATTTCAATTTGTACTCGACATACATACATACATACATATATATATACATGTCGACATATAACTATCATTTTTTCAAAATTGAAAGGAAGTGCCTTTCCATTATTTTTGACGGTTCTGAGACATTGCAATCTTTCACACACTATTAAAAGGGGCTGATTTCGAATTTTTTATAATTTCTTCTTCTCCATCTTCATTCCCTTTCATTACACCATTATTTTTATCATTTTTATGATTTATACACCTATACTCTGCCGAATTCAATTCTGTTTTCACTAATCTTCTTCTCTCTACACTCTCTACTCATTACTCTCTGAATCAAGTGCTATTGAAGAGTTATAAGGCTGTTTGTAATTGTTTGGGTTGTGTAAGTAATCGGTGGTATCGCCTGTAGCCGGGAAATCAAGAATGGGCAATCGGTGGTATCCCTTGTAGTCGTGAAATCAAGGAGGTTGGAATCGGCGGTATCCTTTTTAGCCGTGAAATCAAGGAGGTTGTAATTGGCTATTGATATAGTAATAAAACTCTGTGCAATCCTGCATTGCGTGGGACTGGACATAGGAGCAATTCCGAACTAGTATAAAATCCGGTGTGTTATTTCCTTTTCTGCGCTTTACTTTTTTTTATATTTTTGTTTGTGTTTGATTCTGTGTCTGTGATTGTCTATGTGGTCTTTGATTCATATAGTAGTTCACATAAGTTTTAGAGTTTGTTTAAATTCTCAAAAACACCATTCACCCCCTTCTAGTGTTTGTTTTGCCATAACGATTCATTCCATAATCCCTAACACTAAAGTCCGAATAAAAAACCTACTAGCTGTCCGAAATCACAAGAAGCATGCACTTTAAATGGACATCCAGTGGAATACAATGAGCAAACTGTCGTAATCCTACAAGAAATATTCTTAAGGAAATATAGTTATGATCTGTTTCAATTTGGTATGCCATTAAGAATTCTCTAAAGCCGTTGGCCCCTCCAAAACAAAAACCAACAAAATCAAAATTTGTTAATGCAGAAGCTCTTTTCATTGAGTCTTTCAACTAACTTTTCCTATGCACGACAATGTTTGCACCCAAACATCTAGTAGAAGACGAACACATTGAAACATTAGTTGAAAGCGAAGAAGAACCATATACGATGTTTTCCAATTGGAAATCCTTCAACTTAACATTAAAAAAAAGCATGCTTCTTGTGTAGTTGAAAACAAACGGTACTTTGCAGATCAGAATCAGTGTCAACAATTATAATTTTGTTCTCAAGCACATAGCAGATCTTAATCGACATAGGAGTGAACTGAGACCAATTTCGACATATTTCATTCCGCAAATCATAAATAATGGAAGCATTGAGAACAACTACAATAAGAAGATTGTTTTCACCACTACAAGATAAAAAATAAATCATAAAATTCAGTTAGCAAACCAAACAATTGAGAAACGATACCCAGTTGACACAATTCTGAAACCCACAAACATAAAACTGATACCTACATATATACCTATAAACTACTATAATATTTTTACAAAAAGTAATAGGAAAAATGTTTACATCACTGTTTGATTGTTTAAAATAAAATAATTTCAACTGAGTTACAAAGTTAACGCAATATTACAAGTACAAAATTAATACAGCACCAAAATTTTAAGAACAAAAGCATAACACAGTTAATGCAACAAAATTGATACTTAAAAAAAATGATAAACTAATACCTACAAACAACTGTAATTTTAAAAAAATCCGAAAATTATTTACATTAAATTTTGATTGAGTAAAGCAATGCAAATTCGATTAAAATACATCGTTAATGTAAGAATACGACTACATAATAAATATAACATCAGAAGCACAAAGAAAAAGTACAATGTAGAGCTAATTAAACGAAACCGATACCTAAAAAAAAAAAAGCTGACACCCAACATTTGAATAAGCAAACATTAGAACGAACCTGCTAGTAGAACCAACATAAGCCATTAATCACCGATAACAAAAAAAACCTAATCAAAATAATTAACATTAAAATGATTATGAAGGGAAAAGAAAATTCAATCGATGCAAATAGAAAAAAATACCGATGTTTGAAATCTGAGTGGGATCGAATTCCGGTGTGCAATCAATATCGATATGCACGAGATCGAATTTGTAATCTAAAATGCGCGATCAATATGGATGTTTGAAGAGGATAGTCATAGTTCGAAATATACAGGAAAAAATAATCGCAATGGAGATCAATGGCGAAATTGAGATTCGGAAAATCAAATCAAGGATGAGGATGCTTAGCGTGCGCCGTCAAATATGATTTCATAAAATATTTAGTATATTTTCCTTGTTATTAAAATTTTAATGGGCTGTCCTTATGGCTAAAAAACCTTAATTTTTGTCCTTATGAATATTTTCTTGTAACTAAATATTGCTAAAGCCTATTTCAAAATTCAAACTATTTATATATACTTTTATTGTCCTAACTATTTATTTTGAAACTAATTTAAATATTTATCTAAATTATTTTAATATATTTTTTATCTACTTTATAAATTCATACAGTTTTAAAATTTGGAATTGTTACAATAATCTATGTTTGTTTTTTAATAGAGATTTTAATATGAAAACATACTCTATCTCGGATATGAAATGATTTTAAAGAAAACTTGATATTTTGATATGAAACATTAAGCCTTTAAAATGTAAAGAATCAACCAGTATGGAAAATATAAATGTTTGGTTGTTAAAGAGACCGGGATTGAGTATTGTCATACTCTTTTCCAATACTGAAAACCACTTTAACTACTGTGTACATAGTAGAGAATCAAGAATGGCAAGTTGGTTTGGCGAATGCTACTGGAATGAAGTAAGAGAACGTTGATGGATATTCTTGACCTTCGGGTCATAATTAACATGACTAAAACATGATCCATAGCCAGGACAATGTGAGTTACTCTAAGAAAACATGCTTTTTTGATATTATATCTCTTACTCTGTGAATGGTTACGCATGCCTTTGAATTTGGGAGTATTGTATGAGGACGGCGGTTCATTACCACGATCACGGATTTCCACAATCAGGTAGAATCCTACTAATGGGTATTTCCTCGATGCCTTGTTATATTATCCTAACCAAGCCCCTACGATTTTGATTTGACATTGTACCTATAGAGTTCTCCTAGATACCACCAGTTTACGATGGGTTTATAGTACTATATACACTGCAACATTTATAAATGGTGTAAGGGTAAAATGTAATCCCGCTTACGCTATTTTAATACTTTACTTTACTGAATAGACACTATTATAACAACGTATTTTATTATATAGTATCTAGTTTAACGGATCCTTAGGAGATGGAAAATCTCATGACATCTCTTATGCTATTTCATTCACGAACACATTAGATATGAGGTGTGAATAACTGTAAGCATCTCTAACGTGTGACACTCGTATTATTACATGGTTTTGACTTGGTTGATATGAGAATATTTCAGTTATGATCTAAGTATATTTTTGTCTTTTCATTTGTACTCGGATCAATCTGAGTTTTTCAGTTATCAAAACCTCGTTATGAAGATGAAGATGGAGCTTGACAGACGTATTTATTAGTATTATTCCACTGCAGTTATTGGTATTTTTTGTGATAGTTTAACTCTAATAATTGTTGTAAAGTATAATCAAATGTATGTCTTAACATCTTCATGAGCTGATATTTATTTATTATATGTTGTCCTTCCATTGCAAACCTGTAACTGTTTTTCTTCTTCCTTCCTTTTCTTATATCATCCCCGATAACTATTTATATTTTTGACTTGCTTAAGTCGACATGTGTGGATTATTGTTGGCTTAAATGATCAAAAATGCAGGTCGATATAAATACCATGGAGATTGCCTGGGCAACGGTGATTTTTCTACTATTTGCTTTTGATTTTTGGCACCTTTGCTCACATAAGATTATTACTTCTAATTGTGGCCTTGCAATCCATGCCATGTTACTATGGTGCTTTTTGTTACTTCCTATCTGAGGTCGAGGTTGGAATTTCTTCATGTCATTCATATATAGTGTTGTTTAGTCCTATTAAGTGAGTTGTTTGGATGTAATTTTCACCATGTCATTTTCCTGTAATACTTTCGAGTGGGATTATCTCCTTGTCATTTGTCTTAGGAGATGTTTTGTTTCTATACAAGTGCGGTTTTATGTCAAAATGTAAGAAGCAACTTGTTTTTGTTGTCTCTCTTATGTTCATGTACGTCAGTGTGTGTTTGTCAATGTACACCAGTGTGTGTTTATAAGCTGCTCACTTTTGTGGTGAATGTAAAGGGAACTCCTCGCATGGAGTTTAGAGATAATTAGTAGTCTAGACACCTTGTCTTGCTCCTGTACTATAAGCTAGAATAGTGGGAGTGGATGGACGGACCACTATAAAAACCACTTGTAGTTGTTAGGAAATCTGTCTATCACCTGTTTTTTCTGTATTTATTATATGTTATAATAAAAATGTTATAGATCTCTTTAATAACCGGTCGGCTACGCCAAAAAATTATTAAAATATAATACTTTACATAAATAGAAGATTAATTTGAAAACTATTTGTAAAGGTGTTTGAAAATCATTTTGAAAATAGGAGTTATTAAAATGATTTTTAGAAACTTGTATATTTGTAAATATTTTTGGAAAAATAGGATTTCAAAACTTTTTGAAAATGAGAAGAGGTCAAATAAGAAATATAGCGCTTTAACAAAATATTCTAAGACTCTATTAATTATTTTGATATTTTGAATCTTGAATCTTCATACTTACGAGTCTTTAATCTCTAACTCTTAAAAATTTTCAACAATCTTCATATCACCCTTTTGAATCTACTCTTGATGTTGTACAATGTTCTCAACCAGCACATGCCATATATCTTAGACAATATACAGTATATAATTTATGAAACCCTCAATATCCATATTTTATATAATTTCATATGGTTGTTGTCATAAAATCCAATACCTGTGGTAATAATAATTATTATATGATATATTATTAAAGAAACACAAGAATATAGTTAGTGCATTAGTATATATAAGAACATATACCAGGAATATGTTGGAAGTAACATAAATAATCGATATGTGTCACATCACTCATATAACTTAAAAAATTGTAATATGATGTCATCACACATATTTGTACAAACAAAAAAGTCCACAAATCACGGAAGCAATAAAGTTGGTGAATCATACATTTCCAAAATACATCATTCAAATCCAGGCAAACGTCATCGAAGAGATATCACCATATATAATAAGCTAACATAGCGTTTCGTAAAATGCCACTTATTCTCAATAAATATAACTTCATCTTCTATTTATATATATCAACATAATCAGTGGAATGAGAATCCACTACACTCTAGATATCTATAACTTGTATAATATCATCTCCTCATAAATATACTATTATAAAGTATCATGACAGAAAGATACCGTGTAATACATAAAGTTCCAAGTAGAGTCATCTATAAATAAACATCAGTGAATACCATATCTATACATAAGCAAGTTGTAGTATTTTAATGAATAGTAATTAATTAAAAGATTGATTAATTAAAGAATAAGTTGAATAATGAAAAGAATTGTGCAACAGCGTTTGCACCATTGGGTCTATTATGATTTTCTAGTTTAGATAGAATTCCGGCTTGCGTAAAATGGACTTAAAACGAATAAGTTATGATTGTTTGAATTTTGAATTCAAAACCAGAAAATTTAATAAACAAACCGAATTAAATATAAATTAATAACATTTTATAATGTTATTACTAGGATGACCTAAGGGTTGACCCAGGCCTAATGTCTATCAACCCCTGTGTCGACCCATCTAGGAGATGGGTCGACCCGAGATGTTTAGTTAGGCACGTTTTCGTGCCTAGCAACCGAGAATTGGTTTGTTCGAGACTTTTCTTGTATCTGATGTTTGAAAATTATAATCTAAAATCCAAGGGCCTGGGTTGCTCTACTTCAACTATAAATATACATCTTTTCCAGCCTTGATTCTCACATCTCCATTCTCTTTCTCTGAGCCTCCTCTACACAAATTTCTTCCTTTAAAATAAAATGGAGTTTTGAGGTAAAAGTTTATATATACAAATAGAGGAATATTTATATACAGATTTAGAGATTTTTACCAGGGACATTGGATAAGCATATTTTTGTGAGTACTTTACTTTAATTTCTAGATTTGTATAATTTAGAGAAAAGTTGGTTAGTAAAATAGTTTGTAAATCTTCTTATAGTTATCTACAATTTTCTGTGTTTATTTTCTTTCTGTCTCTATTCCTATTTCTGTTTATTTCAGTAATTTAGCATTTATTGTTAATTATTCAGTATTCTCCTATCCCTTTTCTTTGTGATTATTTTATTTACATTCAGGTTCTTTCCTATTTCGTTTATGATTCCATTTTATTTGTTTTGATTTTAGGTCATGCGAGAGCCTAAAAGTTTTACCTTTTATTTAAGGCAAGTCTAAGCCATTTGAGAGGCTAAAACCTTTACCCTATTATTTATGCATGTGTTGGAAAAATATTGATTTTGGGTATAAAGGGTTAACTGGGGTATACTAAATAAATATTGTAATTAGATAATGAACTGTTATTTCGGGGGATGGCTAATAAACTGAATAATTAAAATAGTTTAACTTAGTAATTCAGCAAGTAACGAGGATTGGGGTTGCATAATGAATATGATAAATGCATCATAAGACAAACAAGATGTTTAATACAACGTAAAATATAAAAAGACGTTATATTTAATGAGTAGGCTTATTAAACAAACTTGAATTATGTGTTAAGTTTAATATGAAATAAATTAATAAGCATGTTGTGGGAGAACGACGGTTGATTAGGGAAAATAAGTGGCTTATAGTTGTGGTTCGTTCCGGCAGCATAGAATGAATATGGAAAATAAGTGGCCAAACGATGTAATTAATCTATGGTGGCCTTGGAGTTCATTGATAATTTTATGGGGGTCAAGCTAGCTAGGCGGTCAACGATAATTCTACGGTGTCCTTGGCATTTGTTGGCAATTCTATGGGGATTTAGATTAGTACGCGATCAATGATAAAAATTAAATAATAGGGACCAAAACTAGGGGTGACTTAAGTCAAATTGCATTTTGGTTTGGGACTCGTATCAGGTAGTATCCCCTTTATCATTTTACGGAGGTCTTACACGAGGAGGAGGTGAGGGCATGCTTTACTGCACTGGGTAGTAAGAGGTCTAAACGAGATGGGTACGGGCGCGTTCCGAAGGGGCGATTAGCTTGCATCACACCGATTAGGGAAGATAAGACACTGTAACGCCCGTGATGAATGTTATGTCATTTATAGAGTTGACGGGGCCAGGCCAGATAAACCCGAGGCCCATAGTGGGAAAAGGTTATCATGCTATGGTATAGGCGTCGATCGATGAGTAGAAATTACGTTACAACCTAATCATGATTTATAGTAAGTTGGTGTAGAAATCAAAATGACATGAATGAGAAGGAAATTGAGTTTATTCATGCTTATATTTCCCATGCTTTATTTTCTACCTTTATGCCTTTATGTTTTCTTGGTACTGCTATTCTGTCTAATCTCCCTTTTATAGTACTCATGCTAGTAATTACAAGACTCGCCAGACTTATGTATGACTAGTTTTCTTTCTCTCTTCCTTTTCCCTTCCCACCAGGTTCACCGGGCGGAGGAACTCAGAGTTGATAGAGTTTTGGTTCAACTTTGATTTTTGCTTGATTCTCTTTCCACGTGTTCGTGTATCGTTTCACTCTCGATTTACTTCTGGCTATTGTTACTGATGTTGATGACTTTATATTGTACTATGATTAAGCTAGTTTTATTTTTCATGAGACAATTATGAGTTTCTGTAACGATGGGCATTTTTATGATGTTATGACATCGATGTTTTGATTTAAGTTTTGAATTCAGCTGTGTTTTTATATATTATATCTTGTGAATTTTAGTCTTTGTAATGTTTATTTATACCTATACGCTTCATGTTCCTTAACAAAATCCTCATATGGGTTATGTTAATGGGTGTAGGTGTTTCATTTGGTATCAGAGCCTAAGGTTACAAGATCAGAGATTTTTTGTTTTGTTTTACTAAAGTCTTTTCAAAAAGGAAAATGTTTTCAAAATAAAAGTTTGTTATTGAAAAATATATCCCCTCTACTCAGTTACAGATTACCTTTGACTCTTTCAAATTCTAAATTTTTATCCCTTTCTTTTTTGTAGCATATCAAGAGCCTTTAATCTTCCAGAGGGCGTTCCTATCCCCAGTTGGTTCAATATATATTTATTGGCTATGACTCCCACTGAAGGACAAGATCATGCAGTAGCTTCAGCACCCGCTACAGTGGTTCCTCCTAATCTACCATCAGCTGCTGACTATTCTAATCTTTGTAAAGACTTTACAACTTTAGGTGGCAAGACTTTCCTTTGTTCTAAGACTTTTTTTGGTGCTCGCACTTGGCTCAGAGATACCGAGCATATATTTGGACTTTTGGAGCTAGAGGATAAACAGAGAGTTCAGTTAGCCGCTTGGCAACTAAGAGGCGATGTTATATACTAGTGGGAGGTAGTAGAGGCGAAGCACGCTGTTAGGACTTGGAATGAGTTTAAGGAAAAGTTTGAAAAGAAATTTTATCGCAAGCTGAGGAAGGGATGCGATCAGATATGTTTTTAGGTTTGAGGCAAGGTGATCTTTCTGTAAGGGAGAATGTGAATCATTTTAATAATCTTGCTAGGTTTGGAATGTATTTGGTAAATACAACGCATAAGAAGGCTATGAAGTTTGCGAGGGGACTGAACCAACCCCTCCAAGGACTTGCATTCACTCACGTTCCTATGGGTTCGACATTTGCGGCTCTAGTTAAGATGGAACTTATGCATGAAGAAGAAAAGGAAGGTTCACATAAGAATAAAGTTGAGTGGCTAAGGTTGGTAATAGCAAGAAGTGGTGACCTAAGAAGCGCAGTAAGAAAAAGGTGCATACGCTAGAGAAAGCCCAGATGAAGAAAAGCATCAAATGCCATGGGTGTGATATGATGGAACATCGCGTGAAGGACTATAGGAAGATGACCAAGAAAGGAAATTGCTACAATTGCAGACAGATCGGGGATTATTGTAGACAGTGCCTTTAGAAGCAAGGTCAAGGGCAGGGAGATGGTCCATTCGAAGTGCAGGTGCATGCATTAGAGGCGGCTCAGACCGATGGCGGTCAGGATAGAGTTAGGATGGTCGTAGCTGAAGGTTTGATCTTTCTTAATGACTTTCTCGTTAGGACCTTATTTGATTATGGTCCTTCTCATTCATTCATATCCTCTTAATTAGTCGATTGTCTACACCTATATACATCATTTGTTTCTGATCTAGTAGAAGTTTCAAACCCTATAGGAGGTTCGATTCATTTGACTATGATGTGTAAGAGTTTGAGACTTTCTATATATTAGGCGTCGAGTTTGATTGTGATGCATATGTGCTGGTTTTTTGAGTATAATATTATTATAGGGACGGATTGGCTATCCAATTACGGCGCCATCCTTGACTACCAGAGGAGAGTTGTGAGGATGAGGACTTGTCATGGTATGACTCTCGAGACTTCTGTCGACCCGCTTAGGTGAGTCATGTTGAGCTTTTTAGATTCCATAGACAATTCTATTAATGATCTTAGCTTGGTATCCATAGTGAGAGATTATTTCGCATGTATTTGAGGAGGTAAGTGGGCTACCTCCAAGATGAGAGATTGACTTTAGAATATGTTCGATAGCAAATGTAAGCTTTTTGCGTTGCCAGTGCGTCATATGTCTTCGACGAAAAGAAAGGAGCTAAGTAAGCAGGTGGGTGAGCTGTCAGAGAAAGGCTCCATTAGATGGAGTATATCTAAGTGGGTAGCACCATTCGTCTTCGTGACTAAGGCATATGGCTTTCTCTATCTATGTCTGGATTATAGAGAACTGAACAAGTTCATGAAGAAGAATCACAACCCATTCCCTTGTTAGACGATTTGTTTGACCAGTTTATGACACCCCACATCCGTTAATGTCACTCTTTATTGGAATGAATTAAGTTCCATGAAGCGTTATAGGTAAAAAAAAAAGAATGTCATAAGATATATATAAAATAGCAGCGTAAATTTAAAACTTCATTATTTTGCAGAAAAACACCATAGTCTCAAAACCAGTTACAACATCAGGCATAAAATACTGAAACTAAGTACATCAAAACAAAACATCTGTCTTGTGCTAAAAATCATCAGAGTACAGAAATGTAAAATCATATCCCTAGTAATAGCCATAATAAATTAGACAAGTAGTCAAAGCGATACATCAAAGCAGATCCAAATCCAAGCAGAAACAAAAGAGAGAATCCTAATCAAGCCTGAGCGTTCCCACCTTGAGAACCTAAGGGGAAAGGAAAGGAGAGAAAAGGAAACAAAATGGTTCAGACATAAAATCTGGCGAGTCTAGTGACTTACAGCATATAAAGAAGTAAAAGTATCATGATAGGCATATTTACTGGATGAGAGATAACAGTAGGATATAACAGGTATAAACAGACTGAACAGACTAAACAGAGTAGATTATGCTTCTCAAATACTTTTCTCTGCACTAATTCTAGTATAACAGATATGCGACAGAATTATGTATCACTCAACTACTTAACATAAATAGAATGATCCCAACAAAAACATAATGGTAGTTCTAGGTGTACTCTAGTAACGGGTTTTACCCCAAGCATAAATAACTGGTACCTAAATAGAAATAACGAGTGTTACCCCAAACAGAAATACAGGTACCCTACAGGACCAGGCGTACCCTAATTACTACCTCCCAACTGATTGACTCCCTAACTTGTAAATACCCTACAGATTAACAGGTTAAGTTTCACAGGTTAATAGGTTCATATAAACCTCCATAGATTAAACAGTTTTACTTAACCTCAACAGATTAAACGGGTTTACTTAACCTCCAACAGATTAAAAAGGTTCCACATGTTGTTTATAGTTTTATTAACATATTCCGCTTAATCTATAAATTAATACTATTAATTTACATTCCCCAATGTTCAAGTCATAATTAACAGTATAAGATATACCCCAAATTTTAGTCATACTTCACAGTATAGGTTATGCCCCCAAATTCCGATCATGATTCATATTACAAGATATGCCCCCAAATTATCATTCACATCATTCCCAAATTATCCCATATTCGTTCGTTCGCATGTTTCAGCCATATTGGCCTAGGCTCGAAGTTTTCCTAGGCTATAAAAATAAAAATGGAATGAAGGAGAGAGAAGAACATAACTAGGCATAATAACAAAAATAGGCATATAAGAACTGAACAACAAATCAGGTGTATAGAGGAATACATGTAATAGCAGAACTGTTTAGGTATGAATCAGATTCTTAACGGGCATAAGTTCAGATCCAGATTTATAAACATGTCAGGGTTACTGTTATATTTTTATATCCAAAAGCAACATGAACTCACAGAGATTGGGTCTAAGCACAAGAAATCTTTCTGATATACGTATATAGGCTGATGTTGAAGAAGAAGTCTAATTCAATCCAAGCAGAGGCGACATCTCGTTGACTCCGTTGTTTTAGGTGTAGAAAACAATAGAAATGTTGTACTATATATAGCCTATTGTCAATGAACCCAGTCAACAAATCAGTACCGATTCAGAAAAATCCACTGCGCCGTATCGGCATTGGGTCGACCCAACCCCCCTCCCGGGGTCGATCCATGGGTCGACCCACCTAGCCATGGGTCGACCCGACCTAGGCGTGGGTCATCCCCCTTTTTCAAAACGGAAGCAACGTACCTTTTGTTTTTTGTTATTTCCTTCTATGGAAAGATAATATGAACGATTTTCTTCGACCTGCATTGAATGCTGGTCCAGTTCTTGAAGATAAGAGAACATCAAATCCACTTTGACCAATGTACCTCGCCGCCCGTATTGTTTGTTGACCAAAATTCCGATCCATATCTCCCTAAATTTTCCCGCCTACTATTTCGAACGGATTTGAATTTCTAATTTGAATTTATTTATACATAAGACTCTTATATGTATACAAACTTCTAGCCTTCATATATTTCTCATACGATATCCGTTTCACGCAAACTCGGAGTCTATCTTAAGCAGAATTCCGAGATGAACGCGACGGTACAGTCCGTTTTACTTAATTCCCAATATTTAATTAAGTATCTTTTAGTTTAATGTTATAACGTCCTTTTAAAATTACGGGGTGTTACATTCTCCCCTACTTAAAGGATTTCGTCCCCAAAATCTCTAAGTTAAGAAGAATGTTTATCCTAACATCCATTTACAACCATCTACTCATCCATCAATCACAGGCATCCATTATCCTTAAGAGATTTCTAATGTTTGTATGAACATATGCAAAGTTGTGTGTATATGTCCCCATGCTAATGCGAAAAATCAGGCGGTCTACTGATTCAGTCGGCCTCCTTAATGCAATGTATGTTAGTGCCATAAATCCAACATGTATGCAAATAGCCCTAGTATATCATGTAAACGCTATATGCATGCACAATCATCCATCCAAATGCAACATCCATATGATGATACATCCATTTCCATTCATCAAAAAGAAAAATGCACACACATCCATATGCAGTATGGGAGTGCTTCAAGCCGATCTAGTGCCTAGTGTGTGTATATGCATCCACGAGCAACCATTAGCAAACACTTGCATCCATCAAACATAACATTTCTCAAACACGTGTTTACATCCATTGGTTTCCTACCTAAAGGTCGAAGATTCGATCGATATGATATACTCAAATGACAGAAGCAAGTACAAATAAAAGCTTGGAAAAGAAGAAGTTAAGAACATATCCTTGAAAAATGGGTACAAAGCGCGAATCTTGTCCTTAGTCTCTTAAGTTTCACCCTCGCGGTCTTCTCCCCATTGAACTTTCATCAACTTGACCTCTCTGTTGGTAGCTTCTTAACCTCTAATCCAAGTATACGAGTAGGAACTCGTCTAACCGTCGCCTGTCTTTCTACCTCTACTTCCTCAAGCATGCTCGGAACAACTACTTTTGCTGTATTGTGCAGACATTTCCATAAATGAGAAACATGGAAAACATCATGAATACCCGCTAGTCTCTCTGGTAATCTCACCCTGTAGGCCATTTGACCTATCCTTTCCACTATGGAAAATGGTCATACAAACCTTGGCGCCAATTTCCCTATAGATCCAAAGCAAACCACATTCCTTAGAGGTGATACTTTGTTGAAAACCATGTCTCCCACCTCAAACTCAATATCAGTCCTTCTTGTATCCGCGTAGGACTTCTTCCTGTCCTGAGTTGTCTTCATGCGTCTACGGATAAGATCAATCTTTTCTGAAGTTTCTTTAATCATCACAGGTCCAAGTAGAAGCCTATTTGTAGACTCCCACCAACAAGTTGGTGATCTGCAAGGTCGTCCATACAGTGCCTCGTAGGGTGCCATGCCTATACTATCCTGATAACTGTTGTTGTAGGTGAACTCAACCAACGGGAGATGCTCCTCCCAAGTCCTTTTGAAGTCTAGGATACACAGCATCAAAAGATCCTCAAAACTCTATTCATCCTCTTAGTCTGCCCATCGGTCTGAGGGTGATATGCGGTACTCAAACATAGCTGCGTACCTAATGCCTCTTGCAAGCTCTTCCAGAACTCACTAGTGAAGATGAGTTCACGATCACTTACAATGCTAGAAGGTACTCCTTGTAAACAGACTATCTCATGAGGATAAATTGATGCCAATCATGATGTCGTTCTCTTATTCTTAACAGGAATGAAATGAGTGCTCTTAGTAAGCCTGTCTACAATAACCCAGATACTGGTGTTGCCTTTCCTCAATTTAGGAAAACCATCAATAAAATCCATAGAGACGCTCTCCCACTTCCACTATGGGACCGCTAAAGGATGAAGTAAACCACCGGGCTTCCTTTGTTCAGCCTTAACTTACTGACAAACTAAACATCGAGAGACAAACTACGCTACATCTTTCTTCAACCCAGCCCAAAAGAAAACCCTCTTCATATCACTATATGTCTTATCACCTCCCAGATGGATACTCATCCTAGAGCGATATGCTTCCTCAAGGACTGTCTTCAACAGACTCTCAACTTGAGGAACACAAAGCCTTTTCCATCCTATCGCAACCACCCTTTATCATCCGTGGAATATCTACTGAGGTGACTAGAAGTCTCCCCTCTACTGAGCCTATCCAAGATATCTGCTATCTGCGGGTTATCTCACTGCGAAGAACCTATATGATCCATAAGAGTAGGTCGCACCTCTAAGGATGCCAACAAACCTGGTGTAAGATCCGTAGATGGCCTAAAATCGAAGGTCGATATGTACTCCAAACTCCGCCTCTCTACGAATAGAGGACTCAAAGCCATCCTCTTCCTACTCCATGCATCTGCCACTACATTACCCTTGCCAGGAGTATAAGCAATCTCAAAATCATAAGACGTTAGGAATCCATCTCTACTATCTCAAGTTGAGATCCCTTTGCGAGAACAAATAATTGAGAGATTTATGATCCGTGCACAACTCGAACCTCTCTCCAAGTACACAATGTCGCCAAGTCTTAAGCGCAAACACTATAGCAGCCAACTCCAAATCGTGGGTAAGGTAGCTCTTCTCATGAACTCTCAACTGTCTACCACCGTAGCATACTATCCTTCCCTCTTACATCAAGACAACACCAAGCCCTGTAGCAAATGCATCCGTGTACACTATGAACACTTTGTTCCCATCAAGCAAAGTCAAAACCGGGGATATTTTCAGAGCCCTCTTCAATCGCTGAAAAGCATCCTCATAGTCAAAGTTCCAAGAAAAGGTCAGATCCTTCTTCGTCAGTCTAGGGAGTAGGGCTGATATCTTTGCGAAGTCCATGATAAACTTCCTATAATAGCCCGCTAAACCAAGAAAACTCCTCACCTCCTTTGTATTCTTTGGAACCTTCCAATCTTGAACTGCAACTGCTTTCGCGGGATCCACCGCTATCGCATCCTTGGAGACCACATGCCCTAGAAATCATACTTCCTCTCTCCAAAAATGGCATTTGGAGAATTTCGCCTTAAGCTGGTGCACTCGGGGAGTACTCAAAACCTCCCCTAAACGTAGGGCTTGCTCTTCCTCGCTCTTTGAGAAGATCAGAATGTCGTCCACAAATACCACAATGAACTTATTCAAAAACTCCCGGAACACCCTACTCATTAGATCCACAAAATATGCGGGTGCATTTATCAACCCAAAAGGCATGACCAGCCACTCAAAGAAACCATATGGAGTTCTGAAAGACTTCATCTCTATATTGTCCCAGCCACCCTTAACTGATGAAACCCCATTGCCAAGTCTTACTGAGAGAAAACGGATGCGCCAACAAGGTGGTTAAGCAGATCATCAATCCTCGGAAGTGGGTGTCTATTCTTCTTAGTGGGCCTATTCAACTCCCTGTAATCCACACATAAGCGAAGCGAGCCACCCGCCTTAGTTGCAAAGACGACTGGAGCATCCCATTCTGATATGCTTCGCCTAATAAACTCCTTCTCAAGTAGCTCCCCTACTTGCTTGCTAAGCTCCCTCCTTTCCCTAGGAGCCATGTGGCACACAAGTAATGCGATTTGCTTCAAATTATCTACCAAGTATATCCGAAAATCAATTTCGCGCATCGGAGGTAATCCCCTAACCTCCTCAAATACATCTGAATACTCACAGACTACCGGTATAGATCGCAAATCATCGACAGAAGCATCCAGTGATTTTAGGAAACTAAGCATGACAGACCCCTTTGGGTCACAGGAAATCTCGAGAGTCCTTCCTCGGCAACTCAAAAGTCTAACGACTCTCCTCTCATAGTCTAGAATGGCACCATACATTCCTAGCCAATCCATCCCTAGAATCAGGCCATAGCCCATAAACCAAGCACATATGCGTCACATTCAAACTCGACGCCCAACACAGATATCCTCAAACCCCGACATATCATAAACAGATGAACTGTGCCCCCAATGGGGTTTGAGACAATAACGAGATAAAAAAAGTACTAGTACTAAGTGCAGAGACTCAACCACAGAATCAGATATAAAAGAGTGAGAAGCGCCAAAATAAAAAAGAGTCCTAACTGAATGATCAAAAAGAGAAATCAAGCCTTCAACAAAAACTTTCCTACCTCTGTCTGGTACACTGGCCTCGAGAGCATGCACCTTCCCTCTAGAAGATCCTGCCCTTTGGCCTTGTCCTTGCTTCTTCGGGCAGCTCCTTAGTATAGTGTCCAACCTCATCACAATTGAAGCAATCATTCTTCCTTTTTCTGCAATCTTTGACCAAATGACCCAAGCTCCCACAACCATGACATTTCTTATTGCCTTGAGCTTTGTCATTATTTCCGCCTTTATTTTGCTGTTCTTTCTTGGGACACACTTTCTTGTTTTGTGTCTCATCAGTCTTAGCCTCCTTTTTCTCGTCTTTACCATCCTCGTGCATCAATGCCATATCAACAGTCTCCCAGAAGTATCCCCCATCGGAATGTGAGATAATGTCAATGCTTAAAGAGGTTGATTCAATCCTCTTGCAAACCTTAAAGCTTTCTTGTGTGGGGTATTCACCAGCTCCAGACCAAACCTCGCCAACTAGTTGAACTTACTGACATACTCTTTGACAAACATGCTTCCTTGCTTAAGTGTCAGAAACCTTTCCATTTGCATACTCCCTTATGCCTGAGATAGAAACTTCATCTTGAATTTCTATCGGAAATCATCCCAAGTATCAACTAGACGCCTTTATTGCGTCACTTCGCACTAGAACGAAGCCTCATCCTTAAGCTGCTATGCAGCCAACTATATCTTTCTGCGGTCATCAACCTCAAAAATCCCAAACAAGTTTTGTCTTTTTTGACCAATTCCGTGCTTCTACAAAGTTCTCAGTTTCACGGAATGGCTTTCCTCCCATAGCACAGAAGTCCTTGCATATCTTAGAGAAATTATCCGATCGCGGAGAAGGAGGAGGAACAACATCTACAGCTGGGGAAAGGGCGTCACCTTGGCTTCCGGCAGGTGCCGTAGCCTCAAGATATCTATGGAACCAAGCTGGTATCTGAACACCCACAGGAAGATTCGGTTCCACAGACATGCAGAAAAGAAAAGGAAAAGGGATTCAAACATAGAATCAAAAGATATTTTATATGGCTTTGGGGAATATGTTTTTCAAAAACAGAGTTTTCTTTGAAAATACTTTCTTTTTGAAACCTTTTTGAAAACAATTTTCAAAACCCTTTTATCCGATCCTGTAACCTTCAGCTCTGATACCAAATGTGACACCCCACGTCCGTTAATGTCACTCTTTATCAGAATGTAATAATTTCCTTGAAGCGTTATAGGTAAACATAATATCAAAAGACAGATACAAAATAGCAGCGAAATTTAAAACTTCATTATTTTGCAGAAAAACATCGTAGTCTCAAAACCAGTTACAACATCAGGCATAAAATACTAAAACTGAGTACATCAAAATAAAACATTTGTCTTGCGCTAAAAACCATCAAAATACCGAAATGTAAAATCATAATCCCTAGTAATATCCATGATAAAGTAGACAAGTAGTCAAAGCGATACATCAAAGCAGATCAAAATCCAAGCAAAAACAGAAGAGAGAATCCTAATAAAGTCTGAGCATTCCCACCCTGAGAACCTAGGGGGAAAAGGAAGGGAGAGAAAAGGAAACAAAACGAGTCAGACATATAGTCTGGCGAGTCCGGTGACTTTTAGCACATAAAGAAGTAAAAGTATCATGATTGACATATAAACTGGATGAGAGATAACAATAGGATATAACAGGTATAAACAGACTAAACAGAATAAATAGAGTAGATTATGTTTCTCAAATACTTTTCTCTGCACCAATACTAGCATAACAGATATGTGACAGAATTAGGTATCCCTCAACTACTTAGCAGAAACAAAATGATCCCAATAGAAACATAATTGTAGTTCTAGGTGTACTCTAGTAACGGGTTTTACCCCAACCAGAAATAACCGGTACCTAAATAGAAATAATGGGTGTTACCCCAAACAGAAATACAGGTACCCCACAGAAACAGACAGGACTAGACGTACCCTAATTACTACCCCCAATCAATTGGCTCCCTAACTTGTAAATACCATGTGTCGGTCCCACAGTAGGATGTATTACTCCGTAAAGTGGCAACCTACAGAAGGACACAGACCTGTTAACTACTGCTACAACGACTTATTTTAACCCACAGACCAGACTTAAGTATGCACATGACTCCGTTGGAACGCGCTCATATACACCTCCTTTCAGATGAACCTCTTTCAATCAATTCAGTATGCGTGCCCTGACTGTACCTAGTGCAGGATCCTCGTTTAATACCAGAATGGGTTACTGACTGATATGGGTCCCATACAGCAGATGAAACAAGTCAAACCCCTAACTTGTGTCCCCCAATTAACCAGGATTTTTAACAGGTTAAGCCTACAGATTAACAGGTTCGCCTAACCCCCACAAATTAACAGGTTAAGTTTCACAGGTTCATATAAACCTCCACAGATTAAACAGCTTTACTTAACCCCAACAGATTAAACAGGTTTACTTGACCTCTAACAGATTAAACAGGTCCCACAGGTTGCTTAAAGTTTTATTAACATGTTCCTCTTAATCTATAAATTAAGCCTACAGATTTACATGCCCTAAAGCTCAAGTCATAATTCACAGTATAAGATATACCCTAAATTTTAGTCATACTTCACAGTATATGTTATGCCCCTAAATTCCAGTCATGGTTCATATTACAAGATATGCCCCCAAACTATCATTCCCCATCATTCCCAAATTATCCCAAATTCGTTCGTACGCATGTTTCAGTGATATTGGCATAGGCTCGAAGGTAGCCTAGGCTATAAAAATAAAAAGGGAATGAGGGAAAGAGAAGAACAGAAATAGGCATAATAACTGAATAGGCATATTAGAAAATAGGCATATAAGAACTGATTAGCAGATCAGGTGTACAGAGGAATACATGTAATAGCAGAACTGTTTAGATATGAATCAGATTCTTAACAGGCATAGGTTCAGATCCAGATTTATAAACATGTCAGGGTTACTATTAAATTTTTATATCTAAAAGTAACATGAACTCATAGAGATTGGATCTAAGCACAATAAACCTTTATGATATATGCATATAGGCTGACGTTGAAGAAGATAGTCCAATTCAATCCAAGCAGAGGCAACATCTCATTATCTCTATTATTTTAGGTGTAGAAAACAATAGAAACGTTGTCCTATATATTGCCTATTGCCAATGAACCCAGTCAACAAATCATTCTTGATTCAGAAAAATGCACTGCATCGGATCGACATTGGGTCGACCCTCCCCCCCTCCCCCCTCCCCTCGGGTCGACCCACCTGGCCATGGCTCGTCCCATGTCGATCTAGATCTCACTAACTTTTCCCGCCTACTTTTTTGAACAAATTTGAATTTCTGGTTTGAAGTTATTTATACATAAGACTCTTATGTATATACAAACTTCTATCCTCCATATCTTTCGCATATGATGTCCGTTTCACGCAAACTCGGAGTCTATCTTAAGCAGAATTTTGAGACAAATGCAATGGTATAATCCGTTTTACTTAATTCCCAATATTTAATTTAATATCCTTTAGTTTAAAGTTATAACGTCCTTTTAAAATTACGGGGTGTTACACAGTTGGTGGGTGCATCTATTTTCTCTGAGTTAGATTTGGCGATACGGTTTCATCGGATTCGGGTTGCAAGTAATAGCATAGATAAGACTGCCTTTAGGATTCCTGATGGGTTTTTCGAGTGTTGGTTATGACCATTGGGCTAATCAATGCATCTACATACTTTGCCGGTTTGATGGGTATTTAGGGAGGTCCTAAATAAGTTTGTGGTGGTGTTCGTGGATGACATTTTGGTATTCTCTAGAGATGAGGATGAGAATGCCTTATAGTTGGAGATATCCTCCGTACTCTCCATCCACATCAGTTGAAGGAAAAATTCTCTAAGTTTCATTTTTGGTGAAAGGAGGCGAGATACTTGGGGCATGTAGTTTCTAGAGAGAGTATAACGGTGGATCCCGCTAAGGTAGTTGTTGTACAAGACTGGAAGACCCCCAAGAATGCGACTGGTGTAACGAGCCAACTTTCGAACACATCGGAAGTTTTGTAGTTAATGAGAATTAAGAATAGATAGAAGATAAAACACAGAATATCAGAATCTCACAGCGAAATTTTCACCAAAGATAATACTTTATAACATTACACAACAGTACATAATACATCAGAACATCATAAGTCTAGTGATACAACCCATTCATAGTACATCAGTAATTATACATAACATTCACGACTAACTTGCAGACTTATAATTATACAGTAGATAAGGTAGATAGGCCAGCACTCAGCAAAACCTTCATTCCAGCTTCACAAGTTTATCCAAATCCTGATTCACTTGTCTATTCATAACAAGCGTTATGAATACCCAAGAGTTTAAGGGAAAACACAGAAAATAAACTCCGGGTCAGTCAGGGGACTGGTATGAGTAAACAGTTGAAAACAGTTTAAAGAAATCAAAATATCTCATAAGACCATGCCGTGAAGACGGAACGGGTTTTTACCTTATGAGATCAAAACATTTGGTATACTTGAAATCAGATATTATCATATAAGTTTCCCACAAATAATTTAGAATCTAGAAGAATGCTTGCATCTCACATTCTCCTATATAGTATACAAATAAAAACCGCTTGGCACTTAGGGAAATTGGGTTTCCAACTCCGACAAGGTATGGATCCACCTTCCACTGATGTATCCCTAGAGGCAAATACATCTGGGTTCAACAAGAACTTCTTGCAACCCGGCCCTCACATGACCGACCACTCATTTCTCTTGAGTGTTTCGAATGTATATCACCGATGGTTGTGTACGGCAACCATCCCCGAATGGGCAGAATCGATAGATTAAGAAACAAAAGGAATTTCTCTAGATAGGTGATACTACACCCTAATGGGAGCGACCCACATAGCCATGCTGCCAGCCCGATTTTTGTCATTTCCAGGGTATGAGGCTTGAGGCTAGACTTACGTTTCATCATCACTGGTTCATTTCCTTTGAATGCCACATCGTCCAGGGTATAATTATACGTAAGTATCATTGTTACTCCTGTATTTCTCAACAACATTTCATCAGAAAAATCATTTCTAATTCTTTAAAATTTATAATTTAATTTAAAATACAACTTCTGTATTTTAATTCCAGCTTCTGACGAACGATATTGTCGATCCTGATTCACATTCCTTTATTTAATTAAATAAAAATATTATTTTTATTTAAATATTAGTTTACTCTATTTTATTTAAACCAATATTAAATTTAAACTAATTTGCATTTAAAACATATTTTAAAAACTATCGTTTTTAAACTAAAATAACAAAGTACCAGGGTCAAAAACCAGTCCGGAGCACATGAATTTGCCAAGTACCACTTGGTCGGGTACTTGCCAAAGTACCAAGTCCTTGCAACTATGGTTTTCACCCTGATCACCACAAAAATACCATGCGCCCAAAACTCCAACTCCCTTCTTCTTCTCTAACCTCTCCATGACATAGCTGTGCACATGCACAGCCACGTGGGGCCCTGCCAACCTCCAACGGCTGTCGCCACTTACCCAACTCCACCACCTGAGCACACCACTACCCTCCAGACGACCTCCCATGGCCTGAACCCTGTTTTTGCCGTGCCACCTCCTTCTTCCAGAAAAGAACACCATCGAAGAAACACCTCGGCCCTCCTTCCCTCGACCATCGGACGCCACCACCTCGCTGCCACGCCATCACTAGACCATGACGCCTCATTTCCCCCCTGACCGCACGTCCCTAACCCTCTAGGCGAACAACAGTTCCGACGAAAACTCCATGAACCCAAATAGCTTTTAAAACCCTATTTTTGTTAAATTTACAAAATCTACTCAATTAAAAATTAAACCACTATTTTTCCAGTGATCCCCATCCTTCCCTACCCCTCCAGATCGAGCGCCATCATTTCAGACCCCGTCGATCGTCGGGGGTTCGCCAAAACAGGATTTCTGACCATCTTTCTTTTTCTCTCGATTTATACTTTTAAAAATCTTGATTTTTGTTTTAAAAATCATTATTTGTTTACCTTATCTGGTTTATACAATCAAAACCAGTTTTTAACAGTTTTGAAAACCACTTTGGAAATGAAGAAACAGAGAAGGTGTTGTTGTTTTGTTTTTATAACAGCAGTAAGGTCTTTTGCAAAGGTGGGTTTTCATTTGAACTGATTTATAGCTATATACAAGTTTTTAAACATGGTAAGAACATCATTCTCTCATCCACTAATCCTAGACCTACTGATCTAGCTATATTTATCATGGTTTTGCACAACTTAACAGGTCTAGAACAACCACAGGAAATGTACTTTTCGCAATATATGATGCTTAAGTGTTTTATTACCAAATCAAGTAATTCCTACTTCATGTCAACAAGCAAACATACCAGACATGACACTCAAACCAGAAATACAAAAGAGGCTAAGCTAAAACATGGTTCAAAACAGGAACTGCAGGTGTTCAAACCAGAAAAAAGAAAACTGCAGGTTTACTCACTTATAAGCCTTAAAACTCCTTGCTTTTCTTTGCTAAAAACTTTTGAATTTGCTGTGTTTTAGAGTGTGTGAGATGAGTGCATGGATAGGTCCTTATATAGGTGTGAGAAATGGTTAAAATATTGGGGTAATAAATGCTGATGTGAAACAGCAAAAACAGCCTTTAACTTGACAATTGAAAGATCACATTAAAACTGATTTTACAAGACTTTATTTTAAATACAACCTTGCCTTGCAAGGATAGTTAAAATCTGAAAATATTGTACCATCAAAATCTATGTTATGAGGTGAAAATACATAGGAACATCTACGATTTGAAACCAACCAGTGTAGGTGCATATGTATGATTCCATAAATCTTTTGATGCATAAGTTTATTTGACAAGTTTGCCAATGTTTTGAAAAAAATGCACATGAATTGTATTTTCAGAAATTAAATTGAAAAGAAAGGAAAGGATTGCAAAACTGAAAATAACCTCATCTACAATGATCTTACCATGTGCCTAGAACTCTTTCTAAAGGCCTACTTGTTAGCAACCCATAGTGTAGGTGTTTTCATGTATGAGATCATAAAGTGAAATAGATTTTGACAATTCATGTTTTCTTGTTTCAATGCAAATGATTTTCTATTTACTATCTATGGTGATGAGATCATGATCATGAAAATATGATTTTGAAGGTAGATTAGACAATCCATGCTTGAAATTTTAAATGCATTCAAAAATCAAATATTTTCTTTGCATTGGTTTGAGAACATGAAAAGGGTGTTTAAAAATGTCTTATGCAAGGTGTTTTTTTAAGGTTTTCAAAAGAAAAGGTTTTTGTCAAAATAAGGGTTTAAAGCCTTTGAAAAATATGAACAAAATGTTTGCCAAAAGATGGCACTTTAAAATTGCTGTGTCGGAGTGTTATTTGACATACATTTTAAAAAATTAATTTTAAATAAGTGTTATCAAATACATGCTATCACATATACATAAAAGTCAAGGAAAATGCAAATTCAAACCTTTGACTTGTTTAAACAAATTTAAAGTCTTGATTAAAAATCGTATTTGTAAATATATACTCACGATAAAATAATATCTGTGTTTACGATCGATGTGAAACTCGGGTCATTACAACTGGGGTGAGGAGCTTTCTAGGCTTGGCGGGTTTTATCGAAAATTCATCAAGGACTTTGCACGGAATTCATCCTCGCTTACCCGCCTTACTAAGAAGAGCCTAATATTCTCATGGGACATCGACTGCGAGAATTCCTTTATGAGATTGAAGAAGGCTATGACGACTTCTACAGTGTTGACTCTTCTAGGCGAATTTATGATGTTCATAGTTTATACTGATGCACGAGGCACAGGATTGGGCATGATCCTTATGATGGATGGTAGGGTTGTTTGTTATGGGGGTAGACAACTAAGGGTACATGAGAAGAATTGCCTTACCCTGGATAGGGATGAGGAACAAGGAGATTAAGCTTGTCAAGGTTCAATAGGGAGAGGATAATAACGAGACGATATGGGAACCAGAGGAGAGGATTCGCGCTTCATTTCCATTTCTTTTTGATAGTACACTCTCAATCCTTTCTTAGCACTAAATTTGAACCTTATTTATTTCCTAATGTTTGAATTAGGATGTCTTAGGTTAAGCCCATGGATGACAGGATATGATTTAAACATGTTAATATAACATGTTGTGTTTGATTAGATTCATGTTGATGCATGTACTTGCAAATGGATGCATATACACACACTAGGCACTAATTAGCGATCGACAATTAGGACATTAACATAATTGCATATGTATATGTGTGCATTCTTGATTTACTTTTAAATTATTGGATAAAGTAATGAATGATTATCACTTGGATGTTTCATTTGGATGGTGGTTGTAACACGCATATAGAACTATTTGTTATCATTAGGATTTTTTTCATACATCGGGATGCATGGCACAAACAAAAATTACATTGAAAGTAGTTCAACTGAATCAGTGGACCGTCTGATTTCTTGCATTAGTTAGGGAGATATACACTATAGTAATTGCATAAGTTCATAAAAAAGATTAGAAATCCTAAGGACAGTGGATGCCAGTGGTTGATAAATGAGCAGATGGATGTAAATAATTGTAGGTAAAACTTATACTATTCTTCCACCTTGGAGATTTCGGGGACGAAATCATTTTAAGGATGGGAGAATGTAAGAACCCAAAATTTTAATGAATAGTAGTTAATTAAATATTAAATTGAAAAACAATGGGAATTGGGAAATGGGGTTTGAGCCATTGGGTCCGTTATGATTTTATGGTTCTGATATACTTTTGGTTTGCGTAAAACGAACTTAAAACGAATAAGTTATGTCAGTTTGAATTTTGAATTCAAAACTAGAAAATTTGATAAACAAACCAAATTAAATATAATTTAATAACGTTTTATAACCTTATTACTGGGATGACCCAGTCCAGGCTGGGTCAACCCAGGGGTCCATATAAGCCTAATATGGATCGACCCCTTTGTCGACACACATGGGAGATAGATTGACCAAGGACATTTAGCCAGGCACATTTTCATGCCCGACACGAAACCGGGAATTGGTTTGATCGAGACTTTTCTAACATATGACGTTTGAAATTATAACCTAAAATCTGGGAGCTTAGATTGCTCTACTTCTACTATACATACGTACATATATATATACACCTTCTATCCAACCCTAATCCTCACGAATCCAATCTCTTTCTTTAAGCATCCTCTATACGTAAATTTTCCTCTAAAATACAATGGAGTTTCGAGATAAAAATTTATATACACAATTGGAGGATTATTTATATACAGATTTAGAGATTCCTACCAAGGTCATTGGAATAGAATATTTTTGTGAGTATTTTACTGTATTTCTATATTTTTATAATTTAGGGAAAAGTTAGACAGTAAAATAGTTTGTAAATCTTCTTCCAGTTTTCTGTGTTTATTTTATTTTTGTCTTTATTCCTATTAATGTTTATTTAGTAATTTAGTAATTTAGCATTTACTATTAATTATTTAGTGTTCGCATATCCCCTTTCTTCGTGGTTATTTTATTTATAGTTCGGGTTATTCCCTATTTTGTTTATTATTTCATTTTATTGGTTTTGAGTTTAGGTCATGCGAGAGCCTAAACCTTTATCCTTTTATTTACGTTGAGTTTAGGCCATGCGAGAGCCTAGATCTTTACCCTCTTATTTATGTCAAGTATAGGCCATTCGGGAGCCTAAACCTTTACCCTATTATTTCTACGTATGTTGGAAAAATATTGATTTTTGGTATAAAGGATTAATTGGGGGTAGATTGAATAAATATTGTAATTAGCTAATGAACTGTAATTTTGGGGGATGCTAATCAACTGAATAATTGAAATAGATTAACTTAGTAATTCCCTAAGTAATGAGAACCATGCTTGTATAATGAATATGATAAATGTATCATAAGATAAACGAGATGTTTAATACAACCTAAAATATAACAAGAGGTTATATTAAATGAGAAGGCTTATTAAGAAAACTTAAATTATGTGTTAAGTTTAATATGGAATAAATTAATAAGTGTGTAGTGGAAGTCCGTTCCTGCAGCGACGGTTGATTGGGAAAAATAAGTGGCACATAATTATGGTCCGTTCATGCAGCATAAACTGAATAGGGAAAATAAGTGGTCAAACAAAATAATTAATCTATGGTGACCTTGGCGTTCGTTGACAGTTCTATGAGGATCTAGGTAGCTAGGCGGTCAACGATAATTCCATGGTGTCTTTGGTGTTCATTGACAATTCTATGGGGGTCTATATTAGTAAGTGGTCAACGATAATAAATTAAATAATGGTGACCAAGTCTAGGGGTGACTTGAATCAAATTGTTTTGGCTAGGGACCTGTATCAGGCAGTATCCCTTTTATCATTCTATGGAGGTCTCACAAAAGGATGAGGCAAGGGCATACTTTACTGCACTGGGTAGTAAGAGGTCCAAAATAGGTGGGTATAGGCGCATTTCAATGGGGAGATGAGTGTGCATCGCGCCAATTAGGAAAGATAATACGTTGTAACGCCCGTGATTAACGCTATGTCTGCTAGAGAGCTGATGGGGTCGGTCCTGATAAACCCGAGGCCCATAGTGGGTATAGGTTATCACGCTATGGTATAAGAGCCGATCGATGGGTAGAAATTAGATTACAACCTAATCATGATTAATAGTAAGTTGGTGAAGAAATTGAAATGATATGGATGTAAAGGTAATTGACTTTATGCGTGCTCATCTTTCCACTGCTTTATTATCTACCTTAGCGCCTTTAAGTTTTCTTGGAATTATTATTCTGCCTAAACTTCCTTTTATAGTACTCATGCTAGTAGTTACAGGACTATCCAGACTTATGTCTGACTAGTTTCTTTTCTTCGTTCCCTCTTCCTTTCCCCCCATTAGGTTCACAGGGCGAAGAAGCTCAGAATTTGTAGAATTTTGGTTTAGTTTGGATTTCTGCTTGATTCGCTTTCCACGTATTCATGTATTGTATCACTCTTGATTTACTTCTGGTCATAGTTACTGATGTTGAGGGGGATGACTTTAAATTGTACTCTGATTAAGCTAGTTTTATTTTTCATGAGACAATTATGAGTTTCTGCAACGATAGATATTTTCATGTTGTTATGACAACTGTGTTTTGATTTAAGTTTTAAATTCCGTTGTATTTCTATATATTCTGTCATACAAATTTTAGTCCCAGTAATGTTAATTTATACCTATACGCTTCATATTTCTTGAAGAAATCCTCATATGGATAACATTAAGGGGTGTAAGGTGTTTCAAGTATGTTCCAATTGGTACTGGAAGGAAAACCGTTAGCACTAAGCGATCTCTAAAGAGGATAGTCCGCTATAGCCTTAATTAACATTATAGACCATGACACATATCCACTAATGTGTTCTTCAATGGTTATGTGTAATCTATTCCTATAGGTAATAGATTATTGAGCTAGATGACACAGAGGCTAATGTGTAGGAACTAAGCTATATAAATAGAGTGTCATAGATTTGGGTGTGACTCTACAATTATGCCACTAGGGTTGATTCTAACCATTTGATCCTCTCCAACAAACATAATAGGAGTACATCATAATAGTGGCATATTGGATACACGTAGACATGAAGTCCTACTCATCATTAGGTAGAGAGCTATACTCGTTGAATATAGGCACATATCCATGTATTACTATGCGTATCACCTCAAACTATGAACTCTGTTATCATCACGTGAGTGTTATCTTTATAATGAATAACCAAATAAATACCACAGTAACATCCCATACCACTTAGTGATACTAAATGTTTATTTACTTCTCATAAACTTCAATCAAATACTAATATTCTATATAATAAATCCAAAGAATAACTAGGGAAATATTACTGATAGTCACATGCCGAACAATATTATAACTTTTTTTTATTCATATTTCTTATTACATGGAAATAGATATAGAAAAATCGTATCAAATATATCATCACCATATCATGTTAAAACAACAAACAAATCACTATAAATGGTGAATCATACATATGATCCAAAACTAATACATAGGAGAGAATGACCACGAAACAATAAAAGGAGATTATTCTAGTAGATAAGAATCTAATACAATCCGTTGATACTAAATAAAAATCATTAGTAGTCTTATATATTATATAAAAAAATAAATTTGTAGAAATAATAATAAATACAAGTTTCAGGATCAAGTAGAATTTAAACTCAATTTATAAGTTTGTTGTCTAAAAGTAATAGTTAGTTTCCCAATCTTTTATAACTAAATATTCATTAATAACAATAGTAAACTCATTTTATTCAATTTAAATCCACGAATGGTCTGTAATGCCAAGTATTACATATAGAAATTATTCCATAATTTTCTATAATCGAATATTATACTTAAGTTTTAACTATCCAAATCAATTTAACATCCATTCATAAGTAAATATATACATTTATCAAACTAGAAATATAATTATATTTCATAAAATATGTTTTATAAACATTTAAATATCAATTAGGAATAATCTTATATATTAGTTAAATTTATATGATTTTTATACATTTATTAAAGTTGAAACCTATATTATTCTCTAATACTCAATTTTGAAATTAAATAAATAACCATGACATTAAATGAAACTTCCATATAAAATAACTTCACACTTACATACGTCAATCTTATACTTTCAAAACCATATTTTATTAAAAAAAATCTTAAATAAACACACACACACACACACACATATACAAATATAGACATATACATACATACATAGCCATGGGTCGATCGATGAAACTCGACCATGGCTAAAGAATTTAGGGTCCATATCAATATAGTAACAACCTGAATCATCGCCATGTTCAAGAATTCAAGCCTCGCACTTGTACATGCATACATATAAATATATAGGCCAAGATATACACAAAAAATTATGATTTAGCATAGATTCAATAGCATATAAATGCTCATCTCTTACTATTTGCTTCCTCCCTACTATCCATAAACACAAGCATGCGCACAACTAAGCAGCAACAAAACTCGATTCTCTTCTCATAATAGATGTTAAATGGTTTCGGATAGCCACATGTTTAAATTTGGTGATTTATAATTATTTTTCTGATTTGTTCTTCGTTTTTAAAGTGACTTTTTTTTTAATTATTTCCTTAAAGGAAGATGACGAATTAACGGAAGAAAGCATGCATGAAATGACATGAGCGAACAAAGAGAGACCGAGAAAGAAAACTCTAGAAATAAATTTAAGCATGGGTTATATGGGCTTAGGCTTAATAATATAAATAGTAAATATATTTGTATGTAAGTACAAATTTTATTTTAAACTATATTCAACTTAAGTACAAATTTCCATTTTAACTTCTTTCCTAAACTAATGTTTTATTTCAGTTACATCTTCTTTAAAATATTATTTTCACATATATAACTTATTTAACTTTTTAGGTATCATAACTTCTGGATGTTAATTTTTTTTATAACATAGTTCCAAAAGTATTGAATCAAAAATTGATGTAACACCAGGTCATGATGAGCGAATCTTTGATTTGAGTATATAAAACCACATGACCTAGCATGGTTTAATATGTATTAATCAAGTAACATTTATAATTAAAAGTCAAGCTTACCATTTAAGGCTAAGTACAAGGTTATTCTACTATGGAATGAGCCTGTTTTGCCCATGAACTTTTAATATTAAATACTCGACGTCACATATGTGTTCTTGGAATATAAGTTTTAAGATACTTTAAAGGTACTCGGAGTATGTATTCAAGAACACATATTTCTAAAAAAATTGATTCTATTTCTAAAATAGAATCAAATGTATCTCGGTCACAAGTCGTTTTAAAAAAATGATTCTATTTCTAAAATTTGAACACTCCGTATTAATTCTAGATTAAGAATTCTGTCTTCTATATATAAATACAGCAAGATACACATAAAACTAACATTAATTTATATTGCAATCTTCTAATCACATATAAGATACATGACTAGATAAAAACATGCATTATACAAAATTTAATACAAAAGGCGATTTTCTTTTTGATGCATTATTCTCCTATTAAATTATGTAAAAAGCCATTGGAATATCCTACAAACTGAATAAATATAATAGAATATATATGCCTAAAATAGTTATTACTTAGCTCCAAATCCAACCCGGTCTAACTACCTAAATGAACCCGACTCCATACCAGCTTTACCTTCTATCTTTCTATCTACCTAAATGAAGTCAGTCCAACTACCAAATTCATCAATTTAACTCCAGCATTGCCAGTTCTATCTTTCCCCATAACCCATAGTCCTATGTTCATATGTGAGAGTCAAAACGGAGGTTATACACATAAATATTAGTTTAGACCGAAGCCCATGAGACTATATATAAAATCTTATTAAGGTTAGGATCTAAAGGGATTTATTATATGCATGTCAATGTCAATAATGTTCAAAGTGCACAACCAAATCTAAAGGGATTTATTATATGCATGTCAATGTCAATAATGTTCAAAGTCCTTTATTTGTATTAATTAAGGATGATTACAATTAATTCGGAATTTAACTCCAGTTTGAGTTAGGTTAACAAGAATCTAATTTTGAGAGGTCATAAAAGAATCGATTGCCCACTCCATAATACCACTAGGTCCATATTTAAATAGTAGAGCATCTCGACACACAGTTGCACCTCATCTTCATCGTTCTTGAGCTTTGACTTGGTGGCAATATGAAACCAAAGTAGTACGAATGGCGACATCATTTAGGTGTAATACCAGTATTGATATCTTACTGCACAATAATGACACGATACAGTTACGAGGTGATGCCACTTTGATGTAAGACCAATAAATAGTAGGAAAATTAACATTATGTGGTATCGTTCACCAGTTAATGAAATGTGATCCCAATAAGCACGTTACCACTTGAAATTCGACCATATGACATTTTTTAGCCAAGGGAGAGAACGTTAGACTTTTCAGTTATGAGGTGATGCCACTTTAGTTTAAGACCAATAAATAGCAACAAAATTAGCATTATGTGGTATCCTTCAACAGTTGATGAAATTTGATTCCAATAAGTGTGTTACCACTAGAAATTCAACCATATGACATGTAAAAATACTTTAGCTAAGTACAAAATTAATAAGGATCAGAGTGATTGTACATCAGTTTGTCGACATATTCCCTTCTTCTATGTATCACAATACTAATTTAGTACTTAAAACCACACACTTAATAGGGTACTCAATAATGGTCCAACTATAATGTCTTGTGAAAGACTAATTTTTTGGGCTTACGCAATGCATTCATGTACATTATATACTAGTCATAAGAAACAAGATTTATAAAGTTATATCAAAAACTAAATAACACAAATGAGCTTAAAATGTCGATCATAATCATAATAATAAAAATATAAACAAAAACAAAAAACAACATTAATGATGTCATTCTATAATCCTCATCCTTTCAACATGTTCAATAAATGCCTTAGGAGTTAATCCTTTTGTTAACGGATCTACAACCGTAAGATTTGTGCTAACATGCTCGGTCGACACCCTTTGTTTCTGGATTTTCTCTTTAACAGCAAAGTATTTCAATCCCATATGTTTAGCACCCTTAGAATACTTGTCATTTCTGGAGAAAAAAACCGCTACATAATTATCACAATAAACTTTCAATGGCTTGGTAATAGTGTCTATAATTCCAAGTCCTGAAATAAAGTTCCGCAACCATAAACCATGAATGTAGCTTCAAAGCATTCTGCAAACTTAGTTTCCATGGTGGATGCAGCAATGATAGTCAGCTTCATACTCTTCCATGAAATTGTTCCTCCAACTAAGAGGAATAAGTAGACAAAAGTCGACTTTCTTGTATCCATGCATCTGGCAAAATATAAACCTGAATATCAAATCATCTCAAGGTGATCGTATCTCCTATAAGTGAGTATATGATCGTTAGTTCCTTATAGATACCTCAATACTTTCTTCGCAGCTTTCTAATGAAATATTCTTGGATTACTTTGATACCTTTCTAGCATTCCGACAACGAAACTTATGCCTAGTTTTGAAGTGCACGTAAAAATGCATATTTACATTCACATATTTATTCTTGTTTAGTTTAAATAAATGTCATATGTGGGTATTTTATCAAGTTTAAACCATAATTCAATTGATCTCAAAACATCATGCATTCATCATCATATAGGGGAAAAAATGATCATTTTTTGTGCTTATGTTATTTTAAGAATTTTTACTTGGATATTTTTCATGTTTTTGTAGAAATTTGATGCATATAGAAGAGGACTTCATAAAGATAGATATGCATGCACAAGGAGGAGATCAATGTTATGCCAAAAAAAAAATCAATTGCCTTGCCAAAAAAAAAGAGAGAGAAGAAGAAGAAGAGAAAATCAATTAATGGAGAAGGAATTAATTCAAATAGAAGATTAATGGAGGACCCCACCCGCACTCCCTCCTTCTTTAGTGGAGACAAAAAAGACTTCATGAATTATTAGTAGCTAAAGACAAAAGGAAGCTTAGTGAAAGGGCATTTTTGGTAGCACGCTAAATGTTGAATTAGGGTTTTACTCATGTATAAATAACTCATTTGTGTACATGGATCTTTTCTTTTTTAGTTAATCGGTTTGTAGGAAAGCTCTCTCTTTTATTTCTATGGCTACTTAGCCATTTTCTCTTGTGTAATTTCCATTCTAATGCAATTTAATTTCATGTTCATTGCTTAGATTTATTTTATGCAATTAGAATAGATTTTCCTTTATTTAGTTCTCTTTTCTTTTGTTTTTGTTCTATGTTGCAATCTACTTTTGTTGTTAGAATAACAAACATGAGAGGCTAATCCCTTTGATTTAGGGGTAATGAAGCCCTCTTGATTATGTAGATGCAACATATTTTGATTTTTATGATCTCTTTTTATGCTTAATGAAATGATTGAAGTAGTAATTACATTGTTGTTTGAGCTTTGGTTTTGATAGTCTATGTTTGTTGACAACAAAATAGGCTATGCTTAGTCAACATAAACACAAGATTGCCTCTTCATCTATGAATATGGTAATTAAACTGTGATTGAAATTCAAAATTTGATGGCTTGTATTTCTAAACATTAGCTAATAGGTCACGCTTAAAGTAGATTTGGTTTTCACTTTTGTTGTCATTTCATGAAAATATAATTGTGGATTAGAGAGTGTATTAAAGTTTGACGGTTAAAGTGCGTTCTCTAATGGCACATTAGGTCGTGCTTATGATAAATGCACTAACTAATTACACAAAAGAACAAATGCGAGATCATGAAATCATTGTATGTTGATTTATGTGATCATAAAGGGGAAGTTGCCTCTAAATTGCTTTCATTTCATATTTAGCTCTCAACTTATTTTATAGTTTTAATTAGTTTTCGTTAACTAAATCAATCCAAAGTTTGTTTTAATTTGATTGAATATAATTAAAATTATTTCTTTCCCCGTGGATCGACTCATACTCGCTAACGTACTACAAGTGTACGCCACGTGCTTGTGGTTTATTACACTTCAACACGGTTTTCTAATTCATAGAATATTCGTCGTCGAATAAGTTTTTGGCGCCGTTGCCAGGGAAAGTTAATTAATTTTGATTTTATTCTTCGGATTAGTTTTGTTGTTCTTCTAAAAAAAAAAAAATTTGTGTGCTTGTTTTGTCCTAGTTTAGTTGTGTTTATTTTGCATTAGTCTTCATAAAAAAAAAATTGTTGTGTTTTTTATTTTCTTGTGTTAGTGTGTTTATTGAATTGTGCATTGTTTGTTTTTGGTATTTGCATTTGTGCTTTTCTTCTTTAAAAAAAAAACCACTTGCCTTTTGTTTTTAATTCACTACAGTTTGCTCCTTTTCTTTCATTTATTTCTTTCCAAATTTTCTCCAGAGTTCTTTCCTTTTTACAATTATTACAAATAAAAATAAATAAACCCAGAAATTACTGTTTTCCTTTTCCTCTCTCTGTAATTTTCTTTCCTTTCTCTTTTAATTTCTTTTCCACTTACATTTTCTATTTCTCTCCATTTGTCTTTCCAATCCTTACAATCCTTCCTTCTTTTACAAATTTCTTTAAAAAAAAAAAAAATCTTTTCAAATTTTCGTATCCTTGCTCTATATTTCTTCTGCATTTATCTCCAATTACCTCCCAACTTTTCTTTTTTCTTCCTCTGTAATTTTTTCCCCTTCTCTACCTTATTTATATACCACAATTTCCATCATCCAGATCCTATATCATCCACTTCAACACCTTCTCCATTAGACCTGATTTCACCACTGCCTTTCATCATCACAGTCTGTCAATACCCTCCATCCCATCTCAAAACCATCTTCACGTGCATACAGTTCTTTAAAAAAAATGTTTGTTTTATTTATTTTTCCTTCTATTTTCTTGTATATATAGAAAAAAAAATCTTGATTGGTTAGATTTGGTATTATTCATTGATACCGTAATCTTCTAAACAAGAAAAAAAATTGCCACTTTTTCTTTCAATCTCTTGCCAATGTTTCTATTATTTCCTTTCTTTATTCTCTTTTCTGTTCTTAATACACTTCACTTTTTCCCTCTTTTACAAGTCTTCTTAAAAAAAGACTAAAAAGATTATTTTCCTATTTTCTTGCCTTTCAAACCATTCCCTTAACAACCTTTACTACCCTCATAACCACCTCTTCTCATAAACCACCTCTTCTCTCGTTCAAAAAAAAAAAAAACTTTTGTGTGTGTGTGTGTGTTTTTTATTTTTTATTTGTGTGTTCTTCATCTTCATCTTATGCATCTTCTTGTTTTCTTTTGTGTGCTTGCTTCTTTGTGTAAATCTTTTACTAAAAAAAAAAAGTTTGCTTGTTTGATCTAGTTCGTATATTCACATGTTTTTGTGCTTAGTTTAGATTTTGTGTGTGTGTTTGTTTCATTGTTTTAATTCTTCTTTTCTTAAAAAAAAAAAATCATCCCTTTTCAGGTTGCAAATCAAAAGGAGGGATTTACTTGGTTCTGCTTACAGTACGTTGCTTTGCTCAAATTAGCGTGGCTTGCTTGCTTGCTTAAAAAAAACGCTGTTAAAAATAAAATTGCTAATAATTATGCATGCTCTGGTATTGCGTTGTAACCCTTGTTTTTATTTTTCTTGCATTGTTGATTGCTTGCATTTGCATTCACCAAAAAAAAAAAGAAAAAAAAATCATTCGTAGCTGCATTGTTATTTCACGTTTAATTTCTGTTCTGTATTCATCTTATTTTGTTTTTTATTTTTCTAAGGACACTATTATATTTTCACAACAGGAAAATAGTGTGAAGGACAAAATTAAAGAAAAATTTAGACACAAGGATAAGAGGCCAAAAATTTAGACTGAAGGACACTTTCTAGTGTAAAATAGAAAATTATGGTGGTCCCCTGCATTCCATGATTTAGACTAAAAAGTGTCCTTATGGCTAAATTTTTTGCCTCTTGTCCTTGTGCCTAAAAACCACTTTTGACAATTTGATTTCTTTCTAACGATTTATTTCTCGGTGTCTACACTACGGCAGAGTAATAACTGTTTATAAATATTATGGTGATTCGTAAATATTATATCGGTTGTTCCTCTGTAGGTACTTAAAAACCTTCGGCTGCATTGCTAGGGTGATTCCCGGTGCACCGATAACTCATGTCCGTTAACTGACTAAAATTTTTTTTGTTGAAATTAATTTAACCGTCATTATATAATTTTAGATATTTGTAAATAAGTAATTTGCATTCATATAGTTGCATTAGGTTCATGCATACATAAAAAACAAAAAAAACAATTTTCTTTTGTGAATATATTTTTTTCTCTTAAAAAAAAAAGAAAAAAAGCTTTCTTTAAAATGTCTCAATTTCCTTATTCCTACGGATTTCACGATAGTTATGAAAATCAATATAATCCATATAATTTTACACCAAATTCAAAGGGATATTTTAATAACAACTATTGTACAAACAATTTGGATTTTACACCATTAAGTCAAAATTTTCAAAATAATCCTGATTTTGCACCACAAAATTTTCAAAATGATGATCAACTCTCAAGTCTTGAAACAAGTATTCAAACTTTACTTGAATCAAGTCAAAGATTAAATGAAACCTATAATTCATTAATGTGCAACAATTCAAGTCAACGTTTTCAAAATAATCAAAATTCAAATTCAATTCTAAAGTCAAATGATTTTGATTATAACCGTTGTCATTTCAATTTCGAACTCCAAAATGAATCTCAAATTCAAAATGAAAATGTGAATCACTTTTCAAATGATTTTGGCAATGAGAATAATTTCAATTGTGATGCAATTGAAAATATTTGTTCTCAACAATTTCAAAGCAAAAATTCTCAAATAAATAATCATAAATTTGATTTTGTTGAGCAAAATTACACGGATTTGTTGTATGAAAACTACTTGAAGTTCCGTGAGAAAGAAAATTAAATCCAAATGTGTGACGATTCGAATAATAATCCACCTTTGCCCACAATCGACGATTTTCAAATAACAACTTTTGAAACTGAAAATAACAATCTTAACGAAGTTGTTGAAAAAACGGTAATTGAGTTGGATTTCAATTCTTTTGAGAAGGTGGAACCAAATCTCAAATTCGATATTCCTTTTTTTGAAAATAATGACTTTCAAACAACAACTTTGGATTTTGGAAATAATACATGCACTGAAGTTGGTTACAATTCACCAAAGGAAGACGAATTTAATGAATACGATTTTTTTGGATTTTTCGAAATAAGTTGAATTTTAAAGAGGTAGATTTGAATCACCATTTTGATTTTGAAATCGATAATTCAAAAGAATTTTTCAATGGCAATTTTGAAATTCAATTTGGTGAAAATAAACATGAAATTCAATCCATTATTCAGGCTATCCCAAAAATCATCAAAAATAAAACAACTCATTCGATTTTTAATAAAGTGACATTCGTTTTTCCAAATCTACACTCACCTTCAAAATCTTTTACGATTCGGTTTTTCAAGCTTAAGCCGTGTCTCTCATACTTAAAGAGACAAATGAATCGGTCTTTAGAAGACTGTTTCATTTACTTCTTGTCAATATATTTTCTGATATACTATAACTTTTTTCTTTTCTCTTGTAAATATAAGTCATATTTTCAAAATTTACATTTTCTTTCCATTTGAGTCAAATGTGGGGACACAGTCCAAATCAAGTGTGGGGGGAGTTTCATATTTATTTTGGTTTTGCATAGAATTTTCCTTTCTTTTTTTCATTCAAAAAAAAAACTAAAAAATAAAGAGTTTCGCATTTCTACTTACTTTCAAATAAGACATGATAGAGTAAGCATACAATTTTGGTCGTTCGATTAAAATGTTTGGAGATTTACTTCTCTTAACAGATAACGGAAAAAAGTTTGAATTATGAGCAAATTTGGTGTAACCGATATATAGGGAGATTCGTAGGTGATGAGTATGAAATGTTTTCTAAATTGTAATCCTATTAAATGAATGGCTGATTGAGATTACTTGCGATAACATTTTAGATCTTTTAAGTGAAGTTGTGCTAAGATATTCTCTCTTAACTCTCTCTCTCTCTCTCTTATAAAAAAATATAAAAAGAAAAAAAAAGAAGTATATATACATAATAATAATCCAAGGGTATCCAACATTGCTAGTACATCTAGCGTTGGTGTGCAAACCCGCTAAGCTCTTTCCGACATCTTGTTGGCAAAGTCAGCGTCGGTATACATTGGTCTCATTTTATGAGTTGGACACCTAAGGATTACCGACCCTCACGTAAGTCGTAATGTAGTGCAGGGGTAGTATACCTAGGCGTTTTGTAAATAATAATAATGTAATACTTTTCATAATAAAGAGAGAATAAGCACTTGAATTCCAAGCACTATCTTCACTTATTCGACCTAACTTGTTAACAAAAAAGAAATTGAGATGCCATTTTACGATTGTTGATATCGATTATAGAATTCATTTCATATTTGCACTATGTTTCTACCAAAACAACTGGCCAAGATGGAGGAGTTTGTGATGATAAAATGACTTTTGTTTGAAGTTTTGATTAGTAACGGACTTAAATTTCACGACCCAAACTTATGTTAACTCATTCGTGTAAAATTTAAAAGTAAATTATCCATTTGTAAATATTCCTTTAAAAACTTGCATTCATCTTGTAATTTTTTTAAAATCCTGTATTTTGTAAATATTTTTGTATTTTAACTTTTGGATTTTGTGGGTAGTATCCACTGAAAACCCTCACGAGACAACACTCGTCCTACTGGGACACCCAGAGGTTTAACGGCTTGTTGCATACGCTCAATGCAATCGTGCTCCCTACGAAAGTGGATTTATCTTAGTTTTTTTACTTTATTCGAGGACGAATAAAAAGATAGTGTGGGGGTATTTGATGTGCACGTAAAAATGCACATTTATATTCACATATTTATTCTTGTTTAGTTTAAATAAATGTCATATGTAGGTATTTTATCATGTTTAAACCATAATTCAGTTGACTTCAAAACATAATGCATTCATCATCTTATAGTGAAAAATGATCATTTTTTGTGCTTATGTTATTTTGAGATTTTTACTTAGACATTTTTCATGTTTTTGTAGAAATTTGATGCATGTAGAAGAAGACTTCATAAAGATAGATATGCATGCATAAGGAGGAGATCAATGCCTTTCCAAAAAAGAGGAAATCAATCAATGGGGAAGGAATTATTTCAAATAGAAGATTAATGGAGAACCCCACCCACACTCCCTCCTTCTTTAGTGGAGACAAAAAAGGCTTCATGAATCATCAGTATCTAATGACAAAAGGAAGCTTAATGAAGGAGAATTTTTGGTAGTACGCTAAATGTTGAATTAGGGTTTTATTCATGTATAAATAACCCACTTGTTTACATGTTAAGGATCGATCTTTTCTTTTTTAGTTAGTCAGTTTGTAGGAAAGCTCTCTCTTTTATTTCTATGGCTACTTAGCCATTTTCTCTTGTGTAATTTCCATTCTAATGCAATTTAATTTCGTGTTCATATCTTATATTTATTTTATGCAATTAGAGTAGATTTTTCTTTATTTAGTTCTCTTTTTATTGTTTTTGTTCTATGTTGCAATCAACTTTTGTTGTTAGAATAACAAACATGAGAGGCTAATCCTTTTGATTTAGGGGTAATGAAGCCCTTTTGATTATGTAGATGCAAAATATTTTGGTTTTTATGATTTCTTTTTATGCTCAATGGAATGATTGAAGTAGTAATTACAATGTTGTCTGAGTTTGGTTTTGATAGTCTATGTTTGTTGACAACAAAATAGGCTATGCTTAGTCAACATAAACACAAGATTGTCTCTTCATCTACATATGAATATGGTAATTAAAGTGTGATTGAAATTCAAAATTTGATGGCATATATTTCTAAACATTAGCTAATAGGTCATGTTTAAAGTAGATTTGATTTTCACTTTTGTTGTCATTTCATGAAAATATAATTATGGATTAAAGAGTGTATTAAAGTTTGACGGTTTAAGTGTGTTCTCTAATGACACATTAGGTCGTGCTTATGATAAATGCACTAACTAATTACACAAAAGAACTAACGATAGATCATGAAATCATTGTATGTTGATTTATGTGGTCATAAGGGGGAAGTTGCCTGTAAATTGCTTTCATTTCATATTTAGCTCTCAACTTAGTTTATAGTTTTAATTAGTTTTTGTTAATTAAATCAATCCAAAGTTTGTTTTAATTTGATTGAATATAATTAAAGTTATTTCTTTCCCCGTGGATTGACTCATACTCACTAACGTACTACAAGTGTACGTCGTGCGCTTGCGGTTTATTACACTTCACGACGGTTTTCTAATTCATAAAATATTCGTCGTCGAACAGGTCTGGTACAAGTCTGTGCATACATCATGCTTCCAACAATAGATGCATAAGGAATTTGTTCCATTTCTTTGCGTTCCAATTCATTTTTTGGGCACTGCTTGAGACTAAATTTGTCTCCCTTATGAATTGGAACTGCACTTGCAGAGTATCTCTCCATTTTCGTATTTCTCCATTTTCATTCTCTCTTGAACTTTATTATTGTATGTTTTCTAAGGCTATCCGAACCATCCTTGTGATCTGTCATGAAATATTCATATTCCAATCACATAGGATGCCTCACCTATACCTTTCATTTCAAATTTCTTAGAAAGGAACTCCTTGATTTGATGTAATAAACCAAAGTCATTAGTAGTTAGCAAGATATCATCAACATACTGTACCAAATAATTAGCTTACTCCAGCCGGTCTTCAAATATATGCATCGATCAATCATGTTTTCTTTAAATTTGAAGGATATGATGGTATCATTAAACTTAAGAAACCATTGTCGAGAAGCTTGTTTAAGTCCATATATTGACTTCCTAAGTTTACACATCATATGTTCTATGGATTCAGAAAGACTTTCGCCATGAATTGAATAAGCTTTATTTCACGAGTTATCATGAAGTGGTTGAATTAATTTAATTTTTGATGGAATTTAGGGAAGAAACCATGATTCTGAGAAGAAAGGAAACACTGCAGTGTATTGGATAATGAGGGTTTTAGAAATAATATTATTATATTCGATTGGTATTAATTCTCAATCGAAATTCGACGACCGTTTTAATTTTGTATGACCAAACGTTGTGAATGATCGCTATGAAACTTGATTGTGTGGATCCTCAATATAAATATTTCAATGGTATAATTTTTGTTGCAATCAGAGATTGCACCCCGGATCAACAATTTATGCGTATTTCAAGGTTATTTCGACCATCAAAACATCTGATCTTGAAATATAGTAATCCTTATACTTTTAATTCACATAACGAACCATATGAACTCAATGGAAGTAACTTCAAGTTTTGATTTGATTGTATATGGAAAGTCACTTTTTAGAATCGTTAATTAATTATTAATTAATAATATTTAAATATCTAACCGTCAAAAATACGGGTTTTACATTTTCACCTCTTAAGGGATTTCATCCTCGAAATCCTCGAGAATGAAACAACACAACTCAACACTCTCAAATAAGTAACGACACTGGATAGATCATCACTTATCGCTCTCAAGAACAACCATTAAATATAATTGTGATAATAGAAATAGACTTGAAATTTGGCATAGAGCCATAATTTACATCCCTAAGTATGATCACAATCAAGTATAGGATCGATATTGCTAAGTCAAATATCAAAATTGTACACTTATTTTAATACGAATGGATAATGAAAAACAAAGTGACAACTCACTACTTGAAAGTTGATTCAACTAAGAAAACACCAGAAAGGGGTATTTGACACAGTTATATGTGTGACAAATTGGATTTGTAACCATTATTGTCGTGGTTACAAAGTGTGTGGCAATTTTTTTTCATGGATGTTATAATGATTATAAACGTTACGATCGACATAATTTCTTACGCTTATAACTGTTACAATTAAAAATATCATAATGGTTATAACCATGAGAAAAAAATTAGCAGATATTAAATACTAGAAAAAATGTTTATAAAACTTATAACTGTTATAAAATGGAAAATTATAACACTTATAACTGTTATTAATTTTCAAACTTATACAACGATCATTATTCACTATAGCATATCAATCACAATTTATTGTAGCATATCACAAACTATATATAGCAGTGTGTAATAATTTCATTTCTCTAAGCATATATGGAAAAATATAAATTGGAAGAAACTTAATTTCAATAAACATCAAAATTATCATTTTACATTTGACAACAAAGTTTACTTTCCATTTCCAAATTATATTTTATTTTCAATGTTACATTTGTCCAATCTAATAAAATTCGAACATGGTCATCTAAAAGTATACATCTATAGACATATATTGGTGAGCCTGCCTAATGGCACATCAACTTCAAGAATGGAGAAAACACACACACTTTTTTCCCAAGTAAACTATTTTCTGCAATCTACATGTTAAATTTATATCATTTTTAAAGGATATTAGTAAACATGCTAGGTGCATAATGTCTTTAGTGCTAAGACTTGTTGAATACAATAGGGTGAAATAGTCAAATATACATGAGGAACATAAGTAACATACAAATAAATACTAATATAGTGAACTTTAAACTGAGCTAGCTCAATTATACAACTGAGCTCAACTCGATTTTCAAACTAAGCCGAAGATCGATTTTCAACCCGAGAATGCTCAGTTTGAACATAAATTAAGCACAACCTCAGTTTGTACTGAGTTCAACTCGGTTTTCAAACTAATCATTCTCAGTTTGAACTGAACATGAGCTCGGTCTCAGTTTGAACCGAGCTTGTGCTCAAGCTCGGTTTTTAAACTTAGCTTGAGCTTAAGCACGGTTCGAACTGAGCTTAAGCTTGGTTATCAGTGATCGTGCTCTGTTTGAACTACGTGTATGCTGAGTTTAAAATGAGTTCTCAAGCTCAATTTAAACTGAGCTAATCTCAGTTTTGTATTACACTTGGGCAAAGAGCGGTAAGATGAATCATCCAGTGTCTTTTCGTACATTTTTCGATTATAGAAGCATGATTTCACTTTTTTGATTTATTTCAAGTATCTTCTTCTCCCTTTTTTTTCCATTACCAATCATGATAATATTAATGAAACACTACTAAAATTAATAGCCCAACAAACTAGTCTCCGTTTTCGAACTGAGCTTGAGTTTAAGCTCAGTTTGAACTAACAGCTTAAGCTAGTTTGAACTAAGAGCTTAAGCTCAATTTGATTATTGAAAATAAAATAAATCTTAAAGATAAATAATTGAACAGTCACTTCATATTTTAATGCTCCGAGACTACACTGATATTCACTTAATACATAAAAAATATGATTATTATACAAATAATATAATAGTAGCAAGTAATAGAACTTGGAGAAAACAATTCACCGGGGTTACCTTTGTTAAGTATTTGTTGTGAATCTTCAATGCATTGTCATATGCCTTCTCTTCATCCGAAATCCCAGTTATATCATTCAGAATCTAATGGAATATGCAAAATAATATTGAACATTAGAACACTACCAATTATCTATATCCTTTTTTTCCAAACAAAATTAGAAAATAACAGTTTTTCGTGAAGAAGGGTGCTTATACTAAATGACAGTTTTTTGAAAATTATAGATTACCTTGACAACATCATCCAAGTCTTTAGCCTCCTGCAATACTGTGTGCCTCAAGAACGCTGACCATGTTGATTTCACTTAATACATAAAAATGCATATGATTATTATACCAATAAAGTAATATTAGTAAGTAATTGAACTCAGAGAAAACAATTCATTAGGGTTACCTTTGTTTAGTGTGTGTTGTGGATCTTCATTGCATTGTTACATGCCTTCTTTGCATCCATACTCCCAGTTATATCATTCAGAATCTGATGGCATATGCAAAACAATATCGAACATTAGAACGATACCAATTGTGCATGTTTTTTCCCAAACAAAAATAGTAAATGACATTTTTTGTGGAGAAGGGTGCTCACACTAAATAACAATTTTTTTGAAAATTACACGTATCTTGACAACATCATCCAAGCCTTTAGCCTCCAACAATATTTTGTGCTTCAAGAATGCTGGCCACTAGAAAAATGGATAGATTGGCATGCTTGTTATCATTACTAGATTGCCGAGGGTATAAGTTCATCCTTTCAAACTTCCTATGCTTTTTTCGTGAGCTCGCGTTTTAAGTTAAACTTGATGCCTCACTAGATTTTGCACCTGACGTGTACGTTGAAAAGAGTTTAGGATTGCACTCCATTGTCCATATAGCCTGAATAGCTTAAGTAGCATTCAATAAAGTACAATTAAACTAATTGCCAACAATAAATAAACATCATCTCATTCATATATTTGTAGATCCAGACAAATAAGTTATTGTAAACTCTAAATAAGCATTATCGACAATATAATGATTACTAAAATTGCTGTGAACAGTAGTAAAAATTAAATTACAACTTTCATGTAATTATCAGAATAATGACCGATGTTCATTTGTGTACATCAACAATGATTTTTTTAAGTATCTTAATCTACTCTTACAAATTTAGACTGTATGACTTAAAAAAAAACTCTTAATGTCCAAAACGTAATTTTAAAAGTTCAAAGTTCTTCATTTTAAGTGTTTTCGCACAAAAACATATTTTTGGCTATTAAACAATAACATATATTCATTTTTATTACCACTAAGGTTTTAAAAAATATTTGCTCTAACAAGAAGGTCCCAATTGATAAAAACTATTTCAAAATATTATTATGGACCTACCTATGGAACGGGTTTGTACTAACGTTTTATGAAGAAAACTTTTCCACGGTTCGTACAAACATTTCATGAAAAAAACTTGGGCATGCTTAAAAAAGTTAGAATATAATTGTCATAGTCAACGATAATTGGTAAATTTAACCAAATTTGTTTAAAATTTACTTTTAGTTGTAACTCATACCATGTTTCCTTAAAGAGGCCTTATTCAAGTGTGAGTTAGAAGGAAATCCTCTTATTCTTTTATAATTTTTCCCTGACTTGCTCAAATATAACTAAAGTACATAATCTGCTAACATAACCTAGAACAGAAGCAGCTATTTAATTTTAAATTTTCCATGTAACATTAGCTTTCGTCTAGTTTTGTTTTAAATAACTAGTTTTTAAAAAATGAATAATTTTTCTTCCTAATGCTTGCCCACTGACTGTAATGTGCATAAAAGCTTGCAAACAACCTAAATGGAGTATATGAAATGTATTAAGAAACAAGGATGGAAGAAAATAAGTGATGGATCAAATAGCAACTGAAATCTATGTGAAAGGTTTTGAAGTTAATAATATAAACTTGTAGTATATTAGATTGCATCTACCAGGAACACATTGTTTGCGTGTAGACTAAATAATAATATGGTAATATATATGATATTAAGACTTCCCTTTTTTAACTGATATGCTGAAATAAAAACTACGATGTGTTATTAGGTGAATTTTTTAAGCAGGTTCAGTTGTGCAAACATGCATATCGTTTGTTCTAAATAAATTACAAGCTCAGACGAGCAAATAGAATAGTTGAAGGAAAAATTATGGTAACATGATTCAAAAGGGGACCATCTTGTTCGTAGAAAGGTATATAGATTATAATAAAAAATTCCAGTACTTTACACTTCAAGTCAAAACCTAAAGTGAACTGCACACTTTAGTTTAAAAATTGAAGCACATTTCAGGTTTAAACAACTTGCTTAAGTTATAAATGTGATAGCAGCTGGACAAGTACTGTTCGGTATTTAAATACATAACCACGTACATTGTTATGTACATTCACTTTTAAGAAAACAAAGCCTGAATTTATTTTAGCAAAAACCACATTATCCTAACATCAATTTCATAGTTATAAAGAGTCATTAAGTAGTTGCTACACTTAATTAAAGGAAGACAAAAAAATAACATATGATAAACCCCTTACAATAGCAATATATAGGCATTCTGGTTTAAATTTATTAGAAAAAATTCATCTCTATTGCATTTCTTACACTACACAATATGCAGAAACCCAATAATGTCCTTATTTCATTAGATAAAATTTGAATTTATTACTTTGCCATCAACTTGAGTTTATTGGTTTTTAATCATTTAAATATGAATTTAAGTAATCTAATGGTCTAGGAGATGCTGATACAAGATTAACAACTCATATTAGTTTATAGTTTATGCGTATAGGATATTAGGAAATAAGTCTAGTTATAATAAGTAGATGTTACGGTAATTATGAAATTTTATATTGTTATCTAGGTTATCAGTTTTATACCTTTTTTCATAGGTACGGTTCTAGATCAAGTTTCACACTTGTCTTTCGGACTTTGCTCCACAATATGTTCAAATCAGCAACGCATTAAAGTAGAGAATCAATTTATGCACATATTTTACACAATAAAAAAATGCAAATGATAAAAACTTACAACATGTTTTCCTTTGGTAATGGAGTCTGGAAGTGTGAGCGAATTGTGGTCACCTGAAATGTTCTTTAAGGTTATACTTTTTGTGCACTCTAATGAGTTTCCTGAAACGAATAATATGGAAATAAAAATTAACAAACCAGTAGACCTTTGTCTAGTTAGAATAGTGAATAGTCTTTTATACACCATATTTAATATTCCAATCATTTATAGGGTTAATTTTGTTACCCGATAAAACATCATAACATACTTCCAAAATTATCCAGTTAAGTAATCCATGAAATGATGCCAAAGGTAGTGCACGTTTTACAACTATGATGTGGATTTACACTTTTTAGTTATAAATGGCACTCAGTATACTATAAACATAGTTCTAAGTACTTATATAATGCAGTGTCATTACACCAACATAACACAGAAGATCTATTTCACCACACATCATTTTAGATGCGACTTAAGAATACTATAATATAATTCAATCTTGTATTCAAACTAATGAAAGTGTATCATAATATATTATAAAATAGATCAAAATAAACCGAGACATGCAACAGTCGGTGAGTTATTGAGTTGTAACTATAACAGGATTGTCATAGGTTAAAGGTCCTTTCATAGCACTATGCAAAGATGAGGGACATTATCATTTACAGACAAGTCTGTATCTGTTACTACTAAATTTTAAGGTTAACGCACATAAAGGAGAAACACTAACCAAATTTAAATATAAAGCTTTGATTTGGATCTTCTAGGCTAAGTTAACAATTGAGATTACGAAAATTAAACATTATCATTAATTAAAAAAAAAAATCACCGTTCCAGAATTTTATTGGTAAAAAATAGGGAACAAAGACCGCAGGTAGAAGGCTTGGTTTAGAAAGGTTTACAAAAGGTTGAATAAAGCAAGAAAAAAAGGAACATTAAAAGACTATCATCGTGGATCGAAGAAAGACTCATACTGATGTATTCAATAGCGAGGAAGAAGTGTCTTCGTACTTTAATAAAGCGACAACGCCTCTGGTTCCACTATCAAACTTCAAATTCACCCAATATCATACAAGTTCAAATTTGGAGATCGACTCGTCATCTGCAGAGGTGAAAATATTATTGAAGGAGGGTCTTCTAGAAGAAATGACGTATTGGTGAAGAGAAATTGATTGACTTGGGCTAAGGCATGGTTGAAAATCTGTAAAGTTAGGGTTTTGAGAAACGAAGAGCAAGGACTGATTCAACGATAGACGAAGGAGCTTCTATGTTTAGAAATAGAGATGCATCAACTGATGGCAGGTGCGTAGATGGAAAGGGAGATTCTCATTGAGTCAGATAGCATATCCATGGCTATCGGACGTGGCAAGAAACAGTAAAAGAAAGAAGAACTTATTTTGAGAACAACAAAGTAAATTCGGTTGAGGACGAAGGAGGGAAAGGGTTAGAAATTAGGTTTCAAGGCTAAAACATAAAATTACCGAGGCAAATTCTATTTGGACTCACCAAATAGTTGAGTTGTCCTCCTTTAAAACCCAAAACAGTAATGATGAAATTACCCTTCGTTTGCTTTTTTTTAGTTTAAGCTTCAGTCTACCTCGTACTGCCACTACGAGGTTCCTTAGCGTACCACGCAGAGGCACTACGTGGTACGCTAAGAAACCTCGCACTGGCACTACGTGGTATGCTAAAGAACCTCGCAGTGGCAGTGCGAGATTCCTTAGCGTACCACGTAGTGCCTCTGCGTGGTACGCTAAGGAACCTCGCAGTGGTAGTGCGAGGTAGGGTAATTTTGTCTTTTTTTTTAAAAAGGCGAGGGGCTGCTCTGAAAAGAAGAGGGATTCCAGCTTTTTTGGAAATAAGGGGGACAACTCGGCTATTTGGTGAGTACAAATAGAATTTGTCATATACTAAACCATCCATTGTTGTATGTCGTCTTTACAATAGTACCAACGGTCATCACAGTAATAAGCATTGTAACATTTATAATGGTAATAACGGTTAGTGATTTATAATGGAAATAACTATGACAACTTGAAATGAAAAAATTGTTACAAAATGAGCTATTTCCTGTAGTGTAAACATTATGTGTTGACTTTTCCTTCCAACTTCGGCTAAATTCACGGAAAATTTTGCAGTGCCTCCTTTGTGTGGCTCACCAGAAAAAGCAACTCAAAATGACCCAATCCAACAAAAGAAAACAAAAGCCTATCTAGAGCATAAAATCACCAAAAATGCACAAAGGGCATAAACCATAAATCTACATCTACTAAATAGCTCTTCTAGAGAAAGCTTAGCAGTTAGGTACAAATGAAAGCGAGTACGCATCCAAACAATCAATAGTTGCTTCTTTGTACCTAACATGTACCCAACAAGGAGGGTCAAACAGAGTAGTAGTAGTAGTAATCACAGGAAAACGAGCATGTTAAATAAATTGAGTTTATCTAACATAAATAACATAAGTATCTCAAGTCACGAATGTAATATATTCCAAATAAATTGGATAATACTAAAACACAAATAATCACGCATGCCTAATAATCATATGAACATAAGAAGTCATGTCAAACATCGACAATTAAAAATACATGAACAAAATAATAGAAATCATCAAAGTAACATACATGCCTGCCTTAGCATGAAGGATGATATTATACATAGTATGAAACATCTAATAGGACAAACAATTTGTATATGACTCGACAAACTAGGTTGCCATATAATTGGAAATAAGGAATATAAATCCAACATGTCTCATCAAGGAATCGAATATGACTCAAATGTTATTAGACTATCATCGATCATTTAGCAACCTATCAATGAAACAATTGATAATTATTCTCGCATCCACCTACGAATATCGAGTAGTTATAGGAGACTACTCGATACTTCTTATTTGTCACTACTGGCGGACCGTTCATCCATCTCGATATGAATGCACGATCACTCTCCTCTTATAGAACAAGCAACACCTCTTTTATATGGAACCAACCACCACGGTTGAGTCTTTACTACATCACTTCAAAATTTTGAGCCATAACCAGTAATTAGCACAAGCTACGTCCATAAATAGGATATCACTCTCGAAACAGTACACTTCTAACTCAAGCACAACAACTGCACTATGAGGCTAGGAGCAGTAACCGTCGCCACTAACGTAGCTCGAAATCACTATTGAAGAAGAAAAAGCCCAGTGATGCGATATCACTAAATAACTCTAGCACCTTCCCTGATAATTAATGCCTTCATATCCCCAAAGCGAACTAAATAGCCACCGACTCCGCATAGGAAGTCAAAAACTCATTTCGTGCGGTTTTGGTGATGGACTAGGAATGCGATAACCTCCATTTCAGCATCAAAAATGCACCACCTTAAGAAACACGACAAGTGTATGTTACCAACTCGTTATTCTCAACAAAAATGACCCGTTATTCTCACCAAAAAATGAATGAAGTCGATACACTCGCCAACTCCTCAACCAGGCTTCAAATATGCAATCTTATGGGCCAGTTTAAACTTCAAACTTTTATAACCCTCACCAGATCAATAAGGACTTCCTAATTAAGGCGACATGATCCAATCAATTCACATTTCTTGTAACACCCCACGTCCGTTAATGTCACTCACTAAGAGAATGCATTAACTTTCATGGAGCGTTATAAGAATATAGAACAGAACATCACAAGACAGATATATAAAATGGTACTTAAAAATTCAAAATTTATTCATTGCAGCGGAAAAGCAAAACATGTTTTGTTACAACATCAAAACCACATACTAAAGCCAAGTACACAAATATCCATCTTGAACAAGATTATTATCAGAGTACATAAAAGCAAAACCATAATCCCACTCCAAATAGCCATAATGAAAAAGAGATAAGCTGAGCATTACTTTTAACACTTCCAAGCACTTCAAGAAGAAAGAGATCCAAGTCAAACTTCACTAATCCCACCATAAGGACCTGCGGGGGGGGGGGGGAGAAAGAAAAGAGGCGAAACAAAAAGGGTCAGACATAAGTCTGGCGAGTCTAGTGTCTTTAACAATATAATCAGTAAAGTAACAGGATAAGAACATAAACTGGATATAAGAGATGACTGTAACATAAGCAGATACGACAAGGTAAACAAGATAGAATATCGACTGCGCTCCTAGCCACTATAAGATATGCTCTGCACCGTACCACATATGAGTTACATACTAAAAGATGATCCCCCTACTAATCATAATAATGGTAGCTTCGTGTACTCCTAGCTACTCTCATAGGTGCCCACTTGCTCCTACCACCACTAGTTGTACCCACTACCTTCCCCATTCGATCGGCTCCCTAACCTCGTAGATACCTGTGTTGATCCCACGATAGGGTGTATCACTCCCTAAGGTGGTAACCCCGATACTACTGAAATGCACAGCTTATACCTACACGATGCCACAGCGTCTTACCTACCAGCCCGGACCCACGCACGCACATGACTCCATTGGACTTGCACTGCCATCGCTAACTCTTTATTGACCTCTTACAATCAACCCCAGTAAGCGTGTCCCTGTCCTCGACCTAGTTCGAGCTCATATAGATACTAAAATGGGTTACTGGTTGAAAAGGGTCCACCCACTTGACACAAGCTTCCCTCCTAAGCTTGGTCCCCACTAGGAATTCCCACTTAACCCCTCTTTATCCCCATGTCTAATCACATGTCTCATCTTAGTTAAGTGCTTTTATTATGTTTCACATGCTACCCATATTACCCACTTAACCCTTTATTATCCCCATGTCTAATCACATGTCTTATCTTGGTTAAGTGTTCATTAATTCATTATAACTGTAATCTTGCAAGACCTCCCACATTAGATTACTGTTTTGTGGTTGCTGGATGTGCCGGGTGGTTCCGGGCAGGCTTATACCGCAATCTGAATCTAACCTCGTGTCTTTGCACTATTACGCATCTGATTTTCTGCCTTTGACCTCTCACATTAGATTACCAAATTGCGGTTGCTGGATATGCCGGGCGGTTCCGGGCAGGCTTGTACCGCAATCCGAATCTAACCTCGTGTCTTAGGCATTCATTATCACTTTCTTGATTCAAGTCCCAATTTCTAATCTTGGATTATAATATATTCCCATTTACCCATAATTTCCAATCTAAATTATGTTTATAATTTTAGATCCAAATTATGCCTATAATCTCACGTGTACAAGTTATGCCAAATCATACCCAAACCAATTTTTCATAGTTATTAACAGTCTATGCCAAATCTCATGTATATAAGTTATACACTATTATGCCCAAACCAATTTCCATGGTTACCAACAATTTATGCCAATAATCTCATTTTATTACATATTTCCCAAACTTTGCACAATTATTCCAACGTTATTCGCACGTAAATCTCAACGCAATATGTTAGGCTCGAAGTTAGCCTAATCTCATAAGGAAAAAAAGAAAAGAAGAAGGGAAGATAATCCAAACATCAAAACTGGCATAAACACATAAATAGGCATGTGAAATGAATAACGACAAAGTAGATCAGGTAGGCACATGATAATAGCAATTAGGTATGAATCTAAAGGATAACAAATTACAAAGATATGATTCATCTTATTTACAGGCATATACATCAGATCCAATTTACAATCCTATCACAATTACTTTTTAATTCAATTATATGTGAAAGTGACATAAACTCACAGTGATAGGATTCTTAGAAAAGAGAATTAGGTGTTGTTGTAGCAGTTCTGATGTTGAATAATCTCTACTTTGATTTGTAGATCTGATCTTCTAATTGGAATACTCCTATTCTGATTTGTTTTGGTGGAGAAGAAAGGCTAGTTTAGATTAGAGCAGCATGGAGGCGCCATGGATGATAACAATTATATTAGGGTTAGGCTTAGGTGTTTATTTATAGATGTATTAGGTAAATTAGGACCTTTAGATTAGATTAGGAACCATCTGAACCATCCAGACCAGAAAAACACATCATCCAGCCAATCCTAGAAATACACGTCATCATGGAACTCTCTAGAGTTCTATAGATCTGGCTCAGCCTGGGCGCACTTCCCAGGATCACCAGTGCAATTTTTTTCTAACGCACTTCACAAGTGCGCCAGTTATCCTGTCCTGTTTCCGGATTTTTCTGCCAAACTTCCATCGTCCATAACTCCTTCATACAGTATCCGTTTTACGCAAACTCATACTCTATTTCAAGCATTATTCCGAGACGAACGCAATGGCATAATCCGTTTCACTTAATTCTTCTTTTAAAAGTTAATTATTCTTTAATTATCTCTTATGTCATGTTTTAAAATTACGGGGTGTTACATTCCCCCCACTTAAAGGATTTCGCCCCCGAAATCTCGAAGCTGAAAGGAATGTACATCCTAGCATCCGTCATCCATCTACTCGTCCATCAATCATGGGCGTCCATTGTCCTTAAAAGATTTCTAATGCTTTCATGAACATATGCAAAGTGTGTGTATATGTCCTTACCCTAATGCAAAATCAGGCGGTCTACTGATTCAGTTGACCTCCAATTAATGCAAAACATGATAGCGTCATGCGTCCATTATGTATGCAAAAGAATCCTAATGATACATATCATTTCTGTATGAGTGCACAACCATTCATCCAAATGCAACATCCATATGATAATACATTCAATATACATCCATTAATTTAAATATGCACACTCACCCATATGCAATATGAAAGTGATTGAGCCGATCTAGTGCCTAATGTGTGTGTAATGCAACCACTAGCAACCACTAGCAAACACTTACATCCACTTGCATCCATCAAACATAACATGTCTCAAACACATGTTTACAACCATAGAATTTTCTACCTAAAGATCGAGGATATAATCGAGAGGATACACTAAACGATAGAACAAGTATAAACAAAGCGGTAGAAAGAGGGGAAGTTAAGAACATACCCTCAAAAAGGAAAGGGTACGGCGCACATATCTTGTCTTCCGCTTCCCAAGTCGCGTCTCCTTGATCATCTCCCCATTGGACTTTAACCAACTTGACCTCTCGGTTGCGTAATTTCTTGACCTCCGATCCGAGGATGCATGTAGGAACTCGTCTAACCGTGGCATCTCGCTCTACTTCCACTTCTCTAAGCATGCTCGGCTCTACTACTTCCACGGTATCATGTAAACACTTCCTCAAATGCGACACATGAAATAAGTCATGAACACCACTAAGCTTCTCAGGCAACTTCACTATGTAGGCCATTTGTCCAATTCTTTCTGTAATGGGGAGTGGCCCTACGAACCTTGGTGCCAATTTTCCTATAGATCCAAAACGAACTACATTCCTCAATGGTGATACTTTAATAAAAACCGCGTATCCAACATTGAACTCAAGATCGGTTTGTCTCTTATCAGCGTATGACTTTTGCCGGTCTTGTGCCGTCTTCATGCATCTTCGAATCAAGTCTATCTTCTCCAAAGTTTCTCTAATCATCTCGGGCCCAAGCAAAATCTTATCAGTAGATTCCCTCCAACAAGTTGGTGATCGGCAAGGTCATCTATATAGAGCTTCAAAAGGTGTCATGCCAATACTAGTCTGATAGTTGTTGTTGAAGGCGAACTCTACTAATGGAAGGTGTTCCTCCCATGTTCCTCCAAAGTCCAAGATGCATAATCTCAAAAGATCTTCTAGAATCTGATTCACTCATTCTGTTTGGCCGTCCGTCTGAGGGTGATAAACGGTGCTCAAACACAATTGCTTTCCTACCGCCTCTTGCAAGCTCTTCCAATACTCACTAGTGAAAATGGGATCTCGATCGCTTACAATACCAGAAGGTATGCCATGTAGACGAACTATCTATTGGAGAAAAACAGATGCTAACCATGCCGCTGTTCTTTTACTCTTAACAGGAATGAAATGGGCGTTCTTGGTAAGTTTATCTACTACTACCCAAATTCCTGTATTACCCATCCTTGACCTCGGCAACCCGTTGACGAAATCCATGGAAACACTTTCCCATTTCCACTGTGGAACCTCTAAAAGGTGAAGCAAACCACCAGGCTTCTTTTGCTCGGCCTTAACTTGCTGGCACACTAAGCATCTAGAAACGAACTCAGCCACATCCTTCTTCATTCCAGCCCAAAAGAAAACTCGCTTCATGTCCCTATACATATTGTCACCACCGGGATGTATGGTCATCTTAGAATGTTGTGCTTCTTCAAGGATTGTCCTTCTCAAACTCTCATCTCGTGATACGCAAAGTCTCCCATCCCTACGTAACCAACCTTTCTCATCTATAATATACATACTAAGATGGATCGAAGACTCCCCCTCTTATGAGCTTGTCTACTATCTCTATCAGTTGTGGGTCATCTCGCCGTGTCGCACCTATCTATCCCAAAAGCGTAGGTCGCACCTCTAATGATGCTAACAAACTGGGTACATAATCGATAGAGGGTCTAAAGTCAAAGGTAGAGATATACTCTAAACTCTGTCGCTCGACAAACAAAGGACTCAAAGTCAACTTCTTTCTACTCAAGGCGTCAGCTATAATGTTACCCTTGCTAGGGGTATATGCAATCTCAAAATCGTAGGATGCTAAGAACTATATCCACCTCTGTTGCATCAAGTTTAGATCTTTTTGAGAGAACAGGTATTTTAGTTACTTATGGTCTGTATACAACTGAAACCTCTCACCAACCAAGTAATAGCGCAAAGACTTAAGCGCAAAAACTATGGCAGCTAATTCTAAGTTGTGGGTAGGTTAATTCTTCTCATGGACCATCAACTGCCTTCCACCATAACATATCACCCTTCCCTCTTGCATCAAAACTGCGCCAAGCCCTGTACCGTAAGCATCGGTATACACTGTGAACGGTTTACTCCCATCCGGAAAAACTAAAACTGTAGCTTCCGTTAATGCCCTCTCCAATCGTTGAAAAGCATCATCACAGTCAACGTCCCAAGAAAAGGTCAAATTCTTTTTCATTAACCGAGTAAGTAGGGCTAATATCTTAGCAAAGTCCTTGATGAACTTTCTATAACAGCCCGCCAAACCCAAGAAAACTTCTTACTTCCGTTGAATTCCTAGGAATTTTCAAATCTTGGATTACTACCACCTTCGCGGGATCCACTGCTATCCCTTCCTTAGAGACCACGTGCCCTAAGAACCTCGCTTCCTTCCTCCAAAAATGACATTTTGAGAATTTAGCTTTGAGTTTATGTGCTCGAAGGGTCTCTAAGACTTCCTTAAGATGTAAGGCATGCTCTTCCTCGCTTCTAGAGAAGATCAGGATATCATCCACAAAGACTACCACGAACTTATTTAGAAACTCCCTAAACACCCTACTCATCAAGTCCACGAAATATGTGGGTGCATTCGTCAAACCAAAAGGCATGACGAGCCATTCAAAGAAACCATCTGGTGTTCTAAATGCAGTCTTATCTATGTTGTCCTCAGCCACCCTTAGCTGATGAAATCTTGTAGCTAAATCCAATTGCGAGAAAACCGAAGCACCAACCAACTGATCGAACAAGTCATCTATCCTCGGTAACGGGTGTCTGTTCTTCTTCGTGAGCTTATTCAGCTCCTTATAGTCCATGTACAATCTAAGCGAACCATCAGCCTTCGTGTCAAAAAAAACTGGAGCACCCCACTCCGAGATACTTGTTCTTCTTATGAACCCTTTCTCAAGCAACTCTTTCACTTGTTTACTAAGCTCTCTCCTTTCTCTTGGAGCCATGTTACGCACATGCAATGCAACTGGCTTTGCATTGTCCACCAAGTATATACAGAAATCTATTTCGCGTTTTGGAGGTAATCCCCCAACCTCCTCAAAGACATCTGCATACTCACGGACTACTCAAACAGATTGCAAATCATCAATAGAAGTGTCAAGAGATTCTAGGTAGCTAAGCATAACAGAACCCATAGGCTCGCATGAGATATCGAGAGTATTACCCAAACTAGTCAACAGTCTAACTACCCTCTTTTCACAGTCGAGAATGGCACCATACTTGGCTAGCCAATCCATTCCTAGAATCAACCCATAGCCCGTAAAACCAAGCACATGAGCGTTGCATTCGAACTCAACGCCATACACAGATATTATCAAATCCCGACATAACATAGACAGATGAGTCGTACCCCCAATAGGATTTGAGACAACAACGGGATCTAGTACTATACTAGTATCTAGGTGTAGAGACTCAACAACAGAAGCAGATATAAAAGAGTGTGAAGCGCCAGAATCAAACAAAGTACGTACAGGATGATCGAAAAGGAAAATCAAACTTTCAACAGAAATGTTTCTACCTCTCTCTTATGTAGCTGCCATGAGGGCATGAACCTACCCTATAGAAGCAGATCATGTCCTCTGTCCTTGCCCTTGTCCTTTCCTCCTTGGGAAGTCTTTAATCATATGTCATGCCTCACCACATTGGAAGCAACCAGTCCTCTTCTTCTTCCTACAGTCCTTCTTCAAATGGCCAGGTATTCCACAATTGTGACACTTTCTTTTCTCTGAGCCCTTGTTATCCTTACCGCCCTTCTTTTGTTGTTGTGCCTTCTTTGGATCCCCTTTCTTATCCTGTGCCTTATCTACATTAGTACCTTTCTCCTCATCATGTATCAACGCCATATCAACAAGATTCCCGAAAGTAGCCCCCATAGGAATGTGGGACATAGCCTACCCATGTAATAGTTCATTCAGACCTTTGGCAACCTCAAGGCCTTTTTATGTGGTGTATTAACTAATTCCATACCGAATCTTGCTAACTGGTTAAACTTGTTAACGTACTCCTTCACAGACAAACTCCCTGGTTTCAACGCCAAGAACCTCTCCATTTATAAACTCTCCTCCGCTTGTGAAAGAAATTTCAACCCGAACCTTTGCCTAAAGTCCATCCACGTCTCCACTGCACGTCCTCCATTAGTTACTTCCCTCCAAAAGGAAGCTTCATCCTTCATTAACCAAGTAATTAGCTGAACCTTCCTTCCCTCGTCTATCTCAAAGATACCAAACAAATCCTCCACTTCCTTGAGCCAATTCTGAGCCTCAACAAACGTCTCAGTCCCATAAAATGGTTTTCCTCCCATCACACGGAAGTCTATGCATATTTTAGAAAAAAACGTCTACACGGGGAGGAGGAGGAGGAGCGACTGCAGTTGGGGGAGGAGGAACATTTGCTGGGCCTGCGGAAGTAGCCCTAGCCTCCAGATACCTTCCGAACCAGCCTGGTATCTATACACCATCGGGTATATCAGATTCTCCAGACATGCTGAAAGAAAAAGGAAGATATTCAAAATAGAGAATCAAAAGGAAGATATATGGCTTTTGGGGATTATGTTATTTCATAATAAACCTTTCTCTTGAAAATACCTTCTTTAAAACATGTTTTAGAAAATGGTTTTCAAAATCTTTTATCTGTTCTAGTAACCTTCAGCTATGAAACCACGTGTAACACCCCACGTCCATTAATATCACTCACTAAGAGAATGCATTAACTTTCATGAAGCGTTATAAGAGTATAGAACAGAACATCATAAGACAGATATATAAAATGGTACTTAAAAATTCAAAATTTATTCATTGCAGCGGAAAAGCAAAACATGTTTGGTTACAACATCAAAAACACATACTAAAGACAAGTACATAAATATCCATCTTGAACAAGATTATTATCAGAGTACATAAAAGCAAAACCATAATCCCACTCCAAATAGCCATAATGAAAAAGAAATAAGTTGAGCAATACTTTCAACACTTCCAAGCACTTCAAGAAGAAAGAGATCCAAGTCAAGCTTCACTAATCCCACCCTGAGGACCTACGGGGGAGGGGGAAGAAAGAAAAGAGGCGAAACAAAAAAGGGTCAGACATAAGTCTGGCTAGTCTAGTGACTTTAACAATATAATTAATATAGTAACAGGATAAAAACATAAACTGGATATAAGAGATGACTGTAACATAAGCAGATATGACAAGGTAAACAAGATAGAATATCGACTACGCTCCTAGCCACTATAAGATATGCTCTGCACCGTACCACATACTAGTTACATACTAAAAGATGATCCCCCTACTAATCATAATAATGATAGCTTCGTGTACTCCTAGCTACTCTCGTAGGTGCCCACTTGCTCCTACCACCACTAGTTGTACCTATTACCCTCCCCATTCGATCAGCTCCATAACCTCGTAGATACCTGTGCTGGTCCCACAATAGGGTGTATCACTCCCTAAGGTGGCAACCTCGATACTACTGAAATGCATAGCTTATACCTACACGATGCAACAACATCTCACCTACCAGCCCAGACCCACGCACGCACATGACTCCATCGGACTTGCACTACCATCGCTAACTCTTTATTGACCTCTTACAATCAACCCCATTAAGCATGTCCCTGTCCTCGACCTAGTTCGAGCTCATATAGATACTAAAATGGGTTACGGGTTGAAAAGGGTCCACCCACTTGACACAAGCTTCCCTCCTAAGCTTGGTCCCCACTAGGAATTCCTACTTAACCCCTCTTTATTCCAATGTCTAATCACATGTCTCATCTTGGTAAAGTGCTTTTATTATGTCTCACATGCTATCCATGTTACCCACTTAACCCTTTTTTATCCCCATGTCTAATCACATGTCTTATCTTGGTTAAGTGTTCATTAATTCATTATAAACGTAATCTTGCAAGACCCACCACATTAGATTACCGTTTTGCGGTTGCTGGATGTGCCGGGCGGTTCCAGGCAGGCTTATACCGCAATCCGAATCTAACCTCGTGTCTTTGCATTATTACGCATCTAATTTTCTGTCTTTCACCTCTCACATTAGATTACCAAATTACGGTTGCTGGATATGCCGGGCGGTTCCGAGCAGGCTTATACCGCAGTCCGAATCTAAGCTCGTGTCTTAGGCGTTCATTATCACTTTCTTGATTCAAGCCCCAATTTCAAATCTTGGATTATAATATATTTCCATCTACCCATAATTTCCAATCTAAA